>JANKKI010000579.1:0-221271 GCA_025175665.1 Cinchona pubescens
CCACATTTTGTCTGCGTGTTTCACCCATTTTTCACCAAAAATGTCAGATGCCCATACTCCCCTCACGACAAGGAATGGTCTTTGACTATTTTTACACTCAATCCAATTCATTAAAAGCACAAAAACTTAGTCGGTGGGGTTAAAAAAATTTTGGAGAAAAATTTTTCTTAAGCCTAAAAATCTGCCCAACAGTGCTTTGAGCAAAAAATTCATACGATCGGAGAGGAATTAGACAAAACTCAAAGAAGAAAAATTGTAGAGGGTTCCTAGGGCTACAACTTCCCTTTGTAAATATTAAGCAAAATCGTCCATTTCGAGGGTAAAAAACGTGGTAGAAAAAGGCTGTTGGTCCAGAGGATCTGCAGAAAAATTTTTAAAGTCTGGAAAATTTTCCAAACAACCAATTTTGAGCCAATATTTCAAGCGATAGGACATGCAATCGTTCATACGGGTGGGTCAAAGCGTGGTGGAAGAAGAATGGTAGCCGCAAAAATCTGCACACACAAAAAAAAAAAAAAGGTTAGAAAAATTTTATTTCCATTTTACACCTCAGTTTCAATTTTCATTTTAGCCCAAGAATATTTTGTTAAATTACATTTAGGCCCTTGATAGGGCCCACTTGATCTCCACGTCATTGATGCGTGGCACCTGAATGCGCCCACGTCGCGGATGGCGTGGCATCACGGTTGTGCCATGTCACGGATGGCGTGGCCTTCTCAGTGAGCCCGTCACGGATGGCGTGGCATCACCAGTTGTGACGACCACGGTTGGCGTGGCAGCTCTCCCGGTGCGCCCGTCGCCGGCGTGGCACCGCTAGGTGCGCCACGTCGAGATGACGTGGCACCACAATTCAAGTCGGCGATGACGTGGCATTTCAAAAAAATTTCAAAATTTCAGAAAAATTTTTGCATTTTGGCCCTCACGATTTGATTTACATTTTTAGCCCTCAAATAATTTTTAAAATTACATTTTGGCCCTTAAGGAATTTTCTTTAATATTACTATTTTTCCCTTCAAATTTCTTCCAAATTACATGTTTTATGTCAATAACCACCAAGTTTTACTTTGATTCTGTTTGGCATTTTATACGTTTTAATTACCCTTTGATTGTGAAATTCTTGTTTTGCCCTTATGAGTATTAAATTGTAAATAGACTTTGATCTTTGCACATATGTTTTATTAATTGCTTTTGTGATGATTGGTGCTTTATTTTAATGTTTGTTGGTCTCAATATAATATTTATGCCTTATCTTACTTATAAATTATGTGAATTTACTCTTTTGCCCTCAAATTTTGGATTAGTTGCACAACTAGACATTAAATATTTGAATCAAATTCAATTTAGCCCAGGACTTAATAATTGTATCAATAATATAAAATTAGGCTAGAAATAAACTCCGGCGTTCATGATAAATGACTATTTTGCCCCTTGGGAGTGTTAAAGGGCACTACAAACTCAATGCGTGCGACTTTTAATTGGACCCGGGCTAAATCTACCTGTCAATGTTAATATTTATCATTTATTTTCGTTTTCTTCATGCACACTCCCCGAGATCTGTCTCTTATACACATCTAGATGTGTATAAGAGACAGATTTTAGTATTCATTATGGAAATTGAAAAGGAAGCGATAAAATCACGCGCAACACAGGGTGGCGCCTCCAGTCTTGTTTTCCCTAGTTTAGATTATTTTTATACAATTCATAGTCGCATTAAAGGCCCCGTTATGTAATAGTGAATATAAGAGACATTTAAATTTGTAATAGTAAGTAGGTAATTTATGTTTGTAAATTGTAAGTAGGATTTTTGCATTCAATCACCTATTTCACGAGCACCACACGTGGCGACGGTGCAGTCCACAGTACCAGCCCAGGCATGAGTCGGTAGGCGCGCCGTAAGTGGGCGCGACAGCGTGTCGACTCCCTTGGACTTTGAGAATCCACTATTTTCTTGTCCTTACCCTCCAATATACATGTGCAACTTTATTTGTTCTTAAGAACAAGTCTCAGTTACACTTGTTTTAACGTATTTCACCATTTTTGCAGTCATGTGTCTCTTATACGGATTCTAGGTCTTGTTTGATGTGCCACATACTATCTGTTACTTTCTTTGTTATTTTTAAATTATTTTACACTTGTTTCTTGTATTTCACTATGTTTCTGTCTTGAGTGCCAATTTGCTCGATTTAGGTCTCGTTTTGTGCTGTCTCTTATACACATCTAGATGTGTATAAGAGACAGGGCCATAGCAATGTTTTAATATATCTTGCTATTATACATTTGTGGTTAATTTGGGGAAATTTTGGGGTGATGGGGTGCATCAAACCTGAGAAGCAGCTAAAATGTGTGAATCTTCTTGCCTCCTGTTCGGCGCGTGAACAGCTGTCTCTTATATGTGAATCTAGATTGAGTGGCCCTATGGTCAAAGACTATGTCTCTTATGAGGCTAGGCGTGAATCGTGTGGACCTTGTTTAGGACACTAGACACGGGCGGTAAGACCCACCCATTTATCGGCTTGTAATAGATAGAGACTGTCTCTTATACACATCTAGATGTGTATAAGAGACAGATATAAATCATACGAATCATTGGCCTGTAATTTGTATCTACTTGGGCAAGAAAGAGTAAATTTCAATTTTTGCATTGCATAAGCTTTAGGTAGGGTCAAAGGTCATATGGTTGTCAAGCCCTAATAGGAGACCCATCCCTACAACATGTTTCCAAAGTTTTATTATCCCTTGTGTGAATGTAGGCTAACCCCACCGATGTCTTATACCACATCTAGATGTGTATATCGTTAGCAAATACCCTGATGCATTATCGGATACCCCTTCAGAGCCTTTATAAAATGAACAGCAATCTACATAACCTACAATGATTTGCAAGATTATTCATTTTATAAAGGCTCTGAAGGGGTACCAGCCTCAGGTAAGGCTAACATGTATTTCATGCAGATGAGTTCCGCTCGAGTAATTGGAATGGCGACCAAAGTGCCTCATTTGCTACAAAAGTGGGAGCGAAACATGGTTTGTGAGCCGAATGCAATAGCTAGTTATTTGGGTCACCTAGTATGTGCGGGGATATTGAGCGGATCGAACCATAATAGACGCTTTGGTACAAGTGTGGGACAGTGAGGCAGCTGTATTCAGATTTGGGAAGTTTGAAATGGTGCCCACACTAGAGGAAATTGGTTGAAAATCGGACTAGAGCAATGGATCGGGCTGTTATACTACCGTCCCTAGGTACTACAAGGGAATTCTCTTTGTTCACCGGAATATCCGAGGTTGCAAAATCTGGTGTCATGCCACGTCATCCGAGACAGCTGCATCTTGTACACGATCAGATTGGCAATTGAGACAAGCAGTTTCACAGCAAAAAATGGCTCATGGGATTGCTACCTCTTGAATCTGGTGGTGCCACGTCATCTCTGACGTGGCGCAATCTAGTGGTGCCACGTCAGCGATGACGTGGCGCAATCTGGGGCTGTCTCTTAGGGCCAGTCCGTACCTGTCTCTTATACACATCTAGATGTGTATGTGTATACAGAGACAGGTGTTTGGGGCTCTAGCCCTTTAGGCACAGCGGGCATTGATGACCACATCTCGGCCTGTATAAGAGACAGATCCGGAACTCTCCTAAGGACAAGAAAATAGTGGAAAAGAAGATAGCTCTAGATAATCACGGGCAAGCTTACAAAAGACTTCAAGAACAGCAATCATGTATTCGAGAGCGGGAATACAACCGAAGAGGGCATGCTGAGATGGGTGATGATCCGGATACCTTCCACGCTACTGTGGATGCTGTCTCTTATACACATCTAGCTTCTGTGGTATAAGAGAGCAGGTGATGACCCTCTGAGACCATCTAAAGGAATTCGCCGAATAAGTTTGTGGGATTCGTCCTCTTTAGAGTTTTTATTTGTTTTCAGGGTTCCTGGGGAAGGAACCACGTTTTATGCTGTAAATTTATGATTATGTTTGTTTATATATATCTGAATTTTCTTTTTTTATTATGTTTTAACATGTAGGTACTAAGTGTCAAAATAGCTGCCCAACGCAGCCCTATTTATACACGCTCGCGTGCACGTAAATTCTGATGTGGTGCAGTATGAGCACCGTATCGGCAAAGATGTGAAAGGGACCAGTGGGGATCAAAACCGGAGATAGCAAAGTTGCGCAAAGAGATGGAATCTATGATGGCTACTATGGCGGTATGAACCAAGAAATGCAATGGTATAGGCAAACTTATGGGCCTCATGCCAATCGGAGATCTTTCCTTTTATGCCTAATCCCGGCATGGGGATGCCGCTACCACTACCACAAAATCAACCTCCTCCAACTTCATGCCACCTTGACGGATCCAACTCGCCACCACCACCTCCTCTTGAGTTGGAGTATACAGGAGAAGAAGTGAATTAATAGTACCACCTGTACCCCTTGTCAATGAGGCCCTATTGAAAAAGATGGAGCGGTTCGATAGTTTCATGAAGCGACAACAGGGACGGATAAATTTAGATCTATCGACTACCAAGATCTATGTCTATTCCCGAGTGCAATTGCTGGCAAAATTTAAAATCCCGAATTTCCAAAGTACAATGCACTTTGGGGATCCGTAGCTCACCTTAAAATGTTCTGCAACTTGCAGAAATCCGACGAGCGACCCTCGGATAGCAATACAGGGTTTTTGCCAGAAGCCTGGAGGGAGACTCGTACTGTTTCACAAAAGTATTTGCCAAGTCCGTCCAATCCTGCAGTTTTTTGGGATCAAGCATTAAATACCACGATAAGTTTAACCGCGACCTGGAGCCGGACCATTTTGCTCTGATGAACTTAAAGAAGAAGCCCTCAGAGGATTACCGTTAGTTGCCAGAGTGAGCCCACCTATGACTGAGACTGAGATGGTCAAACTTTTTATTAATGCGCAAGAACCTGTCTCTTATACACATCTAGACCCGGTCAACTTTAAGAGGCAAATCCTTTGAAATCGTCGGCAAAGCGAGAAAGATTGAAAGGGGCATGAAAAGCGGGAAAATTATTGACATGACGGCCTTCAAACTTGGATAGAAACCGAACTAGATGTGTATAAGAGACAGGCTAATAAACCCTTAAGCAAGAAGGCTGACAAGAAGGAAGAGAAAATTGAAGTGACTTTTATTTTCAACCAACCCAGCCGCCAACCACCACGCAATTTCTATCAATACCAAAGACCTAACCCACAACCCTTTTATGCACCACCTCCACTACCACCTCAATACTATCCTCAACCCGTATACCAAACACAAGTACAAGTGCCGTGCCTAATCCACAGCTCCCATATTATAATCCAAGACCACAACTCCCAAACAGTCAAAGACCCAACCAGCCAAATAACTTCTCTCCACCAAACCCCAACCAAGCCAGACCACATGGCAGAAGTAACCGAATATAGCCCGGGTCTTCCTGCCCATTGAGCAACTATAGGAGTAGTTGAGATCAGCAGGGAGTTTGAATCCCATAGCTCCTCCTCAGTATCCGGGGGTTTGGATAGGTTTGACGTCAATGCCAGCTGTGCCTATCATTCTAGAGCCCCAGGGCATTCCACAGCTAATTGTTGGACGTTGAAGAACAAGGTGCAAGACATGATCGATGCACGAGAGATTGTCATTCTCGTATCTTCATCCAGGAGCCCGTTGTGATTGAACTGCCAATACAATTGCCAATTGAGAGCACACATGCAGTGCCGTGGAATTATCAACCCTCAGCTGTGATAGTCGGTGGAAGGCCAATTTCTGAGGAGGAAGTGTCCGCTGTCACAATGTCAGAGCCGAATCACAAATGACATGTCGTCTTTCGGTAAGCTTGCCTGTGCTCGATATACAAAGGTAAAGAGCCTATGTGCCCCTAAGGCCGTAGCAAACAAAGATGTGGAGGACTTTATAAGATTGATCAAATAAAGAATATTCAGTAGTTCAGTCGAATAAGATGCCCTCACAAATTTCTATGCTCACTTTTATTGTTAACATCCGAGCTACACGCAGAAGGCGTCTTGAAGATTTATACGAATCAGAAAAACTAATTACTATTACATCACCGACAAACTTGCCGGGTTAGTGGTAAGCAGTCGGCTAAGCAAATGTTCCAGCCATTTATCTGTCTCTTATACACATCTACTTTTGTATAAGAGACAGGACCAGGCAGAATGGATCCAGGTCTAGATCCTAGCAGCAAATTATATACCCCAACAATTGGAAGAACCTTTAAATGATCTGTTCTTTGAAGACATTGCTAAACTGGAAATCTCTCATGACCTGGTCAGGAATTCATCCATGGTGATCAGAGGGTTTGACGGGGCTCGAAGACAAGCCACCGGAGAGATAAACCTTATTTTTGAAGTGGGGCCAACTGCTCATCAGATCACTTGCCAGGTTCTTCCAATTGTTGGGGTATATAATTTGCTGCTGGGACGCCCCTGGATCCATTCTGCTGGGCTATTCCGTCATTGACTTTGCATCA
Organism: Cinchona pubescens; assembly: GCA_025175665.1. NCBI lineage: Eukaryota > Viridiplantae > Streptophyta > Magnoliopsida > Gentianales > Rubiaceae > Cinchona > Cinchona pubescens. The sequence continues at coordinate 6,490 of JANKKI010000579.1, forward strand.
AAGGGTTAAATTCATTTACAAGTTTAAGCTGAATACCTATTTTGTCAAGATGACCACGCCATGATGGTCAAGGAGGAAGTTGGGGAGAAAATGACACTGTAAGACAGGTTTTCAACCAAGCCTCTCTTTTGGCTGTGAGGGCTCGGAGAGCAACATCAATGCAAGCCGTATGGGATAAGGCGATGTAATGATTGCAAAGGAAATGCTTTGGTGAAGGATATCGCATCGCCCATTCTTTTCAATAGGGCATCATTGACCTGTCTCCCTCCATCTGATTCATCTCGTTCATTTGTTTTGGAGATGAATCTTGAAAACAATTCAATTAGTAAGGCAAGTACAATCATGATATTGCCTTCATGATTCATCTTATTCATCCTGTTTTGGAGATGAATTCAAAACAATTGATTTTTATACGATGGCTAATGGGTGGTCTGCCATGTGGTCTGGCTTGGTTCTGTCTCTTATACACATCTAGATGTGTATAAGAGACAGCTTTACAGGCGAGCATTTAGGATCGGTGGGGAGTTTGTGAACCACCCCTAAACAGTAAATGACAATATCATTTAAACTGAGAGGTTTGACTGGGAATTCAGTGCACCCTCTCCCAAGTGGCGATCACCTGTGAGACGTTGATCCGAAACTCCCCTCGGATACTGAGGAGGAACACCCTTGATAGAATCTGAAATTTTGATCCAAGACGTCTTTGCATCTCTTATGACATATGCCTAGATTTAAACAGATATCTTGGCCTCTGCTTATACTCTCGAGCCTAAATGTCTCCTGTAAAGCAGAAGCCAAGGAAGTTTAAGCCGTGGAATGAGCTTAAGATCTGATCAAATAACATCTAGATGCCGCTAAGAGAATTCCGGATACATTGTTACCGGTTGTGGCAATCTTATAAAGTCCTGAAAATGCAAACCTGAAATTCGTTTATCAGGTTGATAAAAATGAAAATGAGAACCCGAAATTCGTTTATCGGGAGGAAAATACAAACCTGAAATTCATCTATCAGGTGTATAAGAGACAGGGGTAAACCCGAAATTCGTTTAAGTTGCCATATGCATTGTCAAGTTATCGGATGCCATCGGGACATCTACTGGCAACACCTTACTCCTCATGTACGTAATGGAAGCTGTTTTGCCAGCGGAAGTAGAGATCCCTTCTCTACGCATTCTTATGGAAACTGAGTTGGAAGATGCAGAATGGGTGCGGCTCAGACATGAACATCTTGCACTCATTGATGAAAGAGGCTAACAGCTGTGTGCCATGGCCAATGTTATCAATGGAGGATGGCCTGAGCTTACAACAAGAAAGTATTGCCCAGACATTTTCAGGCTGGCGATCTAGTTTTGAAACGTATATTGCCAATACAGGATGAAGCAAAGGGCAAGTTTGCTCCTAACTGGTAGGGTCCATATGACAAAGAAAACTAACTGCGATATCCTAACATGTAATTTCCTTAGATAAGGGACATAACTTAAGTTTTTCTCAGTTATCACAAACCCGCTCTTCCATCCCTTGTAGCTATGTTCTTTCCAACCAAAGCTCCCATCTTAAACTGGGCAAGCTTTTTTAAGATAATCCCAATTTTTACCAATCACACGACTTAACCCATTTTTGACCCTAACTATCGTAAGTTCTGCATGGGCTGAAAGGGGATAGCTTGTTCAATCTCAGCTGATGTCAACATGTCTATCCCAATTACAGGAAGACAAATTTTACCGATGCCGAAACATCTAGATGTGTATAAGAGACAGGTAATTGCCTTTCCCAATATTTAGCCAGACGTCTTCCGCGTACAGTTCACGTGCTAAACTCTTCTTTTCTTTTCTTTTTTTTTACCCAGAAAGGGCACCTATTGTTTATTTTTTCAAAAAAAAAAAAAAAAATCAACTGTTTTCAGTTATTCAGGGTAAAGACATGTAATAAAATGAAAACCCGAATGGTGAGTCATGTCGGGTAATGCAAACTAATTGAATTGTTTTCAAAATTCGTTTATCGGCCAAAACAAATAAAGCAAACTTGAAATTCGTTCATCAGGTTAATAAATCGAGCAAACGATCAAAGTCTCGGTTGATGACTTCTCCGGGTCCACGTCCGGGAAAGTGTTCAATCGAAATTTGTTGACGGTTAGGCTTATTGGTTTCCTCTATGTCGTTCTCTCTCCCTCAGATGATCTGCTATAGGCATCTAGATGTGTATAAGAGACAGGCAATCGGGAGTGCATTTGGACCTATTCTCTTATACTGACATCTATAAAGACAGACGTAGTTCAATTAAACACGATTTTTACAAGATTTTGACAATGTAAAAGATATTATTTAGAAGGACAACTTCTATCTAACTCAAATATTGCCATTATGTTTGTTAGTAGTTGTCATTCTTGCCCCTCTTATGTTTTAGTTGTCAAATAGGATGAAATTAATTTGTTCCTCCTCCATCGCTTGACTGGATGATTCCGACCGATTCTGTAGGGGATACGTAGGCAACTCTTAGCGAGCTCAGTCACCTTGCTTATAGTAATGTTTGCTAAGATTTTACATTTTGCAAAATGGCACTGACCAATTCGAGTTGTCTTTACTTGATATCTCATTGTTTTGAGTACCTACAAGTACATGAAAATAAAGTGGACGCTAAAATCCACGACACTGGGGCAAATTTTTATTGATTGGATATCCTTCATAAACAACAAGGGACGCACTAATCCACAGAACTGTGTTGATTCCCAACGGGTCTTTTTTTCACATTTTAAAAAGGGTGATTCACGCCAACCCCTAATGAAGCAATCAACCTCACAGTGATCGCCACTTGGGAAGGGTGCACCAATTCCCAGTCAAACCTCTCGCTTAAATGATATTGTCATTTTATCGTTTAGGGCTTCTTGTTCAAGTTTACAATCCTAGAGAACATAAGCTTAATTACTCATTAGCCATCTTATACTTCAAGTCAATTGTGTATAAGAGACCTGGCTCTGATATAGGATCACAAATATTAGTATTTCACCTAATAAACGATTTCGGTTCTCATTTCCATTTTTACTAACTCGATAAACAAAATTCGGTTTGCATTTGCACTCCTCGATAAACGAATTTGGTTCTCATTTCATTTTTATAACTCCGATAACGATTTTAGGTTTGCATTTTCATCCTGTTCGGTGCGTGAACAGTACGCGCGGTTTTGTTCACGCGCTGAACTTTTTTTTTTTTTTTTAAATCTTTTACCCGAACGAATTTCGGGTTCTTATTTCCATTTTACTAACTCGATAAACAAAATTCGGTTTGCATTTGCACTCCCGATAAACGAATTTCGGGTTCTCATTTTCATTTTCATCAACCTGTTAAACGAATTTCAGGTTTGCATTTTCATCCCCGATAAACGAATTTCGGGTTCTCATTTTCATTTCATCAACCTGATAAATGAATTTCAGGTTTGTATTTTCCTCCCGATAAACGAATTCGGGTTCTCATTTTCATTTTTATCAAACCGATAAACGAATTTCAGGTTTGCATTTTCACCGATAAACGATTTCGGGTTCTTATTTCCATTTTTACTAACTCGATAAACGATTTGTGTTTAAATTTGTACTCCCGATAAACGAACTGGTTCTCATTTTCATTTTTATCAACCCGATAAACGAATTTCAGTTTGCATTTTCATCCCGATAAACGAATTTCGGTTCTCATTTTCATTTTTATTTAACTCCGATAAATGAATTTCAGGTTTGCATTTTTACCCGATAAACGAATTTTGGGTTCTCATTTCCATTTTCATTAACTCCGATGAGCACGATGTCGTTCGCATTTTCATCCCCGATAAATTTGGGTTTCCATGCTATTAACCCGATGAACGAATTTCAAGTTTGCTTTTCTCCATTGGCCGATAAACGAATTTGGCTTTCATTTCAAGTTTGCATTACCCGACAAACTCACCATTCGGGTTTTCAAACTGAGTTTTGTCTGTCTCTTATACAGATCAGGCAGTTTATGTAAACACAAAGGAATATGCAACCCACCGATGTGCACAAATAGATGAGTATAAGTCTTCATCCTCTCATAATGGGTTAAGTCGTGTGATTAGTAAAGATTCACCTATTTCTTAACAACGGTCTCTTTACAATGCGATTATGAATTGTATAAAAACAATCTAAACTAGGGAAAACATTGCTGGAGTCGCCACCCGGTGTGTTGGTGCGCCGGGACACAAAAAATACATCAAAATTTAAAAATAGATTTTATTTTAATTTACCCTTTAATTCCTTCTTAATTTATGTTATGATGTTTAATTATTCTTATGCGTTTTATGCTTTTGAAATACTAAGAATGAGTTCTAATATTATTGAATTTTTAGATTTAAAAAAAAAATTAATTTTTAAATTAGAAATTAAATTAATTAATGTCTCTTATAATTTAAAAAAAAAGAAAAGAAAAGAAGAGTTTAGCACGTGAACTGTACTGCGCACGAATCACTCAATAGAGCTTTGTTTTGGCCACGTTTTCTACGTTTTCACCCATTTTTCACCAAAAATTTCATATGCCCATACTCCCCACATGACAAGGAATGGTCTTTGAACATTTTTACACTCAATCCAATTCATTAAAAGCACAAAAAATCAGTCTAAAGTGGAGGAAAAAATTTTCTGCAGAGAAAATTGTGTGCAAGAGGAAGGAAGACTGCTTATGGAAGATGTGGATAAGAGACTGCCCTCTCTGGACTTTTTCTGAAAGATTGAGTACAGATCAAATCCTCTCCGACCATTCCTTGTCAGAGACAGATTATGGGCTCTCTACCACAGCAGTATGGGCCTTGTGTAAAATCTCTTACAACACACAGTAAGGACAAATGGTCCATCCAGATGATCTGCAGAAAAATTTCTAAAGTTTGGAAAATTTTTCAAACAACCAACTTTGAGCCAAGATTTCAAGCGATGGAGGAGGAACTAGAGTAAACTCAAAGAATAAAAGTTGTATAGGGTTCCTGGAGCTACATCTTCTTTTTTCATGTGTATAAGCAAAATCGACCTGCTGGTAGGTGCCAAGAGAGTGGTGCATCTGGAAACTCAAGGAATGACATCATCTAGCCCTGTATAAGAGACACGTTGACGTGGCATCAGATTGCGCCACGCCGATGACGCTGTAATTATAAAAAAAAAAAATTCCAAAATTTCAAAAAAAATTTTATTTGCGCCCTTTTGATTTCAGATTTCTGCATTTTTAGCCCTCAAATAATTTTTTTAAATTACATTTAGGCCCTTAAGGAATTTTCTTTAATATTACTATTTTTTCCCTTCAAATTTCTTCCAAATTACATGTTTTATGTCAATAATCACCAAGTTTTACTTTGATTTCTGTTTGGCATTTTAATACGTTTTAATTACCCTTTGACGTGGCACAATTAGTCATGTCACGTTATCCATTAAATTGTAAATAGACTTTGATCTTTGCACATATTTTTGATTAATTGCTTTTGTTATGATTGGTGCTTTATTTTAATGTTTGTTGGTCTCAATATAATATTTATGCCTTATCTTACTTGTTAAATTATGTGAATTTACTCTTTTGCCCTCAAATTTCTTTGTGGATTAGTTGCACAACTAGACGTTAAATATTTGAATCAAATTCAATTTAGCCCAGGACTTAATAATTGTATCAATAATATAAAATTGGGCTAGAAATGTGAACGTGCATGATAAATGACTATTTTGCCCCTTGGGAGTTAAAGGGCACTACAAGTTCAATGTGTGTGACTTTTAATTGGACCCTGGCTAAATCTACCTGTCAGTGTTAATATTTACCATTTATTTTTGTTTCCTCATTAACATGTACATATTAATTATTACTTTTAAACTATCTCAAAGCACACGTATGCTACAAAGCCGGCAATAATGAATACTGGCATTGAAAAGGAAACGCGATAAAATCACGCAACCGTCCAACGCTGGGTAAAGTAAGGGTGAGCCACTGGTAATGAAATCCCAAACCTTCCCATTTTACAACAAGACTTTGAATCATCAAGAGTTACGTGTCTCTTATACAATCTAAACTAGGGTTTAATTTTCTTTTTAAATTTTGATGTATAAAGATTCGAGTTTTTGTGTCCCGGCGACCAACACACCGGGTGGCGACTGGAGTCTTGTTTTCCCTAGTTTAGATTGTTTTTATACAATTCATAGTCGCATTAAAGGCCCCGTTATGTAATAGTGAATAGGTGATTCATTTAAATTTGTAATAGTAAGTAGGTAATTTATGTTTGTAAATTGTAAGTAGGATTTTTGCATTCAATCACCTATTTCACGAGCACCACACGTGGCGACGGGCGGTCCCAAAACAGCTCTATTGAGCTGACTGGTAGGCGCGCGGTACAGGGGGGGTGCGACAGTGTCCATATTCGGACAACATATGTTAGTATGTATGATTTCTAATAATTCCGAACTCCTCTTGGCTCCCTTTTTTCGACATGTTGGTTTGCTTACCTTTATGCAGGCCACACAAGTCTAAGTTATCAGTAAAGTCTAGAGTACTAAGTAAGATCATCAAGAATATCTTGATTCTCTGAATGGAGATGCGTCCCAATTCCGGTGCCACAATATAGATTCTAAGGAATTCTCATTCATAACAAATCTTTTAATACCAACATTATTTTGAAATGCATATTACTTAATGTAGCATTGTTTTGCAAATTAATTTGAAAAAGACTCTTATACACATCTAATGTGTATAAGAGACATTCTGACGATTATTCTTAGGGACACACATCGTATGTGTATACAGCCTGTTTAGCAGTACACATAATATCCCAAAGGTGCAAGTTTTGACAATGAAATTAAATTTCTAGAGAAATTTGGAACATAAAATGTCTTTTCCAAATCTAAAACAAAGCCACTACTGAGAACTAAACTGCATTTCCCAATTGCTTTCACGTGAGACCGCATCTTATTTCCTGAATAGATGTACAGATCACTTTCCATTGGCTTCCTTAGGTTTAAATCCTGCAAGGAATTAGTAATATGGATTGTAGAACCAGAATCAATCCACCATGTGTTATGATTAACATCTATCATATTATATTCATAACATACAAATGAGATTAGGTTACCTTTCTTCTCAAGCCAGTTATGAAATTTGGGCAATCCTTCTTCATGTACCCCTTTTTCTTACAAAAGAAGCACTTGGATTCCTTCTTAATATCTCCTTGAGGAGACATCTTTTCCTTTCTTTTCTTCTTGGCTTGATTGTACTTGTTCTTTCCTTGAGTTGCCAGATGCACACTCTCTCCAGTTTCCATAAGCCTTCCTTCTTGTTACACACACATGGTCATCAATTCATTGATGGACCATTTGTCCTAAGAAGATATCAGAGTCATCAAGATCTCATATAACAGAGAGCTGTATATAGTTCAATATAGTGCACAAGAAAAGAATCGACATTGTAACCTCGTGGCATTCCATCGCTTGAAATCTTGGCTCAAAGTTGCTTGTTTGAAAAAAGATGTGTATAAGAGACAGATTCGGAGTTCTGTTGATAATATAATGTCCGAGATTTATTGAAGGAATTTCATGATTATGGTTTGCTAAAGTCTTCATCTAAGACTCAAACTGCTCATTAATCACCTTCAATAAATCTCGGACATTATTATACTGATCAACAGAACATCTAAATCCGAATGCCAGTTGAGATGTTAGTTTTTATGAACATCACGCTGAGATGATTAGATCGCTCCCACGTTTCATAAGAGAACATCATCATGTGTTGATGATTCATCATATAAGATTGGAACTGGTTCGTCTTTCCTAATGGCATAATCAATGTCCACTTACCCCAAATGTAGGAGAATTATTTAACGGTTGGAACTGTCTCTTATACACATCTAGATGTGTATAATGTCACATTTCATATCATGAAAATTCATAGATTGAAAAACTGCACAAATAATTACATACACGCTTATATCAAAATTTGAGGCAAATTAAGATTTATTATGTTTTACCAATGAAAAACATAGTAATAAATATGAATTACATGACGGGCAATTTCTATGTCTGTCTCTTATACACATCTAATTGTGTGTGTTGGACAGGCCCTATTTAATTCTGGAAAACTGAGCTTATTCTGTCTCTTATACACATCTAGATGTGTATAAGAGACAGGTGTGATTAAGGGGTGAAAAAAACGAATAAGACCCTAAGTAGTTTATAAAATTGTTGTATTGCAAAATAACACAAGAACAGCTGATGCCTTGATGGTTAGAATGCATGACTTACATCCATATGGTCACGAGTTCGAATGCCGAATGCAACCCACACATATTCCCAGCCATTTGGGCATCAAGAGATTGCGTTTTATTCGGCAAAAAACATGGAAATCTAATTTCCTAATGATTTCTAACTTTAGTTTTCAATAAAAACATCAAAATCATAAACCCATGTACATGATCCATAATTCATTATATAAATATATAGCCATAACTCAGCAATAAATAACACCAATAGATGTTTTTAATCAAGGAAAAAAATCATAGAATCAATTTCAAATAAATTATAATTCTAGATTTTTTTAATAACATGGTCAACAGTAAACCCAAATCAACATATACATATATGCAAATCAAGGCAGAGGCATAAAAGCTCTGATATCAAATGATAGATTTCTTCATCTATAAAAACGAATTTAATCATGCATAAATAATATCACAGAATATCTAATGCGGAATAAAATCGAGGAACGCACCTCCGCCATTGATGTTGTTGAGTTCATCAAATAAAAGAAATAGAAAAATAATTGGTCCGGTGTACCATTAGCGCGGCGTGTTACTTTCCCAAATTTTGGGGCGTGACAATGCTCTCAAGACGGCTGTGTACATATTCAAACCGAGTTGGTATTAAAAGGCTTTCCCAAGGAGAACATTTGTATGTAAGAATATAGTTATGATAGATGTGTATAATTGTCACAAAATACATCTTAAGTCAAATTGATAAATATCAGAATTAAATAATGGATCAAATATTTGGAATTTTAAAATAAAATCACATGGGATAAATAGCTAGATCTAAACTCGGCTAAAGTAAAGCAATAGTTAGATTACTCATTTAAATACATGCATTGATGAGAAATAAAATAACAGATAATCTAACCTTCTATATTTCTTCTGTGTTTTTCTTTCCCAACTTTATAAATTTTGTTTAAATTTTATAATATGTTATCAGCACGAAATATTAATCAATTGACATACAACAAGTAGTACGAGATACTAATCAATTGACATATAACTATTAGAATAACACAACGAGGTTAGAAATTTAAATCATTACAACTAAGTAAGAACGTATGACTTGATAATGGATTTCTCTGTCATTACATTTGATTTTTATATACCTTTAATTTAATTGTTCTATAAAATATAATTCTTAATTATCTTTGAAGTAGATCAACTAAATCTCCATAAGACATATACATGATAGGCTAAAAGTGACTTGCATCTACCACATGATAATATGTCTATTTGGAACTCCGTGAGTTTTGAGTAAACCGTCAATAAGGAAAATATTATATGAGTCGTGAAGACAACATCAAAAAGAAAAATATTGCATCCAATTAGGAAAAGGCAAAATATATGATTTTCATTTGTTCGAGTAAAATATCCACGATCTATGGAGAAATTTAAATGATCATTAATGAAATATGTTAGAGAAAAAATATATATTCTATACTTTTCATGTCTTAAATATGCTATTGTAGTGGCAAACTTTAAAAGGTTTTTAAGAATTAATTTCATGTATTATTATAGTTGAGTTAAATAATGAATCATGAACAGTATATTGTTCTATTCCCTAAAGTGAATGCAATCATGTCTAAATATGCTCCATTCCCTGAAGTGAATGAAGTCATGGCTGGGTCAATTTCATTTTCTGAAGTGAATGCATTAGTATAAAAATTCTAAAAATAATTATGGTTATGATTTTGGATTTGACGGTGGCCGTAAACGAGGATTTAATAATTACAGTGTCACTAGAAGTGGATTAATTCTATAGAAGAAAATAAACGAAAATAGTAGACAAAATAATATCACCAAAAACTTACTTAAAAATAAATATTATTTGTAGAATGAAATCTATTAGTCATGTACCTATCATTTGCCAAAACATGAACAAAGTGACTTCACATACCTGTTGTATGTCAAAGTTATACAAATAAATTTTGTCTGTAATTATTTTAGCCATAGTCATAGTATTGATGATTTTGTTCCTGAATGAAATATTGACAGTTTATTGGTAGTGAAAATATCTAAGTAAGAAAATATTGTGATATTTTATTCTCATGTCTTATTCTTTTATGAAATTATTAATTTGTTATTTTATATTGCTTTGTTATTATATTTATCTTGTTTAATGGGAAACATATGAATATACATCTTATATATCTGAGATATGAGGATATATGTCTTGCTGACAATGCAAAAGCACATATGATATTAAAATAAATTAGAAATGAGATTTTTTTTCTAATCCGGTAGTTCTAAATTGATTGATGGTTTAGGAAGAGCCATCGTAATATTATCCGGAGAGTATTAAAGAAATCTGTTGAATTTCAAAGACATCCGCCAAAATGGGTATCATATTGAGATGGTAAAAAAAATATATTCAGTTTTTATATCACAAAAATAATATCAACAAAGAAACGTGTTTTATACATTTCTTCTGATTTGTACTATACTGGATTTAGTACAATTGAAATATATTATAGTAAACCAGAAGTTTATTGATTCAAATATTTTTATTATTTGACATGACTAGTAAGACTATTCCAAGTCAATTATGAGACGTTAAATCACTGAAAATTGAAGTGAATTCTTTTGTATTGCTTGTTTGCAAAAAAAAAAAATAATTATTATACCATCACAAATTAAAATAGGGATTGAATCTCCTGTATTTCTAAAACGAATTCAAGGTGCATATATATATATATATATTTGGCCCCAATCACCTTCGTTATGGACCATCTAGATATTTATGATTTTAATAGATGTATCTACTAGATTATTAAATATATGTTTGTTATGAATTGCAACCTATAGTTTGCAAATTTGTTAGTTCAAATAATATGATTAGAAACACGGATTTCAGATTATATACTCAAGAAAATTTGTCTTGAAATGCTGGTGAATTTATTCTAAGACATTTGAGATATATGTATGTCAAATTAGTATAATTATTGAATATCTTGAAACGTATGTTCATACCTAAAATGGTCTAGCATAATTGTTAATAAAACACCTTTAATTAATTGTCTAGACTATTAATTAAAGAAGAGTCCTCACTTATTTTTAAGTTCTCCCCATTATAATTGGCTTTTGATCAATAGCCTAATTTTTCCATCTAAGAATTTTTGGTTGTGTATTTTCATAATTGTTCCGTCATAACGCACATACTAGATGTGTATAAGCGTACCTGATGTATGAGGATACAAATATAGAATGTATAATCGCCTTCTATAATTATATCTTTATCCAAAATTATAGTTCTACAGTATGATTTGCCAATTGTCATTTTGATAAAAAAAAATATTTTTCTAATATTAGCGGGAGAGATAAGCAACTGGATAAAAAATTAAATAGGATGAATTATCATTACTATATTTTGATCCTCATACATAGTAATGTGAATTACAAGTTCAAAAGATAATTCATTATAAATTAACTGCGACATTCATTTATTGACCTAAAATAAATTATAAAATCTCATATATTAGTTTAAATGGTTCAATTAGAATTGGTGTCCCAGTAGAACAGCCTATCATGTATAAGGCATGGTTGACCAATCTGCTCTTATACACATCTCCAAAGATAAGGATTCCTATGAGAGAAAATGAGCAAATATTCAAGATGGTCATACAATGGAGGTAGGTGCTCTTGAAAAGACCCTAGACATATTTAATCATCCAAATCTTGCCCTATATTTGTAGGGCCTGTCTCTTATACACATCTAGATGTGTATAAGAGACTTGTCTCTTATACAAATCTGGATATGTATAAGAGACAGATAATATTACAAATCATAATATACCAACTAACGTTTTAAATTAAAAACGAGAATCTTGAATCTAAATCTATCGAAAAGTGTTGAAATAGAAATAATTGGCCAAAATAAAAAGAATAAGTTAAGAATTACTAAATTCACATTTGAAATGTGAAATTTTTAGACCTGTAGTTCAAACGCAAAAGATGTAAAGCCAGTATTTATATAAATGGATATTTATGTGAAAAACGAAAGGAAAAAAAGAATCTATGTGATATAAAACACACCTTATTGAACAAGGATTTTCGCAAAGACCCGATATTGATTACGAAGAGACATATTATCATGTGGTAGATGCAATCACTTTTAGATATCTTATTAGTTTTGTAGTTCATGAGAAACTTAAAATGTCTCATGGATGTTGTGACACCTTATTTATATAGCTCACTCGATACATAAATCTATATGAAAATCCCTGAAATTTTTAACATGCCCCAAGCATGTAAAGTTTCTCAAAAAAATTATTCAATAAAATTATGTAAATCCTTGTAGGGATTAAAGCACTCTGGGTGTATATGGTATAATTGCCTTAGTGAGTATCTCTTGAATAGGGTTATAGAAATGATCTAATTTGCCCAATGTTTTTATAAAAAAAACTAGATTAAAATTTGTGATAATTACTATACATCTAGATGTATATACAAGAAATATTATTGGAACTGGTGAACAGTTTCAAAATACAATGAATTGTTTAAAGAAAGAATTGGAGATGAAAGACCTAAGAAAAACTAAATTTTGTGTAGGTCTACAATTTGAGCACTTAATGCAGGGAATTAATTCATTCATCAATCAACTTATACAAAGATGGTATTATAGCAATTTTATATGTATAAAGCACATCTATCGAGTACCCCAATGGTTGTAAAATCAGTTAATGCGAAAAAGATCCTTCGTCCTTGGGAGGATAATGAACAAAGCCTGTCTCTTTGTTCATGTCTTAGATGTTATAGGAGTATTAATGTATCTTACTAATAGTACATGACCTGATATAGTACTTACTGTAAGTTTGTTGGCAAGATTTAGTTTTTTTCCAACACAAAGATACTAGAATGCTATTAAGCATATATTTAGATACTTCCAAGAGACTATTATTATGGGTTTATTTTATTCAAGTGAAGATAAATTATAATTAATTGGACATGCAGATGTCGAATATTTATGTGACCCATATAAAATTTGATCTCGAATAGGTGTGTATTAAGATGCGAGATACAACTATATCATAATGTTTAACAAAATAAATGTTAGCTGCTATTTCTTCCAATTATGTAGAATACTAACTGCAATACATGAGATAAGTAGAAAATATATTTGGTTAAGGTCATTAATCTCACATATCCAAAAGATATGTGGCTTTAAATAGAAGAAAAGCTATCGACAATCTTGTATGAAAACAACGCAGCATGTATAGCCCAATACACATCTAATTGTATCACAATAAGAGAACGAAATTTATTAAATCAAAAATTTTCTACATTCATGATCTTCAATAGAATAGTGATATTGATATCCAATAATTTGCTCATGTGATTATCTAGTTGATTATTCACAAATGCACAACAAACATCATTAGAATGCGTCCTCTCAAAGATATCAAGTGATGTTTTTGTGAGGTTTTAGAAATACAGGAGATTCAATCCCTTTTTTTCCTTGACTATGGTTTTGTCTCAATGGATTTTTCAAGCAAGGTTTTTAGTAAGGTAGATGTACAAATGTACAACAAATATTGTGTACTCTTTTCATTTCACTAAATTTTTGTCTCACAGGGTTTTTTATAGTAAGGTTTTAACGAGGCACATGTTATACTTAATAAACATCCAAGGGGGATTGTTCCGAATTATATATCTAATAGATGTCTACCTATGTATTTGAATTTGATAAGTTATAATGTAAGTGTTTCTATATCCAAGTATCTGACAAGTATAAATACAAGTTACGTTAATTAAATTACTTAATTTATGGGTCATTGTACTCTTATAAATGCATGCATTACATGACAAATAAAATAACAGACAATCTAGTCTTTCATGTTTCCTCTCTAGATTTTCTCTCCCAACTATTATGTATTTTCTTTAAGTTTTATAACAAAAAAAACTTAATTTTTAAATATAGATTTATGATTTTCGTATTGAAATTGAACAATTGTATTCCATAATATATATTCTGTATGAGATTTTCGTTATTCAACTTTTTATTGGTTAATTAAGATAAAAATTTTAACTCTTTTTACTTGAATGATGTATATTATAGAACATTGTGTAATATACAACATTATATCTTTATAATTGATCAGGCAATGGAAATTCTTCTCTAACTGAAATTCTTATATTATAGTCTTGGAGTAGTATTCTAATTAAATTTCACTATATCATAGAGATGTATATGTTAATATTTATATATTCATTAAAAAGATTAATAAATGGATAATATTAATGGTAATTAAATTCATTTATATTACTTCAGGAGAAAATATTTTAGGGTGATTAGTCTTTTTGTAATTTTATCTCTTTTAAGTGACAAAGAGATACATACGTAATTTACACCTCATGTTTCTTTGGAAAAAATTAGGAGTTTGAATTATACCAAACCATTTCAACTATGGATAGACACAAGATTATTACTTTGGGAAGGGGCCAATTACACAATGCATTTGTATTTAGTTAAACAATACAAAATTAGTTAGTAATACTAGTTTCTATATATAAAAAATCGTCAATCACAAAATAAAAAGTACTAATAAAATCTGATCATTTTATACTCTAATATTTTGTTTAGAAAACTTAGTTTTCGGAATTACAATAGTGTATTTTTTACATTTCTTTGCATAAGTTTTCATGAATTATTTGATTAAAAACATATAAAAAGTTGTGTTTTGCATATTTAGTAGGATCATATGATTCTGTAAATTGATCCTGTGATCGCCAAATTTGCGAGGTAGAATTCCAATTTTAAAAATCATGGCCTAATCTTAAATATCCGAGATAAGAAATAACGGAAAATTCTACGGTCCCTTTTAGGGAATCATTCCCTTTTTCTATAAATGCTTGTACAGTACAATACTATGTGCTTTAAAAGCTTATACCCAACCTTTTAAAGTCAAAGGAATGATTCCCTAAAAGAAACTGTAGAATTTCCCATAGATAACACCCAAGAAAGCAAGTATTGTATTGGATCTAATTTACTAATGATTGGTACCTAAACTCTTATACACATCTAGATGTGTATAAGAGACATACTTAGAGCCTCAAATACTAGCTTTATATGCGAATGAGATTCCAAACACCTATTGGACTGATGGGCTTTGATGCCAGACCATTATTTTGGTTTGGTATTGGGCTGCGAAATGTCTTCTATAGTTGTATAGCACAAGACAAAGCATTAAAAATCCAAGTCCTAGCAACATTTTTCAATTATGGTAATGTAGGATTTTGAATTTTAAAAATATTTCATCTTTATTCAATTATAAATTTATGATAAAATGACTAAAATTTACCTTTAATTATTTTAAAAAGAATGCTAATCCAAAAGCATCAATTTTTATCGTGCACTAAAAGCATTTTTGAGATAAAAAGTTTTACCATATAATTTAGGGATAATATTTATCAAATACTTGACTAAGTGATACACATCTAGATGTGTATAAGATCAGGTCATGTACTCTTAACATTAAACAGGGCCTTATAAGTTTTCAAGAAGAATATCCTTTTTCTCTTCCACCTTTTAGGCTTTCTTTTAGTGCTGGAGTATTTTAATAAAATTAAAGTGACTATAAATATTATGAGATAATTTGAATTTAAATAGTGATGATATTATACTAAATCCTTAAATGGCCAATGATACACTCATTAAAATTAACCGATTTCAATGTAATAAAATGCTTAAAAAATATGAAGTAACTTGAAATTTAACCTACTTAAAGAATATAATGCTATAAAAAATGAATGTTTATTTTTTTTAAAATACCACCTCTTCCCAGCCCTTACTTAGTGACTCAAACCCATAATCAATAAATTACAAGGGAAGTATCTTATCACCTAAGTTTCATTTGCACGTCAGTAAGAAGAAAAAGTGAATAATATATTTGCAAAACCACCATTCATTGATTAGCGAATAAAAAATGTGTAAGACTCAAGAAAACACAAAAATGAAGATGGAAAAATATATAAATTATAGATATAATGAAGAGATTATATATAGATTTTTTATCCCATAAATACTGCATTTGGGATTAAAAACCAATCAATATAATTTAATGTTTTACAAAAAATAGTCCATTTAATTTAATATTGTACTTAAAATAGTACAATTATCATCATTCTACTTGTCAGATTCTTTTATTTAGCATACTAGTAGTAGTTGTAAATTATTGTAGAAAAAGAGAGCAAATGTTTTCTTTTACACTTACATTTTCAAAAGATATCTCTTACTTAAAAATAAATTTTTTATTCTTACTTCAAAATTATCAAACAAAGAATACTCATGTTTAAGCTAACAAAACAAAATTTGTACTACTGGAACACAAAAGTTATATAGTAGTTGATTACTTGAATACCTATTTATAAAGAAAGGTACAAAACAAACCATATGATGTTAATTCTTAATCGAATCTATCGAAAGACCAAAGGCACCTCATTACAATCCAGTTTCATCGGTTGAAAAAGTGGTTAAGAGAACAAGTGTTGCAAAATGTTCGAAAAGACTAGCAAAATACTGTGCTAGAGTAGAGAATTTGAAACCAGTACAAATTCTAATAGGCATAACGGAAGAGTGATAAACTAGTTTCAAAGAGAAGGGTTAATCAAGATTAATGTTAAGTGACTGAGAAATATCTCGTTTCACAAGCTTTTGTACAAACTTAACTCATAGTTAATCTTCAAAAACAAATGCAAACAATATCCTATCAATATAGGGTTAGGAGAAAAAAACACAATAATTCATAATACTAGCACTTAAACACATCTAAAAAATCAGTATAAGAGACCAATCTCAAACAATTTTTGTCTAACCTTTTCTAATCTCTCGAGACACTAAAATAGCTACTATTTAGCCAAAAGTTCATATTAGATGTGTATCAGGGGCAGACAGACCATAGTCTGTCAATTTATAACCAAATATAGACTTATTTAAGAATTTTAAATAAATAGTATTTATAAAAATTTAGTTAAATTAGTGAATTATATAAATGAAAGATGATGAAATTACATGTAAAATTTTCTATTTGATTCTAACAAAATGGAGATTTTACTATACTATATAGTATGAATGTAAATTTTATATGCTATGTTCCTAGTGTATAAAATGAATTTTTCTTGGAAAAATTATGAACTTAATTTAGTCTATATAAATGATGAAATAAATACAACAATTAAGAGATATTGTTTATACTTAGTTTGCATTTATATTTAGTAATCAAAGATCATTACTTGATGGTTAATGTAGATGAAATCAAGTTTTTATATACTCATAACTTATCGGGTTTGTTATGACTTGAATTTTATGAATATAGTGATTGAGATATATAAAGATCTAAAAAATAGATGATAGTACACTAGGTATTTTCTCATAACTTCTCACTAAAGGGGGTTTTACTTTAATAAATAATATAGATTAGTGATGGATATAAATAAAAGATAGTGAAATTAGACATGAAATTTTCTAATTGACTCTCACAAAATAGAGATTTTGCTATACTATATAGTATAGATATAAATTTTATGTGCTATGCTCATAGTATATAAAATGAACTTTTCCTAGAAAAATAATAAACTTAATGTAGTCGATATAAATGATGAAACAAATACAATAATTAAGAGATATCGGTTATATTTAGTAATTAGTTTGCATCAATTTTACTAATCAAAGATCATTAGTTGATGGCTAGTGTAGATAAAATCAAGTTTTTAAATATTCACAACTTATTGGGTTAGTTATGACTTGAATTTTATGAATCTAGTGATCGTTATATATAAAGAAAAAAAGAATAGATGACACTTGGCATCTTTTCATAACTTCTCACCAAAGGGTGTTTTACTTTAATATATAGTATGGTAATTATAGATGTCACTTATACAATAATATTATAATGACCATATTTAAATATATATTATGACGGTTATACATATATATAGACAATATGATTTGTAGCCGAAAAAAAGATGTTGTAATTCCACACTTGTAGCTTTACTTTTATTTTAACCTATAAAAAAGGGCTTCTAAACTACAAAAAAATATATTCTTTCTAGATATCTTTCTAACTCTCTATACTTCTATCTACTTCAATATGGGTAAAAAATATGGTATTGTGTACAACTATAATTTTGTGGACAAATTGAGGTGTGTGAAACCAGGAAGTTTCTACTTCTCTTGGTTTTATAGATAGAAGTATAGAGAGTTAGTTAAGTTATTGTACCCTAGAGGCGACATGTTTGTAACCTTTAGTAGATTTTTAAAAATCTGTAGGGGCATGAATCGTATTAAAGAGAGCAAATATGTCTTTCAACCCTACCGTATTTCTTGATAACTATTAATTCCTGCCTCAGCTCATATCATGTCACAACACATCTACTAGTTGAATTGTATCAAACAATATTAAATGTTTTCATTTTATATGAAAATTGAGGTAAGATCATTTTGTTGTTCTTGAGTTTAGGGTCCTATTTTGAGATGCTAATTGTAATTAATTTAGACATATTTGGTGTAGAATAACATTTAGAAGAATAAAAGTTGTATCTAGAAGTATTTTTAAGAAAATCAAGTAAAGTAAAAGGGGAGTAATCGATTAGTCTTCTCACTATTCCTTAGTGACTTAAACCCATAACCAATAAATCATAAGAGAAGCATCTTACCACCTAAATTGTATTTTCTGTCAAAAAAATTCATATTTTATTTTAAAGAAAAAAGGAGGAACAAAAGATGGGAGGAGTTCTCTGTATGCAGAGCGACTAGCACAGTTGTTCGATTGTTTATAAAATAGGGGAACTCATAAAAGTAAAAGGTTCACTACTTTATGGATAATCCAATAGTGTGACTAACAAAGAATTTTCGCAAAAATGGATAATTTAGAATTTTGGCAATTGCTAACATCCTAAAGTATTGTCTTAGCTAAAATTCTTCTTTCTTACAAATCCTGAACACTTGCTTATTTTTCATGTCAACACGAGATCATTTTATTAGATTCCATTGTATTACTAAACAAACTTGGGTCGTATTCATGATTAAATTTTAGTTTGACTTTCTACTTATCTTTGTGGTATTAAATTTTATATTATCATCAAGGTACATTTGATATTTAAGTACATACAGGACCATATAAAAATAATCATATTAATAGATATATTATTTTTAAATTAATATTCTATGATACAATAATATTTCAATATGCGAGGTATTTCTTTGTGATTATTGTCCTGTTTTCTAGCATTGTTCCCATTGTGGAGAAAAGACTACAAGTCTAGTTAACATAATAAACAAAGTGGAATAGGAGTCTTTATCAATCTAGATGTGTATCATCCTCAGACGTCAATATCCTGGAGAAGCTATGTCTATTAAAAAAAAGTTTAAAAATTGAAAGTTAACATTGTTCCTTTTGGGGTTTGTGGCTCTGATTGACGTAGGTTGGGTTATTAAACTTTTACCAGCTGCCTTGTGTCTATCTCATTTGAAATTACTAAAATATCCTATTCTTATTGAATATTTTTGGACATAAAATATAGTATAAAGGCTGAACTTGTAAATCCCTACTACCATCTATGTTCTTTTTTTCATTTTTCTCCATTGGATAATACTAGTAACTCTCAAAACGTCTATGTTATTAGCCTTCTACCTTTACTACTTCCATTCTTATTCTTATCTTTTCCTTTCTTTCTTATTCTTCTGAACTCGTCTTCTTCTATTTTTATCTCCTTTGTTTTTTTCTTCCCTTTGACCATTACATTACTTTGTTTATGAAAAATAATCCTTCTATTTGTTCATGGTTAATTGTTCTTCAAAACCTAGTTTAAACTCCTTTTTTTTTTATTATTTACTTATTGTTTTTACTAATTATTATGCTTTAGACCTTTAACGTTTTACTACACACTCTAATTAGGTACTACAAGCAACTCTTATTTTGAGTTGCTTGTAGTATTGGTTTTTTGATCTTATAGCTTGTGATTTGGTTTTTACTTGGTATGTCTATGGTATTCTATTTTTTATTCCTCTTTTCTTACTGGTAGACTTCTATTAATGCATACCTTCTATTAGTTTGGATTACCCATTTTAATGCTAATTCAACCTTTTTTTTTCATATCTTGTTAAAAATAAAAAATAAAGGTTCACTCTGTCTCTTATACACATCTAGACTTATAAGAGACAGCTTATAACCATTGACTAGTATCACGCTTCTTTCTTTTATTTTCTCATACTTTTATTTGCTATTATAGTTGTATCCTCAGTGTTTTTTGTTTATACTTGTTTACTTTCTATTATAGCTTTTTATACTTAATGTTGCTTGTTTATGCCTATTTGCTGTTATAATTTTTTATCCAAAAGGCCATTTGTTTTTACTTTTCAGATTTACTATTATAAAATTTTGCCCTTAAAATTGTACTCGTTTACTTCTTGTTGTTATTTTTTTTTAAATCCTTAAGGCTACTTTTATGTGTTAAATACTATATTAAGTGGATGTAAAATATGGAATAGTTACAAAAGTTCATCTTTATATACTATGAGCATATCACTTAAAATTTGTATTTATATGCTGCATCTAGATGTGTATAAGTACTAAATTATAACTATTATTTCTTCAATACTGGAATTCTCCTTCATTAATCTGAATTGATTGTTCAGAGTTCTATTTCTTATTTGTCTCTTATACAAATAATTTCCTGCCATACTCTTCATTGTCAAATTATTTTCTTGTCGTACTTATCTTTATTTCTCATGCATGACAAATCATGTGTTACCATTGCTCTGCTCTAAAACTCACAGCACTTTCAAATTTACATTGACTTGTGCTCATTCTACTCTATCCATTAATCTACTTAATTATTATTCAAGAAATTACACTTTTCTAATCCTGCTTTCATGGTGTGATGAATATGATGTCAGCCTTTTTGATGTTTCCATAAAGATTCTTCATTTTTTACTCTCATTAAGCTTGAAGCATTTTTTATAACTCGACCATTCCGTTTGTAACTATTCCATATTTTACATCCACTTAATATCTAGGTGTTATGCTTCTACTATATCCAAACAATATTATTTACCTATTTATTTTTCTTATTTTCAGCATATAGAACTTTTCACACACTTAATGTTTAAACTGAGTTTATAATTGGCAATGTAATTCATCCTATTTGTTTATGGTCATCATATTTCAACAGCCTTCTTTGACTTCCAAATTATTCATGATCCTCTACCTTGTGTTTTCACTACTAATCTCGATCATCTCCAGTTGCATACGTATTTTTCACGTCTCTCTATTTGAACCTATTTTCCTGACATCTTATGTGAACATGTCGGCCTCTCTAAATCCTGCATGTGTTGGTGAGACTAGACCTCTAGATAGTGCTTTCAACTTTATGTCTTCTGGCTAGTTTGGACCATCAACTTGCAGGACAACTCGACACATATATCATTGGTGTTGACTCTTCTAGATATTATGATTGTTGATGACAATAGAACTCTAGATAGTGATTTCAACTTTGAGGATTCTGGTTGGTCTGGATCATCAACTTGTAGGCCTATTAGACACGTTTAATTTGGAAGGGGAGGAGAGGAACTTGTTGTAGGTAACAACCACTTTTGTTTAACTATTTTTCTATACTTTCAGTAAAAAGAAGTGCCTCATTTTACTTAATTAACTCTCCTTCTTTACTAGCATTATGATGTGTACATATAATACCACTACATTATAAGGAAAAGAAAAAAAGAAAACATATAAAGGTTGGAGCATCTCTAATGGAGAATGCTCCAGCTTTTGTGAATTCTTCTGGCTTTGGAAAATCAAAGTACAGAAACTCTCGTTGTGCACCAACACAGAAATGATCTAATAACGCAAGTTAACCATCATTATTCTTTAAGAATTTGATTCCCTTTCAAAGAGAATCCTCTTTTTTCGATAGGTAATATTTTATAGTCTTATCCAATAAAAGACATCTTGGACAAATCCTTTATTCTTTCAGATGTCCCTGATTGTCAATATTGTGGTGCTAAGAACTTCTACTTAGAACGCCCTAGTTTTTGTTGTTCAAGAGGAGAAGTATATGTTGTGATTCCTCCCATGTCTTATGTTCTACAGAGGTTATTCATTGGTGATGATGAAAAGAGTATGAATTTTAGAAAGGTATTTTACTTATAATAACATTCTGTCTCTTATACACATCTGTATTAATAAGAATTCTATGAACTCATGAAGAATACCAAAAGAGTCTATACGTTTAATGTTTAGGACTAGTTTTGTCACATTTTTGATATTTTGAGGTCTTCAAGGGATAAAGCGTATAGTATTCAACTTTATTTCTTTGATACCGATGAAGAGATATAGAAAACACTAGATGTAGCTTCACCTAAGTTATGCGAGACCACTCCAAAACTTCTTGTACGTATTCTCCATGATAATATTTGTAATAATCAAGGATTAAAGTATTTTCTAAGAATTTATCCATCAGAATAATATTGCACTTAACTGTAATCCGAGATTGTATCAATGGTTATGTAATCTACCATCCATATCACAAGTTGCAGCTATATGGATCGAGCCAGATGATCAATGTATTTATAAGAGAACTCATATTCAAGTCTACACGCACTCCAATACAAGTTATAGATTCCATCATTTTTTTTGCTTCTTATGATCCTATATAGTATCTTTTGTTATTTCCTCGTGGTGTGAGTGGATGGCACTATGAAATCCAACGTTCCTTGGTTAGTGACATAAAGAGAAAAGGATTTGCTACTTTTGAAAAAAATCTAGATATAAATCCTTCTTTAGTTCAAACTGCTTCGCAGTATAAACTTTGAAACAATAGGCAAGTACACCTGTTTAAACTCAGATACGTACCTTATGTTTATTTTGTTATTTTTTCACATTTATACTCTTTTTGTTTTAATATCCTTTAACAATTGGTGCATCTAGGAAAAAAAATGAAAAGTACTATTTTTGTAAGAGAATGCTATTCTTACAAACTCCAGATTCGGAAAAAAGATCAGTCAATGTTGTTACATGCTCTTATATTATTACAACAATATATAGTTGATGTCAACATAAAAATTGAAACAGCAAGCTAGATTTCCACAGAAAAAGACAATAAAATCCGGATAGAAATATCCATGGAATTATAGATAGTTATCGATTAGTGTTTAAAGGAGCTAAAGTTGGACGGAAGATTTTTTTTGCCTGCCTTAATATTGGTGGTCCAAGAGATATGAGGAGGAGATACATTGATGTAATGGCCATAGTCTAGAACTATCTAATAGGTATTATTTTCCTTACAACGACATGTAATCCAACATGGAAAGAAATACAGACAATCTAGACAGGGTATAGCTTCTCAACTCCTTAATATCTAGTCCTGTCTCTTTGAAAACGTATCAATAGTGTATTATTGTATTATTCTATGGTAAACTAAACTATTATGCTTGCATGTTTTGAATCATTTGGCAAAATATATTCTCAAATAGTTAGTACACAATTGAAATCCTCTAGTGGCATCTATTTACTGAAACAATATAATGATTTTAGCAACTTACCTTTTACGACAAATGGAGAAAAAACTTATTTTTATACATTGTAACTATTCTTTCTCAATATTATTCAAATATGAAAGTGCATCCATCCACATTTAACGATTTCTAAAATACAAGCAAATGATTAAGAAACAAATTTAATCCTTTTGCAAAAACATTTGTTCATATAACTAAACTAAATAAAAGATCTTTAACAAGTCCAACTATAACAATAGTACTTATATAAAACTGAATATTTATGACAATATCTATCAACTCAGCTATCTTTTCTAATCAATTTTTGCAATAGCAACTCTGATAATATATAAAGCTGAATCAGTTTATGAAGACATATACTCTACATAGTTGTCGGACCAAACAACGTGTTGAAAGCAAAATAGGCTATAAATACTTCGACTCATTACATTACCTATCGAAAACTCTAGGTTCTAAAATTTTAAAACTTATTCACTACTACCACTTTGCTCCAAAATGGGTTGTAAAGATTATAACTTATTCAATACTACCACTACTATAACATAATATTTATAGTTTTTAGTTATTAATCTTAATGGAACATCATGAAAGCATAGCTTTGTCTAACTATCTGCTAATAAATCAGAAATTTCAAGAATGTTGAATTTCTCTTTAAGTTCCATTAAGATTAATGGTGACATTTGTAGATCTTTTCTTAAAATCTTTAAACAAGACACCAGTTATAACTCTACAAACTGGAAAGAAGATGATAGAAATTGGTATGCATAGAAATACAATTACCAACAACTGGGATAAATTCGTTGAAAGAACATTGCATACAGCTAAAGAATACATTGGTTTTCATTCCAGAATCTAAAGACACCTTCGCAATCCAAATCTTCAAAGGAAATGGAGTCGAAAAATTGTTCCCTTGGTAAAACAAATATTGTTTGCATTCTATCATTTAGAGATATCATGAAAAAAAGGGATGCCAAGTAATAATTTTCAATACGATCTATTTATACTTATTCCAATATACACGTATATCCAAAACAGGTTTAAATAGAATGAGATATAAATGTTATATCTTTTATAGAAATCAACTCATCAGTCATTTTAATTGTCCATATTGATGTATTAGTATATTCAATCATCAATAGTATTATTTAAGTTTTGAAACTAGGTCAAAAACTTGATGTCAAATTTAGATTCCAAATGTGACAATTCTTAGAAAATACTTCATCTATCCACTTATACTTAATAGAAGATCTTATATATGCCCTACATAAGACTCTTATCTAATTTTAATTAATAAGAATGACTATCTGTGAATGTCTCTTATACACACCTAGATGTGTATAAGGACACCACATGTGTAATAAAGATGTATTATAATTTTTATTTTAGGAAAAAAAATTCTTTTGTCATTTTTTGTTTGAGTAAAGATCATTGAGTTTTACATTTTTTTTTTTCATTCACATGAAAAATGTACTTGAATTATCTTCACAATAGATATGAAACTTTTACAAGAACTGTGACTACCATAAATCATGCACATGTTTCTACGATTCTTAGTTTCTACTTTGATAAATTTTGTGTTCTGTAAGTACTATGATAAATTAATTCCTTGCTTCTTTAACATCTACAAGTTTAGTGCATATGAATTTGATTTCTTTTTTTTAACTTTTGGTGTATACAAAGAATTTCAAATTTGTATACGAAATATTATGGTTAAAAATATACTTTTATGAACTTTATCAATACAAAGCCAATTTAGTACATTAGTCGTTGTTTTCTCTCTTAGTTTTCCAAATCCCGTATCTGAACCATTTCTTGATCATCAAGTAATAAAAACCTAGTTTTCAACTGATGGTTAATGTGTAGAAGACCTAAAACCTCTATGGGTCGGTCGGATGCCAAGAATTTTAAACAGGATGCAATATCCTACTGCCAGTCTAATAGCGTTTGAGTTCAGTTGTGATAGGCTAATGTGCCAGTTATTTGCAAGGTTGGTAAAGAAAGAAGGAAGAGAAAGTCAAAGGCTAGCAATTAGTTGCTCTTCATAAACTAAAAAATACCTATTAAGGAGTTGAGAAGCTATACCAATTGAGCTGGGACATATGAAGGAGACTGGCTCGGGAATGCTACAGATTTTTTGGAATCTTGGGAGGTAGAAAGGTTTAATTTTTGTGGTTTCCTCTTCTATGAAGAAGGTCAATCAAGGCCTTCACTTGCTTCTAGAGTGATCGAGGTTAGAAGTCGATCCAATAGGCGATATTCCTCAAAAATTGTATCGACCTGGCAGCCCATTGGTTAAGATAAGAAGATAGAGGCAGAAAACTTAGATAAGGGTTGCCCAGTCCAGTCAAAGTTGCCGGAGGCGCTAGAATGAGTACTGGATAGGCTTTATGATGCCATTTCTCGATTGATTTTTAATAAAAGACAGTTTTCAAGGGAAAGTTGGATGATTTTCGCATAAAGAGGCTTTGGATAGTTGCTTTGTATAAAGGCAGTGTTCTTGAAAAATTGGTGTAATTTGTAAAAGGGTG
This sequence comes from Cinchona pubescens, assembly GCA_025175665.1. Taxonomy (NCBI): domain Eukaryota; kingdom Viridiplantae; phylum Streptophyta; class Magnoliopsida; order Gentianales; family Rubiaceae; genus Cinchona; species Cinchona pubescens. The sequence continues at coordinate 32,788 of JANKKI010000579.1, forward strand.
TTTGAAAGGGAAAAAAGTTGGGTACAAAAGATTTGAACATGAAACAATTTTTGGTATTACCATTGGAAAAGAAAAGGACAGGTTATCAAATGGTAATGGTTGTGTTTCCATGAGAAAAAGAAAAGTCAAATTTATGAAAAAGTGCAAGTATGTAGTATGAGGCCAGAGTTCTAAGGACATCTTGGATTCTACGGGGCTACCAAGCAAGATCCATCAAATTCTAAAGGCCTACCAAAGGCCTTCGGCTTAGAAGACGTATGGGGTCAGCTCAGCCTAAAATAGCAAAGATTGGGGCTTACATTACAAAGCGTTATTGAAGGCCCATAGATCAAAAGTTTGGCTTAATCTCAAAACAGCACCATGAAACCAAGTTGAATGGGCTACTAATGCTACATAAATTCATATAGGTAGATATCACGTGTACAAGCTCATTAAGGTGCATATTAGTAATATATAGGGCAAGACGGAGGTATCCGCCCTAGTACCACTTAATGATTGGAATTATTATGCACGCATATCAATACACACCAAATTTAATACGTTAGTCTTTACTTTCCTAATATCGTATTTGAACCTTTTCTTGAACGTCAACAAGTAACTTTCAAGATTGATTTCTCTCATTCTTAGCTTCTGCTTGCTTTCCTTTTTCTTTTATTGATAAAAGAAAACACTTTCATTAACTGAAAAATATTTAGGTAGGGTTTTGGTCTACTATCCCACTCGTAGACATCGAGACTATTAAACAAGTCACACGAGCCAAGTAGCTATTAAACAAATTTCATGAGCTAAGTGTTGTCCGATGACATTAGCATACCTCTACATAGGTGATGCCAAATAGAGATTATCTTCAATCTTGTTAAACAGTCATATCTCAATGTGATCGGACAACACTTAGCTCATGAAATACACACCTAAGAATCTCCCTATATTTCTGCAACAAGGATAAGGGTGTAAAAAGAAACTAATTTCTGGTAAAAATGTCTACTGACACAGCCCCATTCGTCTAAGTATCTTGTCTATGCATTTTGTCTAAGTGTATACACCAGGGTTTCTCTAAATAATATGGCCTTTACCATTTTCTTTCTTGAAGGAAGCCCAATTGTTTTTGGGTACTAGAGTCTTTACATTACCAATGACTCATTTGTTTTTCTAGGTTAAATTATAATAAACCCTCTTGTGTTTTGGATAATACTCACGTTACTCTCTTATAGTTTTTAAACCAATAATCTACCTTTGTGTGGTTTGGGTTATGATGAAACCATTAAATATTCCATTAAGAAATTATTAGGAAGTTGAAATTTTTTATTTAAAGGGCTATTTTAGCCATTTAAACTCTAAGAGATTAGTTATAAATTTTACTTCCTAAAAAATCCCTCTGTCTCTTATACACATCTAGATGTGTTAAATTAAGGAATATAATTGGACTTTTTTGTACAAATTTCACTTAAATTTTTCATCTTTCCATCCATTTTACAAATATATATATATATATATAAAATATACACTTTTTTGTACTGTATCTTCAACACATTTGAAAATCTTATTGATCTAGATGTGTATAAGAATTATATGCTATCAAAATCCTATAATAAGGGAATTTATATCAAATCACTATGATAAATGTGTCCAATAAAAATTAGAATACCAATATCCTGATATAATTCCTTTATTCTTACTCGTTTGTTCTTGAATATTCCTTAACCAAAAGGTATTATGACGTAATTTTATTTGACTCCATTATCTTAAAAAAATTTCTCTCTATAAATCCTTTAGGAGAAAACCACCCCATCATCCCTACATATGATATGATTTTGGTAGAATTATAATTAGTATAAAGTTTAGCTTTATAAATTTATTATGCAGGGACATTAATCTAAGGCAAATAAAAATATTTTGAAAAACTGCCGCCAATAATTTGGTTAAAAGAAAAAAAAAATAAAGAAAGTAATAAACTTGCCTCATTCACTCCAAATTCCTTTCGTTCATAAATGAAAATTTGGAAATTTCCATGATATGAAACAAAAATACAAGTAACCTAGATCTAATATTATTGTTAAAAAATGAAATTGTTGGTGTTTGCTTGTGTAAAAGTTTTAGAATTTGGACAATAATAATAATATTCTCAAACTTGGAAGTTTTTTGCAACTCTAAATCTAAAAAATATTCTTTCGGTGATTGAATATGGATCTTTTTTTATATTTCACTTACGATGCATGCTAATTACCACTTACAAGTCCACTAATAACTCTAGTAATAAAGTGGTTTTTGGTTAAAAGTATTGTTCCTGTAGAAACGATTATAGATAAAGATTATCCCAGCTAATGTTCTCAGCTATGTAGGAAAGTAAGCAAATAGTACTCTAATTACCAAGTAAACACTACAAGTTAAACTAAAATACATAGAATGAGATCATATTATTTAAATGTTAGGAAAATTGATTTCACCAACAACAATGATTACACACACCTCATTGTGCTTGCTTGAAGAAAAAAAATGACTGGAAGTATAATTATTCCAAACAATTTATTGAAGCTGCCATACATTCACCAAACTCTTATCGTCTATATCGTCGCAAGAAAGATAACAGAACTCGAGATTCAACAGCATGAGTTGGACAAAAGATGGGTTGTTCCATATGATCCATGTTTGTTGTCAAGGTTTAATTGTCATATGAATATTGAAGTTTGCTGCACAATCCGAGTTGTGAAATATATATACAAGAATGTATGTTGTCCCTGTGTGTGTGTGTGTGTGTGCGTGTCTATATAGACACGCACACACAAGGGGCATGAAAAGGTTATATATATCAGTTGACTAAATCTAAAGCTGATGCGATCATTGATAATACAAAAAACTTCCAAAGAGCAAGATATGTATTTGCCCCGAAGCTATGTGGAGAGTTTTAGATTTGACTTGAATGAGACTCATCCTTCTGTTATCAATTTGCAGATCCATCTTGAAAACCATCAATTTATTTCTTTTTCTAGAAAATAGTAACTCCAAAACATTGCTCAAAAAATGTTCGCACTAAAAATAATGTTTGCAGAGTTTTTTAACATGAACACCTCCAACACACTAGATCAGTGTTTGAAATGTTTATATGTTGAGAATTGGAACATTTTGTCTTGGGTAAGAAGCTGAGAAAGTGGAATCTTAGGTAGTAAAGAGAAGTTATTGGAAGAACTGTAGGTGTCCATCCTTCAGAAGGCAAAAGATATTATCTATACATGTTAAAAGTCCAACTGATCTTTTCAACATCTTAAAACTGTTGATGAATACCTTGCTCTATCATTTAGAGAAGCAACTGAAAAACTTGAACTACTACATAATGTAAACAATATTGAATAGTGTTTAAGTAAAGTTGTGTTATATGGTATGCCAAGTACTCTTTGACAACTCTTTGAAACTGTTTCAGTTAATTGCAATCCAAAGAATCCAAAATAGCTATGGCTTCAATTTCAAGACTGTTTCATAGGATATTAATCAAGAGAAGTCACTTTCTAAAGACAATGTTCAGGTAAGAACTCTGAAGATTACTGACAATTATTTGCAATCAATAGGGAAACAATTAGCTGACTGGATCTACAAATATTCCATTTCATTTACTTGAAGTAGATAAAAGTCCAAAAGAGATTGAAGCTAAAAAAGTATTATAGAGAAGATTTGCTATAGTACAATAGCTAAATCAAAATCAGAAAGCTACATATAAGAGAATATTAGGTTTTGTGGGTAACAATCAACCATGTTCCTTTTTGTTATTGATCATCGAGGTGGTAAGACAAAACCTTCTTATAGAAAACTCTACTCGTAACTATAAGATTAAGAAAGCATATTGCTTTGGTAACTACTTCATATGGAGTTGCAACATCTATATTGCTTCCTATCAATAATCATGATTTAAGCTTCCTATCAATAATCATGATTCAAAAAATTGCAACATCAGCAAACAAAGTGCAATAGAAGAGCTTATTCGAGAAGCTAAAATTATTATATGGGATGAAGCAACAAAGGTAAAAAGAAAGTCAATTGAAACTTTGAGTGAAATGTTGCTGTATATTCTGGGCAATCCTATTCTGTTTGGTGGCAAAGTTATTGTATTTGGTGGAGACTTTAGACAGACATTACCAGTTATCATAAAAGGAAAAATATCTAACATAATAAATTCTAGCTTTGTTATGTCTCCCATCGTGGTTTAAACTTGAAAAAAATCCGACCTACAGAAAAATATGAGAGTTCAATTGAATACTGAATTTTCAAGTTTCCTTTCAGAATTGGTGATAATCATGAACCAGCTAATGTGCAAGAGCTAATTGTCATACCTGATCATTTAAACATAAATTTTGTCGATGATATCTATTCATTGAAACAACTTCTGGATAACATTTTTCCAAACTGAAGCAACATGCAACTAGATATTGTTGTATGATGAATAGTAGTTTTGACGACACTGAATGATTTTATACTTGATATCAATGACATTGTAATAAAAAATTCCCAGGCAATAAAAGAAACTATTTTAGCCATGATGAAGCAGTAGAATCTTCAAGACAATTAGAAAATCAGGATCTATTTCATATATTGATACCTAAAGCATAGCTTCTCATTTGTTGGTGTTGAAAAAGAACTGCCTAATTATGCTTATGAGAAATATCATTCCACCTTAGGGCTTATCAAATGGAACAAGAATGATTTGAATGTGTATTTCTCAAACAATGTCATTCATGTAGAAATTGCCTTTGACTTATTTTTAGGAAAATTAGTATTCATTATTTCCAAGGATTCCTTTACAGTCTCCACAAGATGAACTTCACTCCTTTCTATTTAAAAGTTTCCTATAAGTTTGTGCTCTGCTACGACCATAAACAAATCTCAAGGACAGACTTTGGACTATATTGGACTTTATCTCAAAGAGCCTCTTTTCTCACATGGCTAGCTTTATGTATCCTTATCAAGAGCAAAAACCTTTGCCAATGTCAGAGTTTTAGGTAGAATTTTATGTACAGATTCACAAAACTTAAATATGACAAAATATATAGTATATGATGATGTCCTCTCATTAGTTATGGCCAATAAGTCCTCTTCTTCAGAAATATACTATTTATTTATGTACACTTTATGATATGACGTTCTCACATAGTACAAGAATAGTCCACATTTTCTGTAGTATTTGATATGCTTCAGTTTTACATTTTGCCATAACATGTTAACTATATGTGCTAGCTGTTGCAATCTTACATTGCTAATCCTTTTGGGAATGTTAATTTTAGGTTTCTATTTTTAGTTTTTGAGCTAATCTAAAGCTTTGCATTGCCTAATAGACAGTTTCCAATTGCTTACTTTCAGAAAAGTTAGATATGCTCTTTCAAACAAAGACACATATGATTACTTGCAAAAAAAATGGTGCCAAATGCATCCCAAATTCTGATCTTGCTGAGAAACAAAACACCTATTACAAAAATCGAGACAAGTAAAGATGGCACAACATATTATCAAAGATTCTAATTTCCCAATCCTATAGTAAGTATGAATGTTCTTTGATATGCATTTTTCCTGTGAACCATTTACACTAAGTAGTTGTTGCAATTTCTGATTGTTGAGACTTTGCCTTATTCAATTTCTAGAATGCATATTTAGGAAAGCACAATCTAGGCAATAAGCTACACAAAAGAAGTTGCAGCTTACAGTTTGGCGCCATCTACTACATTGGCAACATATTTGTCACAAAAATAACTCACCAAAAATTCCAGTTTGACACATCACCACATCAACTTACTCTGACCAGAAGTGCTTTTTATACATTGGATAGAAGGACCACAAAAATCCATTCCTGATGTCTATTATTCATTTTAACTTCATTCACTGATTTCCACAAGCTCATGGACCGTGAGAACAACTAGATAAGTAAGTTTAACAGATTCTGTATACTTATTCAAGTTTTTTACAGACAGATTTCATCATACACACTAAACATTTTATGTATATCTTTACTCTCTTCTAGATATATTGTGCTATCATACATGTTTTGTTGGCATGATAATATGTGTCAAACCCTAATTTACAAATTAACTATATAATAGCACAGGTCTCCGCAAGTGCACTTGTCGCGTAGTAGTATACAGGTAATAAGGATTGTTTTCACAAGAATCAAATTAGTCAATTATCAAATACTTAGTATCAATCACTATTTAGATGACCACAATTAAAAGGAATTATTACTGGGATTTTTTCTCTTGTTTTGTATTTTTTATAAAACTAAATTAAATAACAAACTAACCCTAGAAAATTATAGAAGAATATAAGTTTCTGTAAATTGAACAACAAAGTAACTAATTTAACTACGAAAGAATTAATTAATGAAAACCCTAATTAGAATTGATTAAAAATTTAAAGAAAGCAAATTAAAATAAACAACTAAATTAAGATATGAATTAACCCTAACTAAAATTAATTAAAATAAACAAAAAGCAATTAAATAATACAGGACAAAGTTGAAGTAAATATAATTGATGCTTTACACACCTAGTAATAAATTTAGAGAACACCTAAATCCCACTACTAACTAGGCGGCATCCCGTAAGTATACGGTTGATAACTAGTTGTAAAGGGAAGTAGGGATCGTTCCCACAAGGATTGGTCTATAATTACCAGTTATTTGATTAGATTTCAAGTTGAAGCGATTATTAAGTGAAGAGATTTAACTAAAACTAAAACTAATGGAACTGAATAAGCAATTTAAAGTAAAGATTAATCACTAAGAAAATAATTAAAAAGGAAGTATCTTTAGAAACCAAATAAAGGGAGTACAATTAAAAGGAAAAGCATATTAAGCAACCAATTAGTTAATCTAATCTATTCATTATCCCTAAGCAAGCACAATTATAGAAAGCTCCTAATGTATTCTAGAATGCATGTAAAAAGAAAGTATTTTTAAAAAGTAATTAACTAACCTAAACTACAAATTAATACTAAGAAAATACAATTAAGGAAAATCCATTAACTAATCTAACAGTTAAATTAAGAAAGCAATTAAATGAAAAGCCTATAAACTAGTTTATCCTAATTAACCAACCTAAACTACAAATTATCACTAAAAAGCATTTTTAAAGAAAACCCATAAACTAATCTAACAATTAGTCTAAGAAAACAACTAAAAGAAGCAATTAGATTAAAGCAATTAAACTGGTTAACTAAGGGAACATGAAATTAAAGTTTAACTAAAGGAGTTTTAACATAAACAAAGCACTTACAACTAAAAAGTTTCAATCTTTAACTTGGATTTGAAATTTACAGGAAAGAGAAGTCACCTAATCTACTCTAATATAAGAAAACGCTTCCCAATGGGGAGGAAAAAGGAAGAAAATTACTATCTAATCTAGTTTACTTCTACTAGCTAAGTTCTCCCTCAAATGAAATATAAAAGGGGTATATATAGTGTTAGGGCAGTGGGATAATCATGCAGCAAAAATCAGCTCTGAACAAAGTCCTTTTTTGCTCCAACCGCCACCAAATCTTGGTTTGGAAAATCCAAATCGCAATTTGGATTGAAACTTCTAAAATGCAGCACTTTATAGTTTTGCCTCGAAAATCTTCATCCGACGTCCGATTGATGTGCCATTCTTTTTTCATGCGACCCTAACACATAAGACAACATTATTAGCTATAATAGATACTTAAAATAATACCTAAATATATGAATAAAATTCTCACAAAATAGGCCAAAAAATGAAGGGCAAACAAAGACGAACGAAAACTTAACTCCTAACGAAGTTACGTCAAAGACATGACACAACTCATTACACAAGAACCTAATACTTACTAAAAGTATGCTAATTAAGACTTAAATTAGTACTAAAACACTTAATAAACACATAATACCACATTCTAACGAATAAATGCACAATAGACAAAAACATACACGAAAACACTAAAAATGTTCAAAACTAATAGCCAAACCTTCAAGTTTAGGGTACATATAACTCTAGTTTCCTTGAGTTATCAATTATTTGCTTGGATGGTAGGCCTGGCAATGCTATAACTAGCCCCATCACAGGTGGACCTAGTGTAATCTCTTAATAGTTGTTATACTATTACCGTTCTCTTTCCCATTCACAGTTTCTTTCTTATTATCATTGTTGAGAATATCCTCATTCCTTGTGCATTCAAATTAGCCATGGCAAATTTTTCTTGGTTGTCTTATTGTTTCTTTTGCTTCTGTAATCCTAGTAGAGTTCTTTCTATTTCCAACTCAAGTGGATGTAGCTTTTTATCACTATGGGTCATAAACTGTAAAACAACACTAGAGCACAAGTTAAATGTACCACTGTGTTGAAAATAAAATAAACAAAGAAAAAATCACAGAAAGAGGATGAGATGAAATTAAACAGAAAATAAATTGTAAAATCTAAATCAGCAGTAATACTAACCAGCTCGATATTGCCTAGCGAATTGTTCCCTAGTAACGATGCCAAAAACTTCATACATGTCAAACCCTAATTTAAAAATTAACTATTAGCACATGTCTCCACAAGTGCATGGGTCGCGAGGAAAAAAATAGAAAATAAGGATCGTTTCCATGAGGATCACATTAGTCAATTACTAAATACTTAGTATCAATCATTATTTAGATTACCACAATTAAAAACAATGATTTTGGGGGTTTTTCTCTTCTTTTTTTTGGATTTTTTATAAAATAAAGACATTAACGAACTAACCCTAGAAAATTAAGGAAGAATAAATTTGCATAAACTGAATGACAAACTAACTAATTTAACTATGAAATAATTAATTAACGAAAACCCCAACTAGAATAAATTAAAATTTTAAAGAAAGAAAATTAAAATAAATAACTAAATAAAACTATTATTAACCCTAATTAAAATTAATTAAAGTACACATAATGCAATTAAATAATTAAAGGACAAAATAAAAATAAAAATAAAAATAATTAACTGATATATAATGAAGCATACGAATCGTCCGATGATTGTCACAGGTTCTCCAAAAAATCTATGAATTCAAAAACACAAAGTGTAATAAGGCTTACGAACAAATTTCCAAAATTAAAATTTGAAAATCACTAATAAATTTAATGTAAAAAAATATAAATTTTTCTAAGAGAAAACCCTAATGACTACTATCAAAAATACCCAAAACTAACTGTAACTTTAATGAGAGGAAAAGATTATTTATACAAGTATATAGACTTTTTATTAATAAACAAATTGTGGCCCATAATTGCTTCCTATACACATCTAGCTAATAGACTTTGATAATCAAGAATGCCGCATGTTAATATCTTTGTTGCCCTTAGTTAACTAGCCCAGTTGCGTTTGCACCTTTTCAACGATTCTTTGTTTAAGCCTTGTTGCAATAAGTAAAATCCTTGCTACAATAAGGATCTTCACTATCAAAGTCTATTTGGTCAGGCTTAAACAAGCCTAGCTTTCCTGATTATTATTTTTTTTCTTTTTTTTTTTCTTTGTTAAGGATTGAAGTTCTTATTTTTGAACTTCCAAAATTACCCTTTCTTGCATAACAAAAACATACGAATATTACTAATAATTTTAACACAAAATTAGTACTAAAATTATCAAAACATATTAAAACACACAAAAATCTAATTTTAACCTAATACTCCTAAATCACACAGAAAATACCTAAAACTAAAATTACAAAACATCAATTAGTATTTATAATAAATAAATTATCTCCAAATTCCTATAGTTATCAATGAATTGTCTCCCGAGACAACAAGCAGGTCCAATTCAAGAGTTTGTCATTAGACATGAAGAGTATGATTTCTAATTTTAATCTAACAGACCAATTATGTAACAAGTAATATAACACAAGTTCAGTCTAATACATTACAAATGTTGTATAGATGCAAAGTATTCATTATACGGGAAGAGTGCCTAGATACTGATGTTGCATAACTAAATGATGCTGCTCGTGGTTTACTAGTTGTTCTCATAATGAGAGCAAAGTCCACCGCATTCAATAGTAACCGTAGTGTTAGTACTATTACTATCATTCGGTCCTTGTTAACATTTGTTATTATTGGTAATCATGTGTGCTTTCCAATTTTGTCAGTCAGCACACAAGCAACAACAAGTATTGTCATGCATTATCCTCCAATTACGCAACTTGCTACACTATAGAACTATAATGTATAAGCATTTTACTACACTCTTTATATCTCAGTAAAATGCAATACTCCATATAACTCTTTGCTTTTATGTACATGACTAAAGGAAACAGTGACTTTATAGAAAAGGTTGTGCTAGAAAAATTAAGAGAAAGACAGTACCATACAATTGAATATAGCTCAAAATCAGCTAAGACAAATCTGGCATGTCCGACCTAAGAATATACAGTATATGGTATTCTAAATCACTACTTTTAATATTTAGCTAATTTTAATCTTAATACCTATTGCTCACTAATTTATACAGCCATTTAGCACGTAATTACGAATTCCCCTTCAGCCAAAAATATTTTGGATCACGGCGAAGGTGTACGGAGTAAATGCTGATCAACGCTGAGAAAATTCTAAATTTGTGCCTATTTTATAAATTTGTTCTATTTGTGTGTTTGTTTGAAAGAGGAGTTCCGAAGCAGTGGAACTCGCATTCTCCGAATGCGAGTTCCAGAAATTTAAAAAAAAAAAAAAAAATTGGAATGTTATTGACTGACCTCGCATTCGCATTCCTTGAATGCGAGGTCTATTTTACTGACCTCGCATTCTTAGAATGCGAGGTCCTATTTTATTTTTTATTTTTTTTTTGTTTTTAGGGTTTAGGGTTTAGGTCCTTTTTTTTTTTTTTTTTTTTTTTAAGCCAAAAAATCCGTTGTAATGAATTTATGTTTTTTTTTTTTTGGTTATAGCTAATTTGACTATATATTATTGTTTTTAGAATTTAGCAAATTTGACTATGTATATTGCGAATAGAAATCGTGCACTATTACAAAAATAGAAAAAATGAATATTTCGAAAATTTGACTATGTATATTGCGAATGGAAATTGTGCACTATTAAAGTTTAGAAAAATGAAGGATTTGACTATTGCGATAAGTAATAACAAATGTCAATGTCCATGATGTCATGATTCATATTATACCCGAACTTTACTGTATGTGCAACTCATTAAGAGTAACGACTTATAGTGACAAAATATAATAAGTCACAGTCAAAATAAACTCATGACCTCAAATCAAAGGATCATTACACTACTATCACAAAAAGATTAATCCATTGGCATTTAAATAATAATCCGTGTGGAATACTCTTAGCATGTCAAACTGATGCACTTATTCCCAGCAATCATCCACATACACTTATGCGCTAATCTACTATTGTCATACACTAAGCTTAGAGATTCACACACAAAAAATATAATTAGATCATAACTATTTATTATTTCATATATATATATTATTCAAAAATTGCCATATTATAAAATATACATAAATATAAAAGTGTAATTTATTCCAAAAATAAATTGGCATTAGGGCATACACTAACATTTTCTTTTTAATTGTTTCTTTTTTTTTTTTAGGATTTTTACTTAATTGTAATTTCTTCCTTGTCACATATTCTTGTTTTTATGCAAAGTTTGTAGTGAATTTCACTTATCGGGTAGATTTTTATTGTGTGACATTTTTTCTTTTGATTTTGAGGTACAAGATGTATAATCTGTTACAAAGCCAGGTAAAATTTGTTTTCCGTTTGGCACACATATGGATCACCACCAAGGGCTCTCTCCTCTTTTCTTTCTTTTTGTTTTGTTTTCTCTTCTTCTATATGTTAGTGTCTATTTTTATACATAATCCCGATATTGTTTGATAGTTGTAGTAAAATTACCGCACGGTTCTTTTTTTTTTTTTTTCCTCTACTTTTTGCCGTGTATGAAATCTTGAACAGGAAGTCATATTTGACACCCATTACAGAAGATTCTAATGCGGTATCAGATGGGGGGTCGCTTCTAAAAAGGCTTAGTGATTGATTCAAGGGATGACTTCTTTTCAATATGCAATTTAATTTCAGTTCTTTCTGGGAAATGGGAACTTGCATATTTAGCATGATGTTAGATTCATTTGATTTGCGCATAAAGTCTTTTTAAAATTAACTTCATGCCTAAGAAATACAAAGCTACGTCATATAATATGCTTTTTTGGCAATCAAAGTTCTCAAAGCTAAGTGCTTAAACGAAAATGTACTACGAAATTCACCCAAGAAATCCACATTTTGATGTTTCTTTTTTTTTTTTTGTTTTATCACTGTTACGTTTATCTAAGTTATGTTTGATAATGTAGATAATTTTTTTGTCCCGTCTTAAGTCCATTCAAGCTTGTCGATAATCACATTTGCGCGAGTTCCTTTTTTACTAAGGCTACGATTTCTTCACTAATAATGTTATACATGTATTAAAGCTTAAAAACCACTGGTCCACTAATTACTAATCTCAGTTGTAACCTGGAAACGTGGTAACACGATTCTCAATAGGGCAGACAAAGAAAAATCCTAGTAAACAGAGTTGCAGTGCTCCCAGCTAGTTTCAACATTTTTGAGAATGTCAGATGATATTCTCAAATTGACCCGATTAAAGAAGATTTTACATTATTGTATCGGGACCTTTCCCATAGGTTGATGTATTTGTGATATACGAGAACTAAAAATCTTGTATATTTATTTATCACAATCAGAATTATTACACTTCCTATATATTCCTTTCATTTTGTTTTACTGCAAATACCTTCCATACTATTAGTGGTATTGCTAATTGCTTGCTTACTATATTTAATTACTACAAACTGCTGTTTTCTAAAAATAATTAATATACAACATAATACCAAATTTTATTTTATTTACAATATTTTATTTTAGTGGGCATTTATATTATCTTTTCTTCCACCACACATTAGTATCCCTATAGCAACAATATAGCAATTTTTTTTAAAAAGTGGCACAACACGACGTATCGACTAAACGTATTCCTACGTATCTGATATTTTAAAAAGTGATAAATCGCATCCCTGTACTTGTACCGTAATTCCTAACTCCTATGTGTCTGATATTTTAAAAAATGGTAAATCGCATCCCTAACAGTACTTGTACCGTATTTCCTAACGTACATCAAATATGCCAAAAGCATCGGGCCATCTTGTCTAAAGAGAAGAGGAGGGAAGATGGGGTTCCTATATGAGGAAAAATCTCTTTACACATTACAACAAAGGTAGTTGAGGTGAAAGAGGAGGCCTTGATGGAAGCTAGAGAGACGGGTTTGCTGTTATAAGAAACAGAGGAGTATCTTGCTGGATAGCGATAAGTTATAGAGCTCTTTGACTATTAAGGGCATTTTTGTCTTGATAAGTAAAATTGCTTTAACAAGATATAAGTTCAGAATGACAATAATGCCAACCTTATTTTACCGAAGAAAAAAAAAAAAAAAAAAAAAAAACAGGTTTAGAATTATGTTTGGAAGTTATATTCTGGTTAACAGTTGGTTGACAATTAATTTTGTACTTAATGCCAATGGTCAAATTGATTTGTTTAATAAATTTTGAGAACTTAATACGTTTTTTCATAGTTTGATTACTTTTTTAATTATTAGTTATTGTAAGATTACAATTAACATATTATTATTATTGTAAGATTACAATTAACCCACAATGTTGATATCAATGCAAACAAATTTAGATTTATAGCATTATAGCTAATCCACAAATAGTGGAATAATGCTAACATAGAGTTAGACTCTGTTCATATTTGTGGTATTTGAACTCAGAATCTCTAATTAATCAGATCTCGATCTTGGTTGTTTAACCCTTATTCAACACATCAATCTTATTTGAAAGATAAGGATAATTTGAAAGAATCTTAACAAATATCAACATATGCAAGCAAGCATTTATATAGAATCATGAATGAAGATACTAATACAATTGTCTCCTACTCAAAGCATAAACCTATTGCTAGTTTCAATTTCATTTGATTAAGTTAATGGTTACGAGTTGATCATATTTTTTTTTTAATATTTCTTTTTTAGATTCTGAGTGGGTAATCTACATGCATCCATAACTATATATTTAATGTTGATATTAAGGGGTCCATTTCTGTTACTTTCCAAATTTACTTGCACAAGACAATGTATTTGATTGGATAATATGGGAACCATTGCCTAAAGAAGTCGTCCCTCGAGTGGCTTCCTCACAAATAGTCCATGCAGAAACTATTAAACTGCTATTCAAAAGTATAATCTCACAATTAACTAGGTGCGGATTCAGGATCCAAGATTAGAGGGGACAAACTTTTTTAATAATACGAGCAAAATTTATGTTAATGATAAATATAAATGCAATTAAATAAATATGATAAATTAGATCTTAATTAAACTATTATTTATTGTAAATCAAACTGTTATAAATAGTCAATTATGCAAATTATGCATTTCAAAAGTATAATATATCTCACAATTAACTAGGTGCGGATTCAGGATCCAAGATTAGAGGGGACAAACTTCTTTAATAATAGGAGCAAAATTTATGTTAATGATAAATATAAATGCAATTAAATAAATATGATAAATTAGATCTTAATTAAACTATTATCTATTGTAAGCATTTGATATATTATAAATAGTCAATTATGCAAATTATGCATTATAGATATTTTTTTTCTTGATCGGTAGTTTTTGTACATGAAATATTTATATATATATTTTTTAATAAAGGTCAATTAAATACTTTTTAAAAAAATTAAGAAGGTGAAATTATAATAAAACTTGAAAATTTTCTAAAATTTTCAAGGCTATTTTGAAAATTTTCAAGAGTTGAGGGGAGGGGGCAATTGCTCACCCTCCCCTCTACGGGACTCCGCCATTGAAATTAAATAATTATTATTAGACCTATTAATTAAGTATTAAGTTGATTAATTCGAGCAATCTAGGAGTAGCAAAAAATTGACAAGACCTTTTAAAGAAAATCTTATGACATCTAGAAAAGTTACTGAGACAGTTCAAGGATGCACTGATTTTTCTACCCCTGATATGTTCCAGAAAATTTTCTGTTTCAAGACAGGTTTCTGGACGTTAATGTGGCCCAATCCACTTGTCATTCGCAACATTATTTCACATGCAGTTAGACTTAATTAATAGCATGATCAATTCATAAAAGTTAAATTTGCCTATAGATCCAGAGATATGTGGTTATTACCTCTTTGTAGTTTTAAAAAATATTTTTGTCTAAAATATTATTTTTTGACAAAGTGTTATTTTATTATCAAATAGGACCACACATGAATATGTGACTTTGTTTTGACATTATGAACTTATATGTAAGTAGCATGATTATTTTTGAATTATGTGTGGTTACTTGACTTGTTTTGTGTTCGGTAAAAATAATAGATAAATTTTTTTAAAATAATCGTGAATAGTAATAGAAACTATAGTTCTGGTTTTTGTTACAGTGACGTAAGACCTAGTATTCTATTTTTGAGTCACTGTAAATTTTCACAAGACTCTTGGCGAGAATTTCTTAGTGGGCTCTTTTAGTACTAGACTAAGGTCAATAAGATGATGGTAGCGTTTTTGTTTTATTAACTTATAATGAATTGTGTGTGAATTCAAAATTTTAATTATAGACATTCTGATTCTTATATTTTCATTCAGATTCTGCTTTTGAATTTCAGATTTTGAAATTATTATTTCAATTCTAATTTTGAACTTTTGATCTATGTGAAATTTGTTTTGTAAATTTTGTGTATAATGTCACTTGCTCTAAATATATGTAAAGGTACAATTTTCAAAAAGACTTTTGAAAAGAAAACTTCTACATGTCATATTAAATAAGATTTTTTTTTATAAGTATGGATCTTCAACATTTGATAAAACACTTTTTAAAATACTTCTATGTGACTGTATGATAAAACATTTTGTGATAACTTGTTTGGTCCAACTAGGACGGTTTTAGCTACTTGCTAGATGATTTGTCGCTCACGCCATTATAATATTTTTGTAAAATAATAGGTTTTACGAGAACTATTATATGTATGAGGAGTTGGGGCATGCCAATGGCTAGATTTCTGACTTCCAAAGAAAATTAATGTTATTAGTTGATTAAAAAATTATGTTGAAATATTTTGAATTTCATGTTTTGTATTGTCTTGGAATCATTGAATGGTTTAGTTTATATTTCCTTAACCGTATATTTAAGATAGTTGATGATTAATTGATACGAATTGTTTAATAATTTAATGAAATTATTTTTATTTTGTTTTGTTTTCGTGTCTTGTACCTTTAAATAGTAACTTTTGAGGGTATAATGACTGTCACATGTCAAAGTATGTTGGCACAGGACATGACAGTTTAAGTTATATCAGATTAATGATTTAGATTCTGTGAGACAACTATTAAGGATTATAATAGAGCTTTAAATATTACTTTGATGGCTTTTACTATTTTAAGATTGAGACCAAGGCTTTTTCTATTTTAAGATTGAGACTAAGGCAAGTGATTCTAGTATGTGTTTCAAATTTAGTTTGATAAAAGTAAGAAAAATGAAGCTATTACAAATAAAAGAAACTAATTGAAAATTTTTGGAATTGGGAGACAAATGTGAAGGTACGTAGTTGACCTTCAAGGATGGATATGTGTTATTAGAGCTCAATTTTACGGCTGACTTTTGTTGGGTCAAATATCTAAAATAAGAATTCCGAAGTGTCCTATGGGAAGGAAAATGAAGAACTGAGATTAAGATAAATATGTTATTGAAATATCAAGATGGTAACGCTTTTGAAGATAATGGACATGATAAAGTTAATATGGCGTAACAAAGGCATAGTTTAGATTTTTTTTTTGAAAAGGAGTTTTTGAAAAATTAATGAATTTTGATATAATACTTTTCATTATGATATTTTGGATCTTGAATAATTTGTAAATGACATGATAATTTATATATGAGTAAGTTTGTTTCTTATTGAACTCTAGTAATGTTCAATAAGTTTTGTATACGAAATTAGTTGGACTTTTTGTTATATTTGTTTTCTCTACATCGAGATAAGTGATTATTACCCCTTTATATTTATGAAAAATATTTTTTTCCTAAAATGTTACTTTTTTACATAGTGTTATTTTATTTATGAAATTAGATCATATATAGATACGTGACTTTGTTTTTATATTATGAACTTTTATATAAGTAACACGATTATTTTTTAATTGTGTGGTTGCTTGATCTATTTTGTGTTTAGTAAAAATAATAGACAAAGATTCTTAAGATAATCATGAATAGTTGGTAAATATTATAGTTTTGCTTTTTGTCAGGATAATGTAAGATCTGGTATTCTATTTCCGAGTCGATGTAAGATTTTGCAAAACCCTTGGCAATCATTTCGAGCGGAGTTTCGTAGTACTTGAATGAGTTCAATAGCTTGAAGTTAGCATGTTTATTTTATAAGAGACATATATGAACTATATGTGAATTTTGAATTATAATTATGGACTTTTGATTCTAATATTATGATTCTAATTCTACTTTTGAATTTCTAATTCTAAAATTATGATTCCAATTCTGATTTTGAATTTTTGATCTTTGTGAAATTTATTTTGTGAATTTTTGATATAATGCTACTTGCTCTAAATATATGTAGGTACGGTTTTCAAAAGAATATTTGAAAAGGAAATTTCTTCCTATTGTATGAAATAAGATTTTTTTATAAGTATGTATTTTTGACATCTAATAAACATGTTTTTGAAATTCTTCTATGTGACTATTTGACATGTTTGTTCTAACTCATGAGAAAAGATAAAAGGAGAAAATTGATATGGTATTACACAAATGAATTAAATCTTGTTGTCTAAAAAAAAAAAAAAAAACCCATACAATTCAAAGAAAGATGAATTGAAAAATAAATGACAACTTTTTTTGGGAAAAGAAAAAAGATAAATTGACACATAAGCATTAAATCAAATTAAGAGAATAATATGCTACTTATTGATGCTTATGTTATCTATAATGAGATATGTTTAATTTGGGCCGAGCCTAAATTAGATTGAATCAAAACAAGAATTTAGGTCTCACGTCACTTTAAAATCGAACCTAAAACTTAGTTTCAATTTCAATCCACTGTCATTCTTGTGAATTTTAGTGGGCAAACTTGCGCCGGCTCATCCGATTGCAGCTCCTAACATTGTTCACTAATTGTGAAATTTGAAAACCACACAAGCTTAAATCTTTTTTTTTTCTTTTTTTTTTTTTTTGTCAGTTGTTAGGAAATAAAGAAATTTTAATTTACTTCGAGTTTCAACCAAATAGTTAAGTGAAATTATCACATCTGCATACCAGAGACTAAACAAGATATTTGCATGTTTAACTGATTGAAATCTAGGATCACAGAATACTAACACTACAAGTCTGCAAAGAAGAAAAACAATCTAGCAAACCTCCAATAACTAAACTTACACACAAATGTAAAACCTTCTTATTATTGAAGAAAGCACTTTGAATTAGTGCAATTTCAACAAACAAACTTAAACAAGAGGTAAAGAAATTACCTTATACCTAAAAAAATAAAAAAATAAAAAAAAATAATTTACCTTAGTTTCAGAAAAGGAAAACACTTTAATTGTTTATTTACCTATGCAGTGATGACAAAAGTGAAAGCCAAGAACATTCTTCTAAAATCCAACCATAGTAGAAGACGAATGTTTACATCAGCGAGGATGATGAGCCGAGTGTCAAAGGGACAAGCAATTTTTCAATGTCTATAGATTAAGCGGCGGTAAGAAGGAAGATAAAGACGACGGCGTAGCAGGGCTAATCTAAGAGTGTACAAAGATTTGGACTTGGTAGGAATTAAAAAATAGAAAGAAGAGTCAACCAAGGTCAAAATAGAGAAAGCAACTAAAATAAGCGGAAAAACGAAAATTCCCCAAAGAAGATAAGGTATGGATAGTGATAAAGAAACATGTCGTACCATGACCATCTGCTCAATAAAGCAACATTTTCAACTTGTATTTCAACACAATCTATACATAATCGACAACATTGTATTAATTATGAGAATGAGAGGAATATACTAGACATAGAAAAGAGGGGAACACTACCCCTGATTCTGATTGAATGCCTGAGCAATCCACAAAGGAAAGTTGCCTTCCCATTTAACATCTCTATTCAATTTCTGTGCAAAAATTATATCTATTAACATACTCAAATTGTCATTAATCCTATCCACTAGATTAAAATGGCACTCAATAAACAAAAGCATGACGGCTTTAACGTCTCCAACAATGATGCCTGCTGGGTTCGAATCTGTTACAGTTTTTTTGATAACACATTTGTTCCCCACCAGTACTAGAATCTTCCTCCAGTAAGCATTTTATGGATTAAGTTTGTTGTTTCATTAATCAATCGAGCTTTCTAACAATAAGGGTGGCAGAAGTACCTAGATTGTTATTTATACTAGCTAGCGCCAAGAAAACATCAACAAAATCTCAAACCTCAAAATGAAAGTCATAAAAACAGAGCTTTTGGATGTCTCTACAATCTACAAGGAAACAAAATCTAAAACTACAATTCTGAGCTTTGTGTTACAGAAACCCTAGAATTATAGCAACACCTAAAAGGCAGTACTTGTCAACGAAAAATAAAGGAAACTAATTTGGTCTATTATGCTTTAGGTGGGGATAGAGCCCAAGTTATCATTTACCTACTTCAACTCACCTATACTATTTTGAATAGTCTTGATATCAAATAAGTCATATGAATAAAAAAGGACCAGTAAACAGCTCTCCATATTTAACTAATAACATAGGCTTTATATGGACTTCAATATGCAGCAAAATCAAAATGTTTAAACATAAATTATATTACCGTTAAACAGAAAAAATATCAAATACTTGTGCAAAAGCTATATTATTCTCCATGATCTAATTTGACCTTACACAATAGACTGGATAAGTTCGTGTACTGTATAAAAATGACACCAATTATTTATTATTTATTTTTGTTTTAATAATCTTACTGAAAGCTTTCATTGAGAATGAGACAAGTCAACCTCAAGTGCATTGCACAAGAACTCTGCGGGGTTTAGCTTTGTACTGTAGTAACATGGTTAGAATATTTGGCGAGGGTTTGTGCGGCAGAGTTGCGATCTCTCCCTATCCATGTATGTCAAATTCAGTACAATCATCAAGGTTAATCCCTTCTTCATTAGCCAAATAAATCAGGAAAAACTATTCGTTATCAATTTCAACATAGGACCTTTTTAATCAGCCTTTTTTTAAACTTCGAAAAGCAAAAAATACTCTCTCCGACAAATTTGAAATCATTCAATAAAAAAGTCTGTTCGTAAATTTCCAAATCATGGAGAAATATTGACCTAAAGTTGATTAATTCTTTATTAATCCATTGGAAAATGATGAAGAATACTTCTTACATACAGATAGTAGAACAATATTGCGGCAAACAAACTAAAAGTTTTAGCATATACTTCGCGATATATTCATCGTGATTTTAGATCTAAAGAGTAGCAACAAATAATCAGGAACAAGGAAAAATAAAAGCAACGTGAATTTCTCTTTGAGAAAATTAATGCTAACTTAGCAGTTCCATTTTCGTTTGACTTTGTCATTAAATAGGGCAAATCCCTTTTTTTTTTTGGCTAATCCCCTTTTATAATCTTAAACAATTCTGCATTCCTGCTCTTTAGCAAATTTATTGTCGTTACCAGAAACTTGGAAGTTCGAGGTGGAGAAAGTAAGAACCAAGTACCTTTAAGAAGCAGTAGCTTTACGCTGGAGGAAAATCCTTACCACTACAGGACGACTTGGTCTTGGAATACTGTCTGAACGCAATCCACCAAAAGGATTCAGACAAGCATATTCAACAAGGATACAAGCATCAATCCCGATGGCTTCATAAAATTCCCCAACCTGTAAAAGGTGAATTGATGATTTTCTCAATTTCACTTGCTTCATGTAATACCAAAAGGTGTCATCTGAAGGAAAAACAAACAAATATTAGTAGTGCAATCTCACCTGGTCGAAACTTGGCTCGCATTGTTCACACCCAAATCGGTATGCAGGCCAGCAATCTATCACCCCAAACTGATGATCAAGGGTACGAGACCTTGCTGGCGATTCTCAATTAATTTCGCTCTTCTTAGTTTCCTCAACAGTTGCCAGCAGGCCCCTTCTCCTTCCTACCAATGTCAGATTGTCAACACCATAATGATGAAGATACCTCAATTGCACTCTTCCCAAGAGTTTGAGTCCTGACAAACTCAAATCCCTCCATTTCACAGTTGTCATTACCTGAAGAAGAAAAAAGGGGAGCCGTGCAAGTATAGCAAAAGGCCTGAAGGAGAAAAAGGAGAAGGCGTGAAGGAAGAAGTGCCGATTTCTCGGCAGCTTTTCAGACGAGTGGGTGAAGGGAGATTTTTTATTTTGGTGTGGCAAAGCTTTATATAAATGAAATTTGTTGAACTTGGAACAAACGAATAAAATCATTCAGAGAGTAAAATAAGAAAAATAGAAAGAGAGAGAGTTTTCAAAAGAAGCCACTTCATCGAAACGAAAGCTAATAATTAGCAAAAATTGAGAGTTGGGAGGCAAAAACAGAGGTACTAGATAAACAAATTTCGTGAGTCTAAATAGAGCAAAAGGTATATTTTCTTGTTCATCTTCTCTTCCTTCTAACTCTCTTCGTTCTTTCTCTTTGTAAATTAATTTTTACTTCTCAAAATAATTTGAGGCAAAATAGATGGTCTTAGGATATATTAAATTAAAGTGTAAACTGCAATATACATCCATCAACTATCACTATTTTATGCTTTACCCCTAAGTGGTCAACTTTAGCAATTTAATACCTTATGTTGTCAATTTTTAGCAAATTACTCAAATCGTTTGAAAATTAGTGAACTTTTCTAACTATTTTTGGTTGAAAAGACTTTAACAATTGTAATATACATTAGTGAAATACTCTTACATACATACATATAATGCACATAACGTTTTATTATGAATATATAATATTAAGATATATGCATATATATATATATATATATGTGTGTGTGTATTATATATAATATAACATATATTATAATTTTTTGTACAAAAAAGCCACCCTCCCACTTACCCTCTAATGACTCAAACTCGTGACCAATATGTCATAGGAAAAATATTTTGCCACCTAAATTGCATTTGGTTCCATAATATATATATATATAATACACACAAAGTTTGTTCATTGTAATTGAAAATTAGAACATGAATTAATTCGAACATATAGAAAGTTATAATAAACAAATAGACATCTCCTATTTTAAAATTTGCATAATATTTTCTTCAACCTTAAATGATTCCATAATGTATATTTTTGTACTACTATTGTAGAGGAACGATGCTAAGCCGTAAAGCTGGTAGAGTTTTGATAAATATGGTGATTTTGGGATTGTCGATAGGCGTCATGATTACCATTTTCTGGTCGATCAGTTGGAGCAACCAACATTGCTTGCCTTATATGGGCAGTGACAAGCAGGAAGTTGTGGTGATGATTTTATTTGCCTTGGGTATTGCTTTATTATGCTTATCTGGGTTATTCTGTAATTTGAAAAACTATCCCAAAATGTATATTAGTGCTCCACCTCAATCTATTCCAATGAATAGATTAAAAACTATTCCAAAATCTATCCCAATGAATAGATTAAAAAAAAACATTTTAACCAACACATACACCTTTTATAGCTCCACCTCCATAGTTGGTTGACTTAGTTCCTCCAGTTCCCTCTTAAAAACATCCAGATGTCCTAATATGGTTACTAATACCATAAGAGGAGTGAAAGTTATAAGTAATAAACTGCACCCTCTTTCCATAAGACATCATTTCTTTGAATAGGACAAACTTACAAGCATTGCAATTCGTTCAATTGTCACTCTAGTTTTTGGCCTTTTGGTCATAACAATATTTTTTCAGAGTTTGTTCAGTCTCTCTGAGCACAAGTAGGTAAAGAACTATGCAACTGAAGAATTGTGGTTTCCAGTCAAGCAATGTATGGTGGAGGCCAAATTCTGTAATAGTTTTTTAGCGTTGGGTGGTTGTTGTAAGAAGCCAACAGAGTGCAAAATTAATGAAACAATGTCCAATCCTGATTGCCTTATTTGGGGACCAAAGAATTATGTTATGTGCTATTCATGCAATGCTTGTAAGTTTGTCCTATTCAAAGAAATGAAAACTGATGGATTAAGAGGGTGCAGTTTGCACTTATAACTTCTTCTCTTATGGTATTAGTAACCATATTAGGAGTACAGGAAATTTTTAAGAGAGAACTGGAGGAACCAAGTCAACCAACTATGGAGGCGGAGCTATAAAGGGTTATGTGTTGGTTAACATGTTTTTTTTTTTTTTAATCTATTCATTGGAATTTTAGGAGACATTCCAATAATCTTAATGATCATAACTTTCTGTTGCCACTTTCCAACTTGTAATTAGTCCGAAGGTGGCTCTAATTTGTTAGATTCCTAGCCTATACATGACTTTGTATTAAGAGGGATGTAATATTCTCTTTATTAATATAAGCTTAGATTTTGTTCCTTTTTTTTTTTTCCTTTTTTTCTCTTCTCTTCCTTTCTGTTGTGTTCTTTGTATTAGGAGCCACAACAAAATTCCGGTGAAGTACTAAACTATTCTAGCAAAAAATTATTTTTTTCACGAGTAAAATCGTCAAGCATCTAAAAAAATAGATGAGAGTCAAAACAAAAAAATAAAAAAAAAAAAAAAAAAGGAAAATTTTGTTAAAAATATTGTAATTTTGAGAACTTATCTTCTGTTCTAACTCACCCTCTGCCTCACCCCATCCCCTTCCCTCCCTACCACCATCCCTTGACCCTCCTCAGCATCTAGATGTGTATAAGCCTCCTCACCAGTTCCCTTATCCCTTTCTCCGCCACCACCCACATCTCCAACCCCTAAACTGCTTGATAGTCTTCTTTTTCCCCATTTCTTGAAATCTCAACTTTATGCATTCTACTTAAGGATTTTCAACATCTAGCTCCTGGAAAATCATAATTTAAGGAAACAGATTTGATACAATAGATTTGCAATCCACTGTGCTTAACTGGTTTAATGCAAAAGGAACCATGATGCCTCCGTGTGTGAAATCATCATACTAGATCATAAATTTCTAACATTATCACTTGATTCAAAATTTTTTACCGAAGTCCAACTACAGTCAGATGGTATTCTTGCAAAATATATTTTTCTCAATCTTTTCTGCTTTGGCCCCAATTTTATTTTTTTAAAGTGTTTGACAATTTTACCCTCTAAAAAATAACTTTTTGTTTGTAGTAACTGTTGAACTTGACGGGATGATTCAAATTCAGTCCCGTTTACAGTTCGATGACCAAAATTACAAAATTCATATTTTGATGAACTAAAATGAATCTTCTAACTAGTTTAATTACCTTATTTGTAGTTTCCTTTAAAATTATTTAGTGACAAAAATATAGCATGGTAATAATTTAGTAACTATGTAGTTTTTTGCCCTAAAAGAAAAAACTGTCATGCAATATCTATCCCCACCTTTGTTTCTTTTTATTTTCTGGTGAAACAATCCATCCTCACCTATAGAAAACTCCTTTGTGCTTTTTTAACTCAATAAGTACACAAATATGATCACGAAAGCATTAAAAGAAATTTCGTAACTCAACTAATAATATGACACTTAAAAAAAATAATATTATGACTAACTAGTATCTTGAGAGTTCATAGACTGAGAAACTTGAAGAATTTAGAAAATGTCATTACCAAAAAATTGATAAGATAATTGAAATTCACAATATTATGAATTAACAACTTTTGCATCAAATGATAGACACAGAAAGAAGTATATCAAATACGAGAGATATATTTATGGGCACCTTACTTTATGATTAATAAAAAATTTGGTAGGAACATAAGTTATCCTTACTTGTTAGAATCGGAGTACAACCATTAATACATATTTTAGTGGCACATAAAAGTACTTATAAATCGTTCACTTGACGGTTGAAAACATAAAGTGGTAAAATTAATACACTTTTTGTTAATTTAATCTCCATTTTTATTTTGTTATGCAACCCAATCGTTTGGGCATCTTATGTTTAAAGAAATGGTGGTCACATACTATCGGAAAATTCTACACTTCTTTTTAGAAAATCATTTCCTTGTGTTTTAAGAGGTTGTATAGTACAACACATAGAAAAATGAGACATTAATTTATAGTTTTAAAACGATTGTATACACATATGCACCTGTCTCTTATTAAAAAACATTGTATTCATTTAAATATAGTATAGTTTTAATAATATTATAGACATATAGTTTTCTATGGTCATAAATTTATTTGTGCCTTTTGAATGTTGTGTTATGCTAAATGTTTATTATGTAATAGTTGTGATTCTAGAAATGTGTTAAATTTTTTGCAGAATTTTCTTTTTTTCTTTTTAGTTTTATCCACAAGAAATGAAATTATGACTATTTTATTATTTGTTGGATTTTGTTTTAAATTTCCTTTAGTTTTCGTAAAGAATTTCAGTCTAATGTTAATGGACTCAATTGGCGAATACAGTTAATCGAATTTGAGACCGATTTTCGAATTCGAATTTGGTTAATCGAATTTTATTTAATGGAATTTAATTTGAAATTAAAACTGATTAACAATTTTAGTACTCATTTTCAAATTTTGATGAAATATTTGACCTATTAACCGATCAGTTACACAAAAACACTCCTAATTGTATATTTGAATATATAGTAAACGTGGTAAACTATAAAAAATGATACTTTATTTTGCATTTTTTTTTTTTTATGTATTTCTCAAATTAACGAGGATGCATAATTATTATTCAACCTACCAGGATTCCGAAGGCCCTGCCAAATTTCCAGTTTGACACCCTTTTGTCTTTGACAATACTTCCTGTAGGGATACTTTTTATCTAATTTCCCAAGCAGACATCATAAAGTTATACGGAAGCTAACAGGCATGAACTATGCAATGCGTTGTAGAACTCTTTGCCCGGTAATGCTCATGGATCTTTAAAAGTCAATCAATTCAAATTGTCAACTCGAAAAAAATTTTAATTTGACTTGTTCGATTTTTTATTCGATTTTGACTCGAAATTAAATTAATAAAATGTCTATTTCTCGACTCGACTTTGACTTTAACTTTCAAGTCAAACTACCAGTCGAATACCAATATACAAATTAATTAGTACACCGGTTGAACAAGTCGTTCGATTTTGACGGTAAATACCAATCAAATAAGTAGAACTATATATATATATATATATATATATATATATATATATATATATATATATGGTCTACATCTACAATCAGAATATATTAATATATTTGTATACATAATATTTTAGCCATAATATTCTTAATTCTTAATAATTAAATATGTTAATAACTGATAATATTATTTTTTCTTAATAGTTAAATATCTTTTATTTGTATAATTGTTGGTATTATGCACAATTATACTTATACATTAATATAAGTGTACAACTTATTAATATAACACTCTTGTTTCAATAACTAATTAAATGAATTATTAATTTCCTTTTAATACATATAGATACTAGAGTTAAGTGATCATATATACTTAAGTATTTATTAATATATATATAGAAACACACACGCATATATATACGTACATACACACACATGTTGTGTACACACACATACATGTTCTTATGTTCACATACTAAAATTTGTGTAATTCTTAATTGTAATAAAAATATGTTTTACATAACGTCTAGTTTATATACTTATACAGTTATACTACATAACTTATTAGTATAACATTGTTACTACCAACAAGGATATTAAAATGCATTACTAATCTACTATTCATATAGATAGAGTTAAGTAATCATATATATTCCTATATATTTATAGCATATAACTTAATTGGGGTTGAAGATTCAATAAGATTTTTGATTTTTGGTACTTGGTTCTAAATTTGTGACTTTGTGAATTAATTTTAATATGAATATATACTATATACATTAATATACATTCATATATTAAAATTTCTAACATGTGTGTATATATATATAGTATTCATACAAAGATATATGTATGTAAATTTAAACATATAATCTATTTGAAACTTGTATATATAATATATTAGTGTTGAATTATATTTTTGTACATACATTATACAAATATGATAATGTGGATGATAATGTGAAAATTAAAATAATAAAAAAAATAAGGTACTTGATAAAGATATACATAAATATAATATAAAAAGTAAAACTACTTTACAAAAAAAATAAAAAATGAAAAATGGAAAAGAAATAAAGTTTAAAACCTAATCCTCATCAAATAAGTTCTACAAGACTACAACTACATCTGTTATTTATGTTTAGTTATTTATTCTTTTTTAATTATACATGAACTTATATTTTGAATTTGTAAAATGTATAGATTTGTGGAATAATGTACTAAATTTTAGAATTAGATTATGGAATGGAAGAAGATTAAATGTTTGACTTATCGGTTGAACAAGTCAAATTTAAACGACATGACTTTAATTAACTTTGGATTTATATGATTTAACTTTGACTTTGAAATTTTTAAGTCGAAAATCAAACAAGTCAAGTCAAACAAATCAAAGAGTCGAACACCGACTGAATGAACACCTCTACTCATGTTATTAAAAATACAAGAATATTATCCTAGTAAACTATATTGCATGAAAGACTGGACAACGACTTGTAATCATAAAGAAAGTTAATTAACAAATTCCACAATCAGGTTCCTACTAATTTTTTTTGGTGTAAAATATTTTTTAGTTTTTCTCTATCTAGTTAAAAATATTTTATAAAATTTTTGAGTTTAAGTTATTTTTTGAGTAGTTCAAGAATGATATTAAATTTTAAATACTTACTTATATACTTCATTCATTAAATTTATTTTCATTTTCAATTGTTGTCAATTCGTTTTTTCTCTTCATTGTAGGTCCCACA
The DNA here is from genome assembly GCA_025175665.1 of Cinchona pubescens. Classification (NCBI taxonomy): domain Eukaryota; kingdom Viridiplantae; phylum Streptophyta; class Magnoliopsida; order Gentianales; family Rubiaceae; genus Cinchona; species Cinchona pubescens. The sequence continues at coordinate 60,801 of JANKKI010000579.1, forward strand.
TAGTATAACATTATACTTATTTTACCACTACATTATATTATGATTTGAATTTGGAGGTAATTTCATTGATTATAAGAGACAGGTTTACGCTAATGTCACATAGTATCCCAAAACTTTTAAAAATCTCACAAACCTCCCCTAACTTTATATATGTTGTAACAATTTCAACCTAGACCATACTGATTAAAATATCGTTTTAGGGGAGAGAGAATCAATTTTGACTCCATTTTTAACCCAAATTTGAAAAATTAATTTGGTGTAACATTGGAAAAAAGAAATTTGGAGGTTTTAAATGACATTATTATAAAATAATTGGGATGCAATATTTTATGTTCTTTCTCTATTAATATCATAAAAGAATATGTCTTACTTTTTTAATTTATGAGCTTGTTATTTTCTAAAATAAAAAATACCAATTAAATTTATTTTATTATAGTATATAGAGTGTTTTTACATATTTAAATTTTTATTTAATTGGATTATATAAAATTGAATGTGCACATATTTTTATACATAAGTTGACAAAAAATTTAAATAAGAGAATACATTTTTTATACACATCTAGATGTGTATAAGAGAAGCCCAAAATCATTAAATCCCAATTATTTTATTATAGTATCTAGTTTATTTCGAATCTTTCTATTTTTTTATTGAAAGTGACTCACAGAGTATATTTTATAACATGCTCTTAAACATTTTTTAAGTTTGTTGACAATTTTTTTTTTGTTTTATCAAAAACTATATTTAAATGTTTTTTAGTTTATGATTTTGTGATTAACCATACAAAATATCAATTTCTATAAAAATATTGTCGTTTACACGTATTCAAAAGAATTTAAACAAATACATCTGTCTCTTATATAACTCACACATATTTTTGCAAATAAGTTGACAAAAAATTTGTTAAAAGACTAAAAGGTGCCAAGTGAAATTATTAGAAACCTTAGAAGAGGTTTTGAAGCTACCTTTTTGTTATTTTACTAAAGAACAAAGGGTACAATTGTCATTTCATACCAATTTGGTTCCTACTTACAAGAGAGGAACAAATAGATTTGAAAGTTGAGGGGTGCTAAGTGATATTAGCCTAAACCTCAAGGGAGGTTTTTGAAATTATCCCTTAATTTTGAAAAAAACTCACTTCTAAAGTATTCATTATAATTGTTACAAGTCTTTTTAATTCATATTTATACAATTAAGGATGAAAAAATTCAAAGATTTCATTATTTTTTTATTTTATCAATTAAACACTGAAAAATTGTATATAATTTGGACTTTTCATGTAAAAATTTTTCCAAGAAAAAATTTTGTCCTCAAGAAAACATTTTACATGTTTCTTAAATGGACCCTGAGTAGTTGTCGGCTGAAGGAAGCAAGAGGAGGAAAAAACAAAGCTCCAACCACCAAATGACCATATTACCCCAAACAAAATCAAAATTGACAAAATTGCAGACAAAAAAATCAAGTCCAGCATGGGTAATTCAGCCTCAATATCAAAAGTAATTCCTTTTTTTTTTTTTTTTGCCAAAAGTTGATTTCCATTTCACCAAAAGTACTTACAAAGCTGGGCATATGTTACCTATCAACTGTAGCTAAATTTTTGAGCCAGAGGGGAAAATAGTCTTTTTACTTGACATCCATAAACAAGTTTATAGCAAACCTTGCTAAGTTGTGACTAACATGGTTTCCTTCCCTATGAATAAAGGAAAAGACATCACTCATAAAATAGTTTCTAAAGCTAGCTATGTCATGTAACACACACCCCCTAACTGTACATCATCCTAAGTCTCTTTGCTAATTTTTTCCGTAAGAGCTTTGCAGTCTGTTTGAATCTCTACACAATCCCATCCTTCTTTATGAGCTTCCTTAAGTGCCATTCTGATACGAAGGGATTCCTCCATAATGGGTGTTCTACATGTTGGATAGGAGATAGCCCTAGTCTTGATTAAATGGCCTCTAGAGTCACTTGCGACAATGCCCCAACCAGTTTTCCCAGCTGAGTTATTAAGAGCAGCATCAGTGTTGATAATTATCATTCTTCCATTTGGTGGCTTCTAATTCCTGAACTCCCCCAACTGGTTCTGTCTACCTCTTTCTTGATTTATACTTCGCAGATTTTCTTCCTCAAACTCTTTCCATTCAACTTTTGCCTTGTTACATACATGTACAGGTTCTTTACAATTATCTTTGAACTGAGTTTCATTTCTTGCTTTCAACATATTTTTCGTAGGAGATTTACTATAAAGCATATGTGTTTCTTTCCATTTTTTTCTTGAAGCCGCTCCTATGATACTCTCCCACCAAAGCTAGAAGTTGTGTTGGAAATACCTCAAACCATCCCAACTAACTGGAGCCATTTTTCATACATATTCATCTTTTCTACAATGAACAAACAGATGCTCTATGGTTTCACTTTGCTCACAACAACATTTGCACAAAAGGTCTCATCTTCCAGTTCTAGTTGTGATCACCTCATTTTTAGGTAGAGTACCATGGCAACATTTCCATAGGAAATGTTTTAATTTGTGCTTCATATCCAAGCCCCAAACAAATCTCCAGACAGAAGAGTGTTCACTCCCTCTATTGCTGCTACTCTCCTGTTGGTTTCCTCTTTCTCTCTGAAGTTCTAATTTAGCCAATCCATAACCAGATTTTACAGTATAAACCCCTAAAGCTGAGTGTATGCAATACAGTTTATCTTTTCCCCCATACTGGCTATCTAGATCTATCGGCAGTTGCATAATCTCCTTTTTTTTTTCTGAGTTAGAGAATAGGCTATTCAACAATTCCTGATTCCATTCACCATTCAGCATCAGCTGATTCACTTTACTTAGTTGGTGGTTGTTTGGTTTAGCAGAGTGAATTCTACGATCCTTTTCATTTGCTTGCCACCAATCTCTCCAAATATCTATATGTTTTCCATCCCTTGCTCTTTTTCCTGGTCGCAGCTTCCAGCAAACCTCTTTCACTTAACAGACTTCTCCAGACCCAAGAGTATCCTCCTCTTTCTTTAGTTTCCTAGATAGAACCACCTTAAAATAGATTCCCCTCAGTACCTTGCTTATCAGTAAATTTGGTTTAATGATGATTCTCTACAACCGTTTGGCCAAAAGAGCTGTATTATACTCATAAATATCCCTAAATCCTAGCCCCCATCTCTTTTGGTATGTGTGAGTTTTCTCTAGCTTATTTAGTGAACCATCTTCTCTTCATGTTGTCGTCCCTACCATCTAGGAATTTGCCATTTCTCTATTGATTTCTTTACACCAAGATTTGGGCATCTTGAAGCAAGACATTGTGTAGGTTGGATTTGCAGCAATCACAAATTTTAGAAGAACTCCTTTCCCAGCTTGGTTCAGCAGTTTTCCCTTCCAATCATGTAAATGCTGTTTCACCCTATCGTTCACAAAAGCAAAGATATGTTTCTTAATTTTTCCAATAACCATAGGGAGTCCCCAAATATTTGCTCTGCCTTACCATTCTCATGTTGTTCAGAATGCTTAGAATTTGCTCCTTTGTACCTCCTCAAGTGTTCTTACTAAAAAATACTGAGGATTTTTCATGGTTGATGATTTGGCCTGATGCACTCCCATAGCATTCCAAAATCTTCATAACTTCCACCCCTTCTTTCTTACTTGCTTTATCAAAATATAGTGAGTCATCTGCAAAAAGTAAATGTGAAATAATAGGTCCATTCTGAGAAATTCTAATGCCAATGATCCTTCCTTGGTCCTCTGAAGCTTGTTTCAACAAACTTGTTAAGCCTTCAGGACATATCAAAAAGAGGTAAGGGGATAACGAATCTCCTTGCCTAATGCCTCTAGAGGAAATAATGTCACCTTTTTTCTCTCCATTAATGTTAAAATAATAAGACACTGAAGAAATGAATTTAAGAATCCAGTTGATCCATTAAGAACAAAAACCCATCTTTTCCATAACTTTAGCAAGGAGAATCCACTCAACCCTATCACAAGTCTTAGACACATCCAAATTTATTACCATAAAACCATATTTCCTTGATATTTTATTGTTAAGAAAGTGAACAAGCTCATGATCTATCACTATATTATCTAAGGTTTGCCTAATAGGGACAAGGCCGATTGAAAATGATTAATGCAATAATGCAAAACGATCTTGAATCTATTGACAATGACTTTGGAGATGATTTTGTAAATAACATTACAAAGACTGATGGGTCTAAAATGGGAAACAAGATAAGAGGACTCGACTTTTGGAATTAAGGTTATCACAGTTTCATTCAAATCATGCAAAATATGACCAAATGCAAAAAAAATTTGAACAGATTTAAGAGACGTCGATTTTAATAATATGCCAAAAACTTTGGAAAAAAAGGGGAGTCACACTATCTGATCTTGGGTATTTGTTGGGATCCATAGAGAATACTACCTCTTCAACCTCCTTTCAGTGATAGGATTGGTAAGCTTACTGTTCATTTGAGTAATAATTGTCTGTGGGACGCCTATGAGTATTTCCTCAAAATTTTTAGGGTGAGAATAACTGAAAATTTGTGAAAATACTCAGAGATTTCCTGTTCCATCTTACTCTCCTCCTTATACCATTGGCCATTATTTTTCTGAAGAGTAGAAATTCTATTTCTTTTTCTTCTAGCTGAGAGACAAGCATGGAAAATTTTGATGTTCTTATCCCCATCTTGAAGCTACTTAATTGTGCCTTTTGACTCCAATAGGATTCCTTCATCTTATAGGATTCTTCCAGTTGGTTACTTTTTCTCCTGTTAATAGATTTTCTATCCTTCAAATCCTTAATAACCGTCGTCCCAAAATTTTTGTCATTTTTTGAAAATCCAACTTATTAGTAATATTGTATTGATAGAGATAGTTGTTTAAATCTTTCTCATTTTATCCTCTAAAATTTAAATTTTGAATGGTGTAGTATTTGTCTCCATAAAAAGACAAAGGATAAAAGTAGAAAAGATGTAATGATTATGCTTTGACCTTTTGAAGATGACAAATTTGGAACAAGAAAAAATGAGAAACATGACACTTTCAACAAAACAGAAAGAGTAAGCTTTTTTCAGCTCATATATCTTCTTTAGTTGGTTACTTTTCACTTTCCTACTGATATGGATCTGAATAGCCCAAAGATGTGTCAAGATGAGAAAATGAAAGATGGAGCAAGTTTGGATTCACTCTTGCCAAGATTGGAGCACATTCGTGGTATTTCGATCAAGCTATATTGGACTATTCTCAATTCATATACCACTTGATCGAAATACCACGAATGTGCTCCAATCTTGGCAAAAGTGAATCCAAACTTGCTCCATCTTTCATCTCTTCATCTTGACACATCTTTGGGCTATTCGTATCCATATCACCTACTTTGGCTCTTAAGGGCACTTCTACAACTTTTTATCTTCAAATGAGTTCTGAAAGCCCAAAAACCTCTATGATTACACTTCTAAGCCTTTTTGATTATTTCTCCTACATGCTGAAATTGTAACCACTTCTTGTCAAAATGGAATCTGCTGTTGGATTTTTCTCTTGTATAAGTTGTGTCAGGTAGAAGCATACAATGATCAGAGGTTTCAATTTCAATACGTCTACAGATAGCTTGATCATGGTCATTTCACCAGTCACTAGACACCAGGATCCTAACTAATCTCTCCTTAACTATTCCCTCTTGATTCCAATTGTTACACCAAGTCCATGGAGCCCTCTCATCACCAATATCAATAAGCTGATTTTGATCAACAAAATCCCTCTGAAAATCTATAAAACTACCCTCACTTCTTTCCCTACCTCCCCAATTCTCCTCAGTGGAGGTGATATCATTCATGTCTCCCATAATGACCTACCTACTCCCCCCATAAGTATTTTTTCTACTAGTGATAATCTCCCATTGAACTTTCCTTTTTAAGGCTTCTGAGCTTTCATAGACACCGATACACCACTAAGTAGTTCTCTCAAATGGTCCTCAATATGAAGTTCAATGGTGAAAGGGGTAAATAATGTTTTCATAACTTTTTATCTATTTTCTGCAAAAGACAGCTAGACCACCTACTATACCACCAGGATCGACAACAAAAAACTCATCATATTTGATTTTCATTTTAATAGTATTCAAAAAACTCTTTTTTGTTTTTGACTTTAGAAAGAAAAATCAAGTCCAGGATATGGAGTTCTATAAATTCTTATGCCAAAACTGTAAAGGGACTCCCCACACCCTTATAGTTCCACACCAGAGCTATCATTTGATTCTAGGAGTCCTTCTCTATGTCTCTTATACACATCTAGATGACTCCAGCACCTTAACATCAATCATCTCTCTACCTTTTTCCATCATCCACCAATCTTTTTTATTTTCTGGATGTTCAGGTTCATCTAGCATCGCCTCTTCATCTCTTAACCTCGCTCTTGAATCACTGCAAACTCTCTGATTCTTATCTACCATAGTAATATTACTAAGAGGTTTTATGTTGCTCATGTCAGCTACAAGTCTTTTCTAGTTTCTACTTTTGTAAATATTGTCCTTGCCATTCCCGGATGATGTTTTATCTATCACAAACCCCTTATTTGAACTTTTTCCACTCCAAGAGACAACATTTTCCAGGATGTTTTTTGCAGGTTCTCCATCAATCCACATCATGACATGAGCAATTATTTTTTCATTAGAAAATTCTCCTTCTAGCTTAATACCATGGTGTATTATTATATTACACTCACCACTAGTGCTTAATTCCATTTTCTTCCCAGAATGTTTTGTAGCTGAAAAGTTCATGTAGATCTCTCTTGCAGTACCAATGGAGCATTGTTACCCTCTTCTTTCTACTTCATCTTTCACTTCCTTCTCTTTGTTGCCTTCAAAATCAGGGATATGGGTATGTTTAGTTACCAAGGCTAGAGCTTTTGGAGTCACATTCCTATTTTGGGTATTCTCTTTAGTATTACTATCAAGCTTCTTTGTAGAACTCCTTGGAAAGCTACTTCTCATCTGCTCCATATTGTGTTCCTTTTTTCCAATTACTCCCTTTACCCTTCTATCACATGATTTGAAATTGTGTCCAATGCACCCACGTAAATAGCAAAATTTTGGGCTTTTCTTATACCTAAATTCAACCCATCTTGGCCCTTCTTCAGTTCTTACCAGGTCTCTCTGAGAAATGGCTGAATCAAATCAATCTTCACTTAAAGTTTCATGTATCTTCCATTTTTATTATTCAATTGATGTATTACTACATCCTTCACATCCACAAAAACTAACCCCAATCTTCTTCCTTACCTATTTTGTAAGCCAGTGGATAGAGGACATGCCATACTTGAACCCACATTAGTGTTTGGCAAAACCTTTTCATCCTTCTCCATTTTCTCCTTCCAAGGGTTAATAACAAAAGAACAATTATCAAAGATCTGTGGTCTTCTACCTAGGACTCTATTAAGGTCTTTGTTGGATTCAAATTTAAACTGATACAATTTGGGCCCAATTTCTTCAATTCTAACAAGTTCCACATCTTTTCTACAAAGCTCCTAATTCCCATTAAGGTAACAGATTTGTGGCCAAAAACTTTTCCCATTATGCGTTGTTTACACTCATCCACACACTTCCTTGAATCCTCTCTTTCCAAACTGATCCCACTAATTTCAGTACTTGATAGTTCAAACTTCCTCAAATATTTAATTATTTCCTCCTGCAAAGCTAGAGAGCACGGACAATAACTAGTAAATGATCGCTTATCCCAGCGCTCACTGAAATGAGAAGAAAATGCACCCAATAGCTTGAAGAATGTTATGGTTAAATTAGAGAGAAAAATCCAAGATAGACACCACTTAATGATATCAAAAAGGAATCAAAACGATAAGGACAAGATGGATGGAGAAAAAAACCCAAACTGTAGTGGTAGTATAAAAATTTGGCAAAAAGGAAATAGATCTAACCAACCAAAGAGCAAATTAAAAAAAAGGGGAAAATAGTTAAAAAGATTAAGACAAAAACACAAATGAGAAACAGATTTGCCTTAGGAAGACTAGAAAACAGAAAACATCATAAATACTAGTACAAATATTGTAATAAAGAAAAGAAAGGAGATCAACTTACAAATTTTATGGCCATAAGGTCAGATGATATCTTCAGACCTTAGATCTAGTTCTCCATCAAAATCCAAGCTGAAATTCCATGAAGATTAAAAGCAAAACCCACAAAGGAGACTTTCGCTCTCTTAAGAAAAGAGAACCACTCTCTTATACACAAGGCAATTAGTAAGCTTTTTATCTAAAACTTGCATCAATATAAAATTTGGTATCAAAAGTACTTCACTAACTAGCAAAGCATTCAACCAACAAATATCACCAGGCAATACATTGAGCCTCATTACTGCAATATCCTCGACAAACACAGAAAAAAAACCCAAACAGGCATACAAGACCATTCTTTTTTATTTATTTATTTATTTTACAAATGATATTTGGCATTTACACTCCCTTTTTAGCCTTTACACATCTCATATCCAATGCGTGTATTATAATAGTTAAACAGATCCCGATCAGATTATATATGGATCCAGACTGGATAAATGGGCCTTGAACGGGTTAATCTGGGTCTAGACCCTATTTGCCTAGACCTAAATCACACCCATTCTGGACCTATTTATCCAATATGGATCCATGTATAAATCTGATTATCAAAATTCACATAACTATTATAATACACAGATCATAAGGACTCGGATCTGATTAATATATTTAATATACAATATATATATATATATATTAGTTATTTTATATGGACAAATATTTTGTATAAATTGTCAATATAGTTTATACTCTAATGTTAAACATATCACATAAATATTGACATGAACCAAATCTTTTTTAACAATTAAAAAAAAAATCTACAAAAATTTTGAGTTTTATATTTAATTTTCAAACTTATAGAATATTTTCATTACTATAATAAAGTAAGTAAACATTGAAAATAGTTTGTGTATATAAAAATGGAACGATGTGGATGAAGAGTTTTTAGTCATTTTACTTGTTAAAAAGGGATAAAGATATGTAAGAGGCTAAAAAATGTGTGCAAGTATCATTTGCCCTTTTCTTAAGGGTAAAAGAGTTTGGCTTTTGTATATGGGTTTACTACACTTACAACCAACACGTAGTAGAGTTGGCTATGGGATGTCTAATAAGACATTTTTTGCTATGAGGTTTGGGTTCAAACCCTAGGCCTTGTAGAAATCAAGGTAGGAGCCAAAGCACTGATGTTTGGTTTGAAGGGTCCTCTCTACCTCCAGTCCATTCATAGTGGCCAGTTGGAGTAGGTTAGGTACTAATCTAACCCCCAAAAAAGTAGGAATTACACTTATCTCCCTTGAAATTTGGCCAAATTACTAAATAAACTCCTAGGTTTGGCTAAACTATAAATATCCCCTTCATTTGATTAAACGTTTAACTAAAAACCCACCACTGTTTAGCACCGTTAAAAATATTGTTGATGTCAGTAAAAAATTAATCTGATTAACCAAAAATGCCCTAGGGACCTCTACTAATATTTTAACTTTTAAAATACCTTTTCATACCAATTTACCAAACTTATTCTGCAAAGCCATTCAATGTCTCTCGAACTAGAAGGTATCGACATCACACCCTGGTCCCTATCCTCTCCGGTCTCCACCACAGCTCGCCAATTCCCCACTTATTTTCCTCACACACTACAACCATGCCTCTCTTAAATCCTACCACCAGCAACCATCCCTATTCCCCAGGCATTGCAAAAATAAATTAGCATAGAAATACCAAAATTATCTAACCAAAATGTACAAATGAACAAGGGAATTCAATCCCCAAAATCCTTTAATCCGAACTGGATACTTTTATGTCTTGGATGCAACAAATGATAAACTTCCATAAAAAAATTTCATTTTGGTTGTGGGATTTCGAGACTTCGAGTTTAGATTGACATGAGGTGAAGCTTCTTTTGTCACCTAATTCAATTGATATTCTCCATCCACCAATAGGACTTTGAGAACTTGTCAGGGTTGACTTGGTGATCGTGAAAGAAAGAATCCATCTTTATTCTACTTGTTTCAAAGAATCATTCTGTATAGCAGTTAACAAAGTATAAAAATCAATCTGAGTAAAGAATGAATCTTTATTCAATTGACTAAAGAAATCAATGTTTAATAGTTCATAATGTGTTGCCATTGAGTTGAATTATAATTTTATTGTTGTCTCTTGGAACACATAGAGGACAACACTAATTGGAAGCAAGAAAGACTAAAATATTAAACCAAATCCAATTACTGTGAGAGGAGCCTACGGCATGGTATTAGGGATATGTGTGATTTATTTGCTTTCCCACAATTGGCTATCTTTCAATTTCATCACCTTACCGGTTATCTAATGCGAGCGTAGGTGGAAGAAAATTGGAGCTATGGCTAGATTCTATAGGGGAAAGAGAATAGGGTTGTTGTGGGGCCATAAATTTTCTAATGAATGTTGACTAGATAGGAGAATTCTAAATTTTCCAACCCATAAAGTGCAAGGGTAATTGAGTCTTTTTACAAGGTCTGTTAATAGGAGCTAGTGATAAGGCATATTTGTAATTTGGTAAAATCTCAAAGTTTGTTTAGTAATTTGGTCAAACCGAGGTAAATGTAATTAACCCTTTATATATATAAGATTAAGACTAGGAGAGGTAGGTTGTACAAGACACAACCAGAACATTTGTAAGGTAGGTATATAACTCAATCAAATTCTAAAAGTGACTTTATTTATACTACCAATTGAAAAATTATCCCTTGATTATTGAATCTGCCTTTGTATAAGAAAGTCTTGAACCACTAACTCATTCAACAAACCTCAAATATATGCTTTCAAAACAATGTTACAAAATTTGGTATATGACCCTTGCAAACTCCATTCAGGTACGCATGTTCCATACTGGAATATTATCGCGTACCGAAATGAGAGAACGAGACTTTTGATGTTCTAGATGTAGTTTGAGATAGATGGAGTTTTACCTGATTTCAAAGTCAAATCGATGGGCCTGATTCTTCTCTTTAGCAATGACGAAAGTTCGGCGATGACGACGAAAGTCAGGCAACGATGAGACATCGTCTTCTCTTTTGTTGGTTTTGCTAAAGGAGTCAAATTGACAGGAGGGAAAGAGATGTAGCATATGTAGAAGATGGATTGACGGAATCTTTGATGAAGAAGGGGGGGGGGAGGGTTAAAGAAGATGGAGGTGAAGGTTGAATTCTGACTCTCTAAAGATGTTTTCTTGAAACCACCCTTACGGGCAGTGGCTGAGATGACGTAATAGAACATTAGGGTTAAAGATCTTATAATTTCAAATTAGCCCCAAGGTATTTTATAATATATGTAATTGCAACGATGAATTTCGGCTATGACCAATGCCTTGTTTGTATTTTTTTGAGCCAAAAGTGATATTTTTTGTATAGGCCAAAATTAGTTATTAAAATAAAAAGGACTAGATAAATTAAAAAATAAAACATGTTCCTTATAAGAATAAAGTTCCATGTGTTTCTATGTACCAAAAAAAAAAAAAAAAAAACCTTTCTCCATTAATACTGAAGCAAATCGTTGTTTATTTTTTTTTAGGAATATTTTTTCCTTCTCATATTTTCACGTACTTATTATCATGGCTTTTGACAAGAGAAAAAGACAAAAGCTTGAATAATTTGAACCTGAAATAAAAGAAAATGAGGAAAATTCAAGTGATGAAGGCGTTGAATAAATTAATTTTATAAGCACTCACTGATCTCAATCTACCAAAGAAGATACGTCATGCTCAGAAATTTTGCAACCAGATAATAAGTTAAAGCCACTTGTGAGTGAAGTCACATATGTGGGTGCTGCACAGGGCAAAATGTTGATGGAGACAAAATTTAGTTATGCAATCACTGTATGACTCCACATTTTTGCTTGCACTAGAATTCATTATCAGTTTCTTGGTGCTCTGCTAGGGAAAAAAGCTAAAATTGCACAATGTAGTGCTATGTTGAAGAATAGGGGTGCATATGAAAAAAAAAAAAGGAGTACATGTGGCTGAAAAATCTGGTGTCTTCTCGCCTTTGAGAAATGCAACACTAACAAAACCCTAGAAGTTATTTGCCAAGCCCATCGCAGATTCTATTGCATTGATGGAGAATGATGCAGTTGATATGAAAATTATTAGGGGTTTATGTGCTAATAGAATTCAATTTATTGTTTTGAAAAACCCTCAATTCCATGGGATGGTGTCAGCAATAAATAGAGGTCTCAACAGAGGTTACAAGGCACCTTCTTACGATAATGCAAGAACTACTTTATTGGATGAATGCAAAAGAAATATTGAGAAGTATTTAATTCCTATCCAGGATGCTTAGTACACGCAGGGTGTTTCAATTGTTTTGGATGGATGGACTAATTGTAAAAACCAAACCTTGATCATTGTGATTGCAATAAATAGCAGGAAAGCAATGTATCTCCATGCTGAAGATTTTTTTGGGGCTGAAAAAATGGGTAAAAATATTGCTGAATTTTTGTTAAAAGCTATTGAAGAAGTGGGTACTTGTAATGTTTTCCATGTCATAACTGATAGTACTGCTAATTACAAACTTGCTGGGAAAGAAATTGGTAAAATACACCCACATATTTTTTGGTCACCATGCATTATACATTCACTGAATTTAATTTTGAATGATTTTGCAAAATATTTCAAATGGCTCGAAAAAACATACAAAATAGGGAAAGAAATTGCCAAGTATTTTGTCAATCATTCACAATCTTTATAAAGCTACTTTTAGAGCAAATTTAAGGCTAGAACTTTTGATAGTTGCCAAGACTCGATTTGCTTCCCATTTTATTTTTATTAAAGTGACTTGCTGATTGTAGTGAAGCTTTGGCAATTACTATTGTTCTTAAAAGTTGGAAGGATTGGGTGAAATATGGGGATGGATTGGGTGAAACATGGGGATGAAAGAATGAATGTTATGAGTTCTTCGATTGCTGTACAATATCTAATGAAATTTTTGGGATGAAGTAGATAATATATTAACTATCACCAAACCAATTTATTTGCTGATAAAGTTTTGTGGTGGTGAGGAACCCAAAATGCGTGAGATTTATGAAAGAATGGATACGATGCTTGTAGAACTAAAAGATATCATGAAGGATAACATGTAAATAATAATTTATTTTTAATGCATTTATTTTATACTATATATCTACACTAGTTACATATTAAAATTTTTTTGTTAACTAATGGAAAATATAAATAGTATTAGTACAATATAATTTATAGTATTTGATATTACATAAAATGATATACATATCATATATATATATATATATATATATATATATATTTGTAAATAGATATTACAGAATGCCAAAAAATTTAGAAGTAAAAGTTAATAGTGAGCAAGTTAAATATATTTTTAAATTATTTATATGGAACTTATATGATGGAATAAAATAATTTGTATATCATTAACTAATATATCATGTGGAATATATTCTAATATTTGATCACACATGGATTTCTATGATAAATTTTAGTATATGCATTAGGATTTCACATATTTCGCATATCTACTAATATCTTTAATTTTTTAAGGCATTGGGATTGCTTTGTAATGATGGAGGAGATTGTGATAGAAAGATGGACAAAGTTGAATGTACCCATGCATTGCTTTGGATTCTCACTCACGCCTCGATTTTATAATCTTGAGTATCTCACCTTACTGGCACAGGGAGATATGGCTATAAAGGCTCCGAATAAAATAAGAAGGTTATTAGCTGGGGTGATACAAGCATTCAAAACAACTAATAGATTGTGCTAAAGAAGTTAGAATTTTGTGTGAACAATTTGTTACTTTTCATTCATTTAAAGGGTTGTATGTTGTGGCTACAACACAAGTTAATGTCGTGACAATGGATGCAGTTGATTAGTGGGCTACATATGGATCAAAAACCCTAGAGTTGGCTGATATTGTTAGAAAGGTATTATCTCAACCAATTAAAAGTTCATCTACTGAGAGGAATTGGGGCACCTATTTATATATTTTAGTGCTAAAAGAAATAAACTCAATGCCACAAGAGCTGACAAATTAGTATTTATCTATTCTAATATTCGTTTGCAATCTTGTTTCACTGGAAGGTACAATAACGGTCCTTATAAAAGTGGGATGTTGAGCCGAAACTACTTGTATAGATGAATCTAATATCATATTGGAAGAGATGAAGTAGAATTCTTTGGAAGGTGACTATGTAGAAAACCCAAGTCATTCTAAGAGAGAAAGTATGCAGAGGCATCTTATCCCACTCTAGTTCCAACTTCTAGCAGATCTATAAGAGATTCTCTATCTACTAGCTTTGAAGTTTGTGGACTACATCAAACTCAAATTTCTAGATTCACATCAAGTAGTAGTGCTAAGGGAAAGAAAAAGACAATAGATTAGGAAATTATTTATTTAATGCATTTAATATGTCATCAACAATAATACTTAGACAAAATATTTTTGAAATTTCAAATGGGTAGTAACCACCTACCTTGATATATTACTAGAGTTCAATATAATTTCCTAACAAAATTGTTAAATATTACTAGAGTTCAATTTCAAAATAAACCCGTTCATATATAGACTATCATATCTTTGGTAATATTCATCAGGTTCCAAAAAAATATTTAATCATGTTCATAGAAAAATATATATATTCTTCTTAATTGTATAAAAACATAACAGTTAAAATATAATAGTAATACTATGAAAGTATTCAATAAGTTATTATAAAAATAGTTCTTTAGCTATCTTTTAATTACTTATACAACAAGTATTCAAGTTTTTAGCTGACAAACTAAATCTCAAAAACTTAAGGGACTTACCATGCAATTTATCCTAAACTGATACATGTTAGGAGTCTAAGGGACCAATAATATAATTAACCCAAGCCTTTGTAAACTTTCTGCCAAGTTGTCCCGTCACTGCCCTCCCTCATTATTTTTTTTCTTACTTCCTTCTCTCTCCTAGTCACTTGTCTTCTCTCTCTCCTACTTTCTTTACTTTTCTTTTTCTCTTTCTTCTCCCTTATTTCCTCTAGTATCAACACCCCATCACCACCATTGTTGATCACCACCACTCACACAGCTGCTACCAGCGGCGCTAAGTAGTAGCAGGAACACCCAGGAGCAGCGGAGCAACTAGCCACAGCAGCAACTGTTCTCTTCTCTTTTTCTTTTCGAAAATTCTGATTTTAAATTTTCAAAATAAATAAATTATTTTTAAAACAAATACATAAATAAATTCTTATACTTTTATGGTATTAAATCCAAATTTTTAACTGGAAATTAAATTTATCAAATTCAGTCCATCGAATAATAATTAACGAAAAAATACAAGTTCAGGAATGTTATTCTATATACGAAAAATACTGACAAAGAAAATGGAATAATAAAAAATTTTGGTTAAAAAATTATACCGAATTTGATACACGATGAACTTCTAGTGTAAACGAAAACTCTTCTCTCAAAGGTCAAAATTTCCAACCATAAAAAATAAGGATATAACCCTATCAAGTCCCCTATTTATACATATTTTTACTCCAAAAAACTTTCAGCTTCTAATTCCTAAAGTTAGCTAAAATTCTTACAAGTCCTACAAAGTTTTGGTAACTAGAGGTGGCTGAAATTTAGCACAATTTTTAATTACGAAAATTACAAATTAATTGGCAAAAGACTTGTTTTTCAAACGCAAAACTTATTTAGAAGTTATTCCAAGGCAATTACCATAAAACTTATACAGTTCTGTCAAAGAAAGAATTTGGTTTTTACAAGAAAGTACCAATACAAATAACTCAATTTCAGAAATAATTCTTTAATTAAGTTATCATTATCTTATATTAATAATATATATTTCTTTTTTTTAAGAAAAAAGGTTTATATAATGGGTCACATCAAGTCATCCGTTAATAAATGGGTCATGATATGACACGATATGAATATCTAATGGGTCATATCCGGGTTTAGGTTCTTTGACACAAACTCGATAAGGACTCCACCCGACCCATTGACACACCTAAAGGAGTTATATGCATGTCATTATGCCTTTTCCAGATCCGATCTTGTGGGTGCAGGTTGAGGAAAATCTTATTGACCCTTCCATAGTAAGAAGAAGACCTGGAAGACCTAAGAAAGTGAGAAGGAAAAGTGCTAATGAAATTGATTAAAATAGACATCAGCAAGGAAAAAAGGCAACTAGGAATGGTTACACTTACAAATGTGGCAACTGTATTCAACTTGGTCATAATTTTAATTCCTGTAAGAATGTAGAACACCCAAACAAAAAGAAGAAGAAAGCAACACCAGAGCAAACAGTACTCAATTGCTTGTTGTATCCAAAATTATGTTACATTGTGAATTTTTAAAAAGATATTCTTAACATGAACAGTTCTTTTTTCAGGTACCTCAAGAAAGTGGAGATAATAATCAAGAAAATATGGTTCAAGTTTCAGTTAATATTAGCCAAGAAACTATAACTCAAGAAACACATGATAAGGGAAATGGTACGGGTAAGGGTATTGTTGTAGGTAGGGATCTTAGTGTAGGTAGGGGTTTTGGTATAGGTAGGGGTATTATTATAGGCAGGGAACTTTCAGAGGAAGGGGCCATGGTGGTGCAAGTGGATCAATTAACGGGTCAATGAAGGTAGAGGAATAAAAGTAGGGCAAAAAATTACGGACCTTATTCTAGAATTTCATTGGTATTTCCACAATGACTAATTTTATCCCACATTCTCGGGTAATACATTTCACTTTTGATTGTCACCTTCCTAAGAATATCATCCTTCATTTGCCTAATTCATATAATTTTAAGAAGTTTTAGTTTTCTAGACCTAGACAAATATTTGGAACTCTACAGCCAATGTTTCTGGTATCCATTCACCACCTTTCTGGTTTTCCTTATTCATATGTAAATTTATTACTAATTCACTTCAAATTGATAGTGGTCTAATAATCAACACAATGTCAGTACTACAAGAACTAGTTAAGTATCAACATCTACTGGACTTGCTCCGCATCCTCGATATGATCCACGTTATTAGGTGAATTCACTTTGCAATGCAAGGCCCACATCACTTTATTATTTAGTTAACTTACGCAAACTATGTTTGATTTATTGGTTTAGGTTGAAAGAAATAATCCAGATTTGGTAATGTAACTTTTTCTAGTCAGACATCTAACACGGAGTTCATGTGTAAAAAAATGTTCAAGTCAACATAATGATCAGCCTGATGGTTTTTAGCTTACACTCTGTTAGGTGGTATTTTCATATTGGATTTTGATTTTGCTTCGGTGGTTGGAGCATATTTTGGATGTTCCCTAAATTTTTTTGGATGTTCTACCTATGTCCATGTTCCCGCTAATCAAAGAAGAAAACTTCATCCAAAGTCTATTAAATGTATCTTCCTAGGTTACTTATCTCACCAAAATGATAAAAATGCTATTGTCCTTCTACTAAATTTACAATACTATGGATCTAACCATTTTGAAAATGTGTCTTATTATCTTAAAATTCGTAATCATGGGGAGAAATCCATAAACCATGAAGAATATCAGTTTTGGGATATTCCCAAATATGATTCAAACCTACATATTCCTATTGCCCACAAAAAGGTTTAGGCACCCTATCTCATATTTTGTTTCTTATGAGAAGTTTTCTCTAACTCACCACTAATCTTGATAGCATTAAAGTTTCAAACTGCATACAAGAGATTCTCCAATAGCCAAAATGGAGAGAGGTAGTGAATGAGGAAATCAAAGCATTGCCGGAAAATATACAAGTAGGTCTTCAATGACAAATACAAGGCGAGATGGCAATCGGTATAAGGCAAGGTTTGTTGCAAAGGCTTCATATATATTGATTATTAGGAAACATTTTCTCCTATTGCAAAATTGAACACAATGCAGGTTTTGTTATCCTTGGCAGCAAATCTTGACTGGTGTTTGCATCAACTAGACGTTAAAAATACATTTCTCAATGAAGATCTTCAAGAGAAAGTTTACATCAAAATTCCTTTGGGTCTAAAGCATCCCAATAGCAACAATCAGGTCTGTAAACTTCAAAAATCACTATATGGGCTCAAGCGAATCACCAAGAGCAAGGTTTGAGACATTCACTAAGGCTATTAAAGAGCATGGGTATTTACAAAAGAGTCATATTAGACCCTATTCATCAAGACACTCTCAGGTGATAAGATAACTTATTCTCATGGTCTATGTTGATGATATAATTGACACAAGAAATCATGAAAAGGGGATATCCTAGTTGAAAAATATTCTAAACAATGAGTTTGTGATTAAAGAACTTGGAACCTTAAAATATTTCCTTAGAATAGAAGAAGCAAGGTCAAGTAGTGAAATTTTACTTTGACAACAGAAAGATATCCTTGACTTGTTCAAGGAGACAGGTATGCTCGGATGCAAGCCCTCTGATACACTAGTGGATCCATTCAATAAGATTGACCCAAAGGAAGACTCAGCTATTGTTGACCAAGAAAGATACCAAAGACTTGTAGGAAAGTTAATATACTTGTCTCACACGAGACCACATATTAGTTTTGCCATGACTATGGTTAGCCAATTTATAAATGAGTACAGCTATAGAGAAGAACATCAAGATATAGTGTACAGAATACTGTGATACTTGAAAATGACTCCATGGAGAGGATTGTTCTTCAAAAAGGAAATTACACGAAGAACATAAATTTTTTTGGATGCTTCTTTGGAAGGATTATTGATAGATAGAATATTATCCTTGGGATATTGTATCTATGTATAATGCAATTTAGTCACTTGAAGGTGTAAGAAGCAATCAGTGGTAGCACACAGTAGTAACTGAAGCTGAGTTTTGGGCCATGGCTCATGGCATATGTGAGGGAATATGGTTTAGAAAATTATCCACCTACGACATCCATGAAGCTGATATGTGATAATTTGGTAGCTATTAGTGTTGCAAAGAATCCGGTTCATCATGACCGAACCAAGGATGTAGAGATTGATCGTCACTTTACCAAGGAAACGATCTAAACAATAGGTTATAGAATTTGGCTATACTCCTACACGAAAATAAACAATAGACATTCTCACCAAACCCATCCCCAGAGCTTCACTTTAACATGCATTTGTCCAAGCTAGGAATTATTGACATACATTCTCCAAGTTGAAAGGAAGTGTGGAATTCCAGATTTCTAGAATCTTAGGATAATAGGATTTTGTAATTAGAATGTAGATAATTCTATTTCCTTATTTATAGGTGTTAGTTTTTTAGTTTTCTTAATATTTGATTTAGTTTAAAATGGATTATTATCCCTTGTTTGTAACAGATTAGTATGATGAGATTTAGCAATCTCTAGATCTTCACCTATATGTGTATACTCCAAGTACAGATTTATGTAGTTGAAAGAAATATAAATTTCTTCTCTCACTTTTCTTCAGTTTTGAATGGAAATTTTTGATAAGATAAAATTCCACTATCAACCAAATCTAACATAGATGGCCTAACTCTTATCAAATTCTTGATATTCCAAACTATTGATTGTTTGGGTGCCATTGAAAACAATGGTATGTTTTGTACATTACCTAAAAATCATGTCTCTTTATTTCCATAAAAACGTTGCATGAGATATTTGTAAATGAATTCCCTACATGAATAATCTTACACGTATGTAATTTAATGTGAAATTGTGAAAAAATTGGTTGTTCCATTCATCGCATTAAGAAGATATATTAGTTGTCCCAAGAAGTTGTGACCCTAGCTATGAGACCATCCAAGTCATGTAATTTATTGTCATTGCATAGTTATATAGCAAAGGAAATCTTTAAAAGAGATGTATATAAAGGAATGATTGTTTTTCAATTCTATTTTACTGAAGACACAACATTTTTAATAGACATCACAAAAAGGAACCACTTTTCTAGTTGAGAAAAAATACACAAACATTTTATTTATTTAAAATTTTAAACATGAATAAGCCAAAAAAATTTACCTAAAAGAACATGAAACTAAAAGTTAAAAATAAAATTGTCTAGCATTCACAATAAATCTAGTTATATTTCTACTACACCAATGTAACCTTAGTATTAACCATCTTGATGTATCCAATTATTGAGTTTCTTGAGCCCTCATCTATGATTTGGCATAATCAAGTTGTTAAGACTCAGCTATCGGGAAGTTTGTGTAATTTTTGAAAGAGGTTGCTTGATTTGCATGATCAATATTTGGAGTACATTATCAATTTGTGAAAAATATTTCCTGTCACATAATCACCATCTGGAACTTTTCTAAAAGCTAGACAAAACCTATTAACAAAAAAAATTGAAAAATATGATCATAATGATAACCCTAAGAAATTAGGGTTTATTCATATTTTTTTCTTGGAAAATTTTTGTCCTAGTTTCGATGATTTTAGGGTTTACGTGCTTGTTTTCGTACATTTCTACTTTTATGTCTTTGTTAAGTGTTTAAGTATTTATTTAGGGTTACATTATATATTTTAATGTGTGGTTTTGTTTTAGGGTCACGTAGGAGTAAATGATGCATCAGTCAAACGTCAAACGTGTATTTTAGAAGCAAAAGTAACCTACGCAAGAATGTCTATGGGAATGCCTCTGCTCTTGAGGAAACTCTATAGGGAAAAATATTTGACACTAAAACATAGGCAGAAACAATGTTCCCTTTTAGAAAAGGGGAATGACACAAATGTTTGCCCTAAGTAAACATGCTTACAAAACCACACATAGTTAAAGAGACTTGGTCGGTTGTTTTCTGACCCCGTTTTTACAAATCTAGATGAAGTTTCTCTTACAGCCCTACACATTAGAATTGTATAAGAGACTAAGTTTTAAGGGTCTTTAAGTGTCAAAGTTATGGTTTTACTTCAGCTTCCCATTGGGGCCAACAAGATTAGACTAGAGTTTTCATTATTTTTTTTTTTCAAAAATAGTTGAAGAGAAAGTTTAAGATTGATAACCTTGGACCCAAAACTTGCGATTCTTCATTATATATGCACTGTTTAATATTATTTGATCTTTATTGCGCTAGTTAATTCTAGTTTTATTGTTCTTTAAATGCTTTCTAGGGTTCACAATTGTTCACCATGCCTTCAATCTAATTGCTTTCATATATTAAAATTATAGTCTTAGTCCTTGAATAAACTTTAATTAAATTTCTTTTGTAATTGTTTCTTCAAATATGTTTAAGTCAAATAACTGGTACAATTATTGTTGGCTCATGCCCTACTTCCGCTATTTACAATTGATCTGTACACTTGCGGTATGTTAGTTAATAATTGGATTTGGAGATTATAAAATATATAAATAGATGTTTCAGGTATCAAGTTTTTAACGCCCCCAACTTAAGGTTTTACTAGTCCCGAGCAGAACAAAAAAATTAAAGATACAAAACACATTACTTTCGGACTAACACAAAGTAGACAACATATCTAACAGGAATTTCAACTTAAGATCGGGATGAAGTAATTGAATCATAAACCCAGTCCAAAACCCAATCAATCACATGATACATATGCTACATAATTAAGAAAACCAAAGCAGCCACTAATAATTGTATCAAGTATACTTTCCAAAATACAAGTTCAAGAAACCAATTCAACTAAAGCAATTTATCTTCCCACAACCAATTTGAAAATACCCAAAATCAATTCTTTATAACCATCAATATAACAAAGATAGTTCAGTAGGACCTTATTGTCACTTTAAGATGTGTATGATGCACACATCAAAACATTAAGCTCTGTTAAAATCATTTAACTCTTAAGACAATTAGATGCACACCTATTCATCAATCCTTTATGACTATCTTCTATTTGGCTCCTTTTTTTTTTTCACTGACTAACACAAGATGCATTTTCTTGCAAACGGCCTTATCTTTTTCTTGTTTCTTACCATGCCTATGTATTACCACATAAAGTAAGCCATTATTTTTGTAAAACACAAGAAACTAGGCATCAAAAAATGAGTTAATCATATGGGTAGGATTTAAATGACTGGAATAGAACCAAATACCTTGTCATGCATTAACACACATATCTGAAAACATGGGCAGACCTCATTTTAACTTTCTTTCAATAAGAAACTAATCTTGACAATTTTCTAAAGTTATATTATCAATCAAATAAGTACTCCATGAAACTACTCTCTTTTATCATTAGTTCAAAAAATTTGTATTAAAAGAAAGAAAAATTTGAGATAATTCCTAGCTTCAACTCGTTTAAGAAAATAATGTAACATAAAATCATGCAGGTCCAAAACAATAGGTTGTCATATCATCATCAAGTAACATCCACCAACCCATAGCCAGAGGAAGAGTGATGCAAGAGATCTGAGACTACATATGAGCTCTTAAAGATATGAAATGGGCCTTCCTTCAAGAATAGCAATGTCTTCTTGTGGAGGGGGTCATAAGCAATCGAAAGGGAAATGGAAACAATGGGGAGAACTAGAAGAAAAGAGTCAACGGACTCTTCTATTTTAGTTAACTTTTAATGTTGTGGTTAGTTTTGTGTACGGTTTATATGTGTGTAAGCTTCTAATGGATGTACTTCCATGTATAAAAATGATGAAATAAATAAAATCTACTTTGTTTTAATTCACTCCCTTTACCTCTTTTCTGCATAAAATCACATCTCAAATTTGAATTCTTTTTGAAACCTGGTTAACAATGTCTCAATCCAATCATGACACAATTAAGTAATAAAAACTAACACTAGTGAACCACTTGCACTTATACTTGGATAACCAAAAAGCTCTAATAGTTGAGGAATAAAGTCCATATAAGTGAATATGAATACTACTAAAGAAAACACAATAGTTAACTCAAAACTATGGTTTCACCATCAATTATGAAATTCATCAATAATGTACTCCAAATATTATTATGCAAATGAGCAATTTTAAGTGAATCACAAAAATACAAGCTCCAATTACGCACATGAATCTTTGAAATTGATTTTCCTTTCTTAACCAACATGGTTACAGTCAGTAGGGGTCATTGGGATTTCACAAAATTTAAACAAATGAAAAAAGTCAAATATAGGTAATGTTGGTTTAAATTATGCCCAATTTGTACCTCAACTTAGCTTAGCAACATTAATTAGGCATAAAAAATACTCAACAATTGAGACTAATCATAAATCTAGAGCAGGCATTTATATAATATTCTCATAAACTACTCAAACATAGAAAAAATAGTGTATCCATAACTAAAATATCCACAACTAATTAGCAATGTAAGTTCAAGTCCATCCATATACCCTATATCACAATCTACGAGAAACAATATAATCCATCATCTCCGTCATCAGTTAAACAAATATAACCAAAAGCAATTCACAACATAAAACATATAAAATTAACTAATCACAAGGCTTAAAGTTTTTATTACCCCACTGGATTATTAAACAAAAGCATATAATATAATGAAACATAAAAATAACTAGAATTAAAAGAAACACTCCCCTAGTAAAACCAAAGAGGATTGTCGAGAATGCTGTAATTTTGTCAGTTGTCAGCATTGAATAGCACACTAGAAGTTACTAAGGCTAATGACAACTGACAAAATTACAGCTTTCCTTAACTCTTTTAGAAAGTCTCCTTCTTCTTCTAAAACTAGAATTAACTAGCTCTAATCATCTAGATGTGTATAAGAGACAGCTAGTTCTCTAACATCTAGCATTTCCTTTTGGTCTTCAAATTGTCTATTTTCTTCAAGTGTTGAAAGTGTTGGAGCCCTCGGTTTTCATCACCTATATTCTTGCAATCTTGGCAAATTGGTCTTCTAATCTTTTCATGGAATTGGCTTGATTCTCCACAAAAGTCATCATTATACTCTTATCATTTTTCTTTCAAAAATTTAAGAACAAACAATGAAACGAAGAAAAATAAAACACAATTTACACTTCAAATTAGTATTCTTGTCAAATTATATCAATATTGCCAAAAACCCAATTCACGACAATGATGCCACAAACTTGATACGTGAAATATCTAGTTATAAACTTTATAATATGCTAATCCAACTATTAACTAGATAACACAACGTAAAGTGTACATGATTAATAGTATATGGCGGAAGTAGCTGAGTCAAACCCACAAGGATTTGTTTAACAACTACTGGTTATTTAACTCAAACACTATTTGAAGAAACCATCACGAAAGAGATTTAACTAAAATTTGTCTAAAGGACTAATATTATAATTAATTTATGAAAGCAATTAAAGATAGCTTTAGATTGAAAGCATGGATGAACAATCAGAAACCCTAGAAAGTATTTAAAAGAACAACAAACTAGAATTAACTAATGTAATAAAGATCAAATTATATTAAATAATTCTTAGCTAACGAAGAATTGCAAGTTTTGGGTCTAAGGTTGTCAATCATGAACATTCTTTTTAACTTTTCTTGAAAAAAAAAAATCAATCAAAACCCTAGCCTAATCTTGCAACCACCAAAGAGAAGCTAAAGGAAAAACATGTTGTTGAGGTCCTGGATACCCTTATTTATAGGTATTAAGAATTATATGTGTAGGGCTCTACGTAAGTTTCGAAATGCTCTAAAACAGCACAAAACAAACACCCGGAACCCTCTGAAAAACAACTAAAAATCATTAAAAATCAAGTGGTTCTGTCTATGTTTGCTTAAGGCAAACATTTGTGTTATTACCCTTTGCAAAAAGTGAACATCATTCTGCCCATGTTTGCTAGAAGCAAGCATGTCAACCTATGGAGTTTGCTTAAGGTAAACTCCCCATAACAGCATGCACCGGTTTTGCCGTTTTAATTCTAAAATCTTCGTTCGACATCCAATTGATGTGCCGTTTGTTCCTACTTACCCTAAATGTGCCTTGATGTGTCTTTCTTTAATATAATACTAAACAAACACTTAAACACTTAAAAAAACTGACAAACATATAAAAACAAAATACATGAAAACAAGTACATAAACCCTAAAATCATCGAAACTAGTGCAAAAACTATACTGAAAAGAATATGAATAACCCTAATTTCTTAGGGTTATCACATAGTGATGCATTTCATATTTCATTTTTGCAAGAATACAAACAATTATATGGACGATAAAGAATGTCTCTTATACACACATCGTACACAAAGACTAAGACAACATGACAAAAATGAACCTTGATTTTTTAGTAGCTCATAGTCAAACATACAACAATCAGTGATTATCAAATCCATTTTCAACCCCTAGAATAAAAAACCAAGTAAATATATCAATAAACCAAAAAATTGAAGCCATAAAAAGTTCATATCTTTAGAAAGAAAAATTATTCTTGCTTATATCAATTCTAACAGAGCTCTTCTCATGGTCCAATCACAAAAATAGAGGAACACCACAGGTCTAACTCTCCTCCAATATAAACATATCTTATCTTACAACAAGAACATGCAGGAGGTTGTAGCTAGTATATTATTATTATATATACTATAAAAACACTAACATAATAGTTGGAAATAAAGGAAATGCAATTAATCAAAAAAAAAAAAAACAAACAATTGAACTGACGAAAAGCAACAATAATTGGGGTGCATAGAAAATCGAAAAAAAAAAAATAAAGAGGCAAGTTAGAAGTACTTGAGTAGGAGGAATAAAAATCTAGCACCAATAGTGAAAAGAAATTAGGCAAAATCACTAGAGATAACAGAGGACAAGATGGTGTGGGATTAATTTTGTGGGTTTAGAGAATTGAGAGCTAGAAATATTCGAAGAGAAAAGCTCTTTATTGTGAAATCTTAAAAAAGGAAAAAAAATCGATGATAGAAGGGCCATTGTTTCCCCCTGATTTGTTAGTATTTTTCTAGTAAGAATTTTTGGTAAAAAAGAAACATCAAATCTCACCTAAAATTATGAAAATGTCGAGTGATCAAATAGGAAGAACCAAAAAATCTTCCTGATTTTTGGTCAAAATAGTGAAAGCAAGAGTGAGTGCCTAAAGAAAACCCAAAAAATGGGGAAAATGTAGTACTTAATTGTTTGGAGTTCAGTATTTTGATAAATTAACCTTTAAATGGTAAAATACCAAATAGGAAAAAAGTAGTACTTGGTTGTTTGATGTTCAGTATTTTGATCAATTAACCCTTAAATAGTAACTTACTATTTGGGTTGATTGACTGTCAATCAACCCACTAATACCTATTGTTCTGTCATCCAACCAAGCTCAAAATAGAGAAGCAAACAAATTGTATCCACCTGCCAAAAGAATGCTTGAAGCTACAGTAGATCAAGTCCTTTCTTTATCTTATTGGTAGACTAGATGAGGTTGTGCAAAGCACAGCTTAGGCCCACCTAATATCTTTCTTTTTTATATTGCTAAAAAAAATTTTGATTGAATTTGTTTGGTTATGTTGAGTTTGAAGTAATACTTTTATGTACTATTGTTTTAGCTAAATTTTCAAGTTCAGTATTTCACATTACAGTGAATTGCTAATGGCTATGTGAGATTTTCGTTAATGGTAATAAATTTGTAGTGGTTATCAATGATATTTATATTTTTTAGTTGATGGTGAACTAGTTCATTGTTTGTGTTTTGAAAGAAGAAAAATGTTATATATTAAGGATATTGTTATTATTCTACAATGAAGAAAATATTAATTAACAAATTTTTATGTTGCTAGTTTGTGTTAGTTGTAGTAAATAGATGACTTTCAAATGAAATTACTTAGTTGTTTCTTAGGTTATATAGAATTCTTTAAATTTAGTATTTATATTTTGTGATAATTTATGGAAATACTACTTGTACTTTTATGTTTACCATTATATTATCTGTTTTATTCAGTATTTTAAGTTCTTAGTGTTTGCACTTTGTTGTCGTATCCATCGTAGAGAAAAGAACAATTATTTTTTTCTCATATTTTATGTTCATCTACATGTGTATTCCGTAACAGAACTAACCAAATATCCTAGAATGTATTGACAATAAGATAAGGGGTATCTCAAATACAAATCTTTCAAGTGCATTAGTAAATAATTTAACATTCATTGTGCACATAAAAAAAAAAGAATACTTAGAAGACTCATAAGAAAGGCATGTCTAATTGGTAAACATATCTAAGCAAATTGTACTAGTTATATTTAGCCATCTTTAGAGTACAATAGTTAATAAAAGATTTAGCACTAAACAGATAAAAATGTCTAAATAAAATTTTAAGGACATCTCCCCATCATAATTTTAAAAAGTTTGGAAATTAAAAGTAAATGGGATTACATATTGTCTCTTATACACATCTAGATGTGTATAAGTTGATGATATTGCTATTAAGGTAGAACAATTTGAAATTACTTTCTTGGTTAACATCTCTTTGTACACTAAATGTTACTTCTTCAATTGAAAAACAAAAGGCCTATTACAATTAGCAAAGACACATCAAGACACATAAGGATGTGTATAAGAAAAAATGTTATGATACTAAGTGCAACTGAATTAATTTAACACACCCACACAAAGCAATATACTCTTAAGCTCTGAAACTTATACACAAGTGAAAAATTTAAGCAAACCTTTGCAAATGAGAAAAATGCTTTCCATACATGTATACTACCACCCACATATTTATTCCATAATCGTGTAAAAGAACAACCCAGAAACTACCTTAGCCAATTATACCATTATTGACAGAAATTATACAAAGCATTAAAAACATAGATTAAACAAGAAAGGAATTAAATAATAAAGATTTCAAATTTTGCATCAATGGGAATTCCATTTGGTATTCCCATGATTCACACCATGTTTATTGCTAATTTCAATTTCCATTTCAGTGTCCCCATGATAGCTATTAAAATTGCTAGTGTAACAATGCACATGTTGAAATGCCATATCATTTCAACATGTTAAATTATTGTTACCTTACCTTAATAGATTGGAGAATTATAAAAATCAAGAACTAAAAGGGATTATCTAAAAAAAGCATTTTCTGAAACTCATAACTAAAAAATGAGTTGAGTTGTATCACTAAAATTACGACACAATTGCTTTTTTAACAATTTATGTCTCAATATGATTGTTAAATCATCTAGCATCAGTAAAATAAAATATAAATAAATGTGATATAAAAGAAGAATTGTACCTTTTTTGCTACAAAACTTCTCCCACAAATCATATTACACCATCATGTTTTTATGTTAAATATTTCTAAGAAATCAATTGATTTAAAAAATGAAGGCAAAAAGAAATATCAACCAGGAATTTTTTTGACACAAATCAGCCAAGAACTTACAAACCCAATAAAGCATAGAGTGAAACATTCCACTGTTTCTCCAAATTGATTGGCCACTCCAAAAGCAACCTATAAACATAGTACAATCAGTCAGTCAAAATATTTAAGATAAAAAGTTTTTTGTCTTTTTTGTAGATCTAAAGGTTTTTTATTTTATTTTTTTTATCTTAAATCTGTCTCTTATACACATCTAGATGTGTATAAGAGACAGATACTAGAGTTATCAGTTTAAGAGTGTAATACAAAAGTTAAAAGGAAAGAGGAGATCTGACACCTGAAGAAGAGAAAAAAAGAAGAGGAAAACAGAGAAAGAGAAAAAAAGGTAAAGAATGTATAATTATATTCTAAAAGAAAAAGATCTTAACATATCGATACATTCTCTGTCTATAATTGGTGAGGGTTTTGCGGGAAAGCAAATACCAAACTGAGTGTGATTGGGAGTTTGTTGGATAACTATTATGTGGTGGATTTATGCTTCAGCCCTCATAATAATTCATGGATGGTAAAATATTTGTTTGCAAAAATGAAAAAAAATTAGAACTAAATGAAAGAAAAAATAGTAAGAGAATGTAGGAGAAAATAAACGGCCAAAATATGTGATTGAAATGGAGTGAAAAAAATCCTCATCTTTTATCTTGCAAAAAAGAGAAAAAATTGGAATTGGAGGGGAAAAAGGAGAAGGAGAGAAAAATAACAGATAAAATTAGAGGGGAAAGGGAAGAGCATCTTTTGAGGAAAAAGGAAGAGAGAAAGTGGCAATATAAAATTCTTAATCGATTTATAGAGATGAAGGATTTAGGAGAGATATTTATGAGTTGAGGGTCGAGATTCAAAGAGAATCTCCATAAAAGTAGGATTATTCTCATATCCCAAAATGTCAATAGGCAAGTAAAAACATCAGATTCTACACCAAGCTTATAGCCAAATAGCTATAATACCCATATATAGTAACTAACTATTTAGGAAAATAGGAATACTTTTGACTTTTGAACATAATAGTAGAGATTCTACACCATTGTGATGCAGATTTACAGAATTGCCCCTAAACAATTTATAAGACAATTCGGACATAAAGGAAAGAGGTGTCAAGGTTTTATAAGTCATTTCACTATCTCATAAGAAAAAATAAATTTTTATGTGGCAATTCCATGCATGAAGAACCCCTTATCTTATTGCTATATAATATTAGGTAGTTCAAGTTCGTTAGATTCTTAACTTGTTCATGGTTTTATGTTAAGCTAGATGCAATAATCTATTCGTTAGTAGAAAGCTTTCATTCTGTTCAAGTTTTTTTTTCTAATTTCTTTCCTATTTAATTTGTTCTTTTTCCTTTATACGAGCTTCTATCAAATGTCATCTGGGTTAACTTTCTCTTTCTCTCTCAATGTTTTTCATTTTTCATCTCTAATTATGACATAATCATCATTTCCGTTCCCTCACAATTTTCTAGGAGATGAAACCATTCTGGAAAGAATAATGAATTGAAGAAGATAGAGAAGATATAATTGATTTTATTGCGGAATATTGAATCATGTAAATTTGAAGCTCAAAAAGACTTGTGCTTCGTTTTGTTGTTTCTTATAATTGTAATATCTTATAATGAGACAGTTCTTACTACCATTTCTTTTTATTTCTTTTTCATTTTTGACTAAACTTGGCATGATTTCTATTCCTACTGAATATACTTTTTTTTACTGAAGGTCCTAATAAATATCGTATTTTCATCGAACTTTTTTAACAATTTAGTGAAACTGCGTTTATAGGATAATAACACCGATTTTGAGCAAATTGGTGTTGCAGATGTGCTAAAGATATCTTCATAGACAAACACTACAAAGAAGATATATTCAGCTCATTTTCAATTAACCATAACCATTTAGCAAGAAATATTTCCTCACGAGGATGTAGACATGAAGTGATCAAGACTTTTGCATTATGTGTCTTTGAAATCTCATGCAAACTATTATCAATATCTTGTTGCTTAATTTTCTTATTAGTTAACAAAATTAATTTTCTTATTAGTTTGCAAAATTTGTTGATTTGCAAACAATTTTGAATATCTGGTTTCTTATTACGTATGTTTGGTTTACTGTATCACTCATAAAACTAGTGACTACAAAACAAGTCACATAAATCAAGTGATGTCGAATAACATCAGCATACCATATATGAATGATGTCATCTAAGATCATATAACTCATGTGCCTTATTTAATAACTACAAGATCAATAAATAGAAACGTAAACCAAAACTATTTAAGAATGTCCCTAATTGATTTCTAGCAAAAAGTCTATAGACACCGCCCAGTTCCTCTACCTGAGTATCCCATCTATGCTCTATGTCTAAGTGTATGCACTGTCGTTTCTCTAGATAACATCTGGCCTTTAGCATTTTCTTTCTTGAGGTGGGCCTAATTGTTTTTGGTTACTAGTAGGTGGCAAAATAGATTTAAATTAAAATCATTCATACTTAAATAAATATGATTGATCTTAGAAATTTTATTGAATATAAATATTTTATCCATTTACAATCATTTATTATATAAATTTTAAAGCATAGTCAACCCAATAAATAGAAATCCATTTAACTACAACAAATTACTACAAGATGATAAATTGCATACTTACACAATTTATTTTCACACATACATTTACACACACACATTTTCACCAACACATTTACACACGCATACTCAAAGACATTATCATACACTTTTAACATATTTTCATACACGCACATTTTTACACACACTTAACATATTTTCTCACATACATACACATACATTTTCTGACACACACACACTCTCTTAAACTCATTCACACATACTTCAACATATTTTGTAACATATACACATTTTTCACACACACTTACACATTTTTTTAGCACATACATATAGTTAGACACATTTTAACACACACTTACACATTTTCACATACACACACACTGACATGCATTTTCACACACACAGACACACATACACGCATTTTCTCTCACAAATACACACATACTTTCGCATATTTTTGATAACTCTAGTATTCTAGAGTTATTCTACTCTAAATTGTAACATTTTGATAGTATAAATCCCGAATTTTGAGTAATTAATTGTAGGTTTAAGTTAATTTCTTTCATATGCATTTATATTTTTATTCTTGTTAAATATGTTAAATTTTTATTAAAAATTTAGCTTAATTAATTGCTTAATTATGTTAATTTTGTGCAGGTCAAATTTAGAAGTTGGAAGCTGGATTAAACAAGCTCAAGGGACCAAAGTGCAATTATCAAAGAAAAGAGAGGTTTCTTGGATAAGAGTCAAGATCGCGATCTAAGATTCTCTATATCGCGATCTGGACTCAAAAATCACTTAAAAGATTAGCAAGTCGAGTTCGTGTAATCTCAATTCCTAGATTGCGATCTCGAGTGATGGTTAAGTAATAAGGGCAAATTTGTAATAGTTCATGAACTAGTTTCTGATTTTTCCTTATATTATTTAAGTTACTTTTAGAAATTGGTAATAGGGGATTAGAAGTAGGATTAGAATTAGATAGTTAGTAAGTGGTAGAATAGTTTAGGATATCTAGAACCACAATCTTCTTCTTTAATAAAAATTTCTCTTTAATTGTCTCTCACTACTTTTCATTTCTTAGCAAGTTTAAATTTTTATTATATAGTTGTAGTGGGTTAATCTTTAACTTCAAGTAGATATAATTTTTACTTTCTTTCTATTTTAAATTAGTAAAAATCTATTTGCTTGCAAATTAGGGTTATTAGCCTGGGTCTTGTTAACATCTAGATGTTTGTAAAAATCCAAGCTCTTCATCAAGATATGGATAATTTTTAACTAAAAATCTTCTCTTTTTATTGAAAACCAGAATGGATTCATACACTATCTAATTTAAAATAGAAAGGAAGAGCTGAATATGGTCATTCTTAGAAGTGTATGTCTTTTTATAGTGTTTTAATTGGTTTAATTTACTTGCTCTTTAATTTTAGTTCTATTTCAATTAGTTTAGATTAGAATTAAGTACTTTCTTTACTTGCTTTTACTAGAATAGATTAAGTGGTTTCTCAATTTCGTAATTATTTAGTTCACTTACTTGCTTAAAGAGTAGATAATCTACCTTAAAATTAGGTTTTAATTGCTTGCATTGAATTATGATTTTGAGTAGAGTAATTTCTCCATCCATTGTTTGATCTTGCTTAACTATACAATTACCCGTAAAACTTGGTAATTGCCTTCCAACAATCGTTGTGGGAATGACACCCACTCATCTTATACTACTACCTAGATGTGTATACTTGCGGAAGTGAGGTAGAGTGTAGTGATTTTGCATATTTCTTATTACTTGTTTGATTTAATTTGATCTCTATCTGAGGACTAGACAAGTTTTTGGCACTGTTGCCAAGAATTATCCTTATTTTTGACAATATCAAGCACAATATGGGTCGTGTAGATTAAGCACTTTAGTTTAATTTAGTTGTTAATTTTGTGTATTTTTATGTTTGTTGGATATCTTATGAAATTGACTTGGAATTTCAATTGACTATATAAGGTTGTGTTATAGTGCATCCGAGGTGATGAAGGGCCACTCATTTGCTTAGACAAGGAAAGGGAAAGAGAGCTAAGGGAAATCTCTTATACACATCTACAACAAGAATAAGAAAGGATTGAAATGGCAAATGCTAATGCTCAACAAAGGAATTTGAACATGAAATATGAAGAAGAAGAGATTGCTGGAAATAATGGGATAGGTAGTGATTATGGGAAAGGAAATGGCATGAATGGGAATGGAAGGCCATTAAGGGAATATGCCATGTCAAATTTTGATGTAGCGAACTCGAGTATTGCACGGATGCCCGTGCAAGCTAACAACTAATTTCAAATTAAGCCGCCTTAATCCAAATGCTCCAAGCTCATGCCATGTTCAGGGGTAGTCCCAATGAAGATCCCTATAAACACCTCATGAATTTTGAAAAAGTTTTGGACACGTTCAAGTTTAATGGAGTATACCCGGAATGTGTGCGAATGAAGGTGTTTCCGTTCACTCTTCGGGATAGGGAAAGTCATGGTTACAATCCCACGCCCAAGGAACATTTACTACTTGGAATCAACTTGCTCAAGAGTTCTTGGCAAAGCATTTTCCACCCGCAAGAACCGCCAAATTGAGGAATGAAATCACCTCCTTTAAGCAAGACGTTGGTGAAAGCTTGGGAGAAGCTTGGGAGCAGTTCAAAGAGTTGTTAAGGAAATGTCCTCATCACAAAATTCTTTTGTGGCTTCAAATCCAAACATTTTATAAAGGTTTGACTCAAGAGACCAAATCCATAGTGGATGCTTCCACCAATGGGTCTATCTCATACAAGATTCTGGAAGAAGCTCGCAAGAGTTGCTTAATAGGATGTCATATAATTACTATTATCATGGACTGATGACCTCACCGGTGACTCAACAACAAGCCAATCAAGCCAATGCCAATAGTGGAGTGTTGAATTTGAACATGCATCTGTCTCTTATACACATCTAGATTCAAATCCAGAGTTATGAACAATTTGCAACAGTTAGATCGCACTTGGGGAAACCAAGTAGTGTAAATGCTATGTCGTCTTTTCCAACCCAACCAAGCATGGTATGTGATTTTTGTGGAGGCGGTCAGGCAAATAGACAATGTGAGATGCCGTATGGGTCCAATAAGCAATTCAATTATGTGTCTAATCAATCATCATTTCCTAGGAATCCATTGGAGCTAATGGGAACACATATAATCCTTCTTGGAGAAACCATCCTAATTTTTCATGGAGTAACTCCAACAATCAATCCAATCCTCCCTACTAACCAAATCCCCCCGCCTCAAAATGTTCAACACACTCAAGCCTCAAGTTTCTAACACCTAGACCTTATCAACCGCCACATCAAAGAAATTTCTAACCCAACTCATATCAATCTTTTTCTAATCCTCATTTCAAAACCAATAACCAAGGCCTCAATTTCAATATGCCAACTCTCCCCAACCTATGTATCATGACCATAATACTCCAAGAGAGAATGTAAGAGAAGATGGTTGGAAAAAAGAAGTCGAGTTCTTGAGAAGAGAGTTGGATAGAAAAATGAGGAACACAAGAGAGATTATGAGAATTTGACGGCATCTACAAGGAATTTGGAAATTCAATTAGGCCAATTGGCAAGATTGAATAATGAGAGGCCTTTAGGGGTGCTTCCAAGTGATACCATTCCAAACCCCAAGGAACAATGCAAGGCTATTACCCGTAGGAGTGGTAAAGAGTTGGATTTAAGGGTTGGGAGAAGTTTGTTGAAAAGTGGAGAAAAAGAAGCAGTTGAGGATGAAGAGAAAGAAAAAGGGAAGTCTTCAAATGGGCAAGACAAATTGATGTCGATGAATGAGTTTACTATGCCCACTTTACAAGGCAATGAAGGCAAGGATCCGAAGTATCATGAGCCGAAGCATGTTAATGTGCCATTTCCTCAAAGGCTAAGGGATGAATAAAAGGCAAAGAAGTTCAAGAAGTTTCTTGAGATTTTCAAAAAGCTTGAAATCAACATTCCATTCATGGAGGCACTTGAGAATATGCCTGCCTATGCCAAATTCATGAAAAAAGTTCTTACTTCAAAAAGGAAGTTGCATAGGGATGAAATCTTATGCTTAACGGAGAATTGTAGTGCACTCCTTACAAAGAGGTTACCACCAAAGCTCAAGAGCCCGGATTATTTTCTATACCTTGTGAGATTGGGGGTTTACAATTTGGAAGAGCATTGTGTGATTTGGGAGAGTCAATAAATCTCATGCCTTTTGTGGTGTTTAAGAAGTTAAATGGAGGACAATTGAAGCCAACAAGTATCTCATTGCAACTTGCAGACTGGAGCATGAAGTTCCCAAAGTGGGATCATTAAAGATGTGATTGTGAAAATTGACAAACTCTACCTTCTGGTTGATTTCATTGTGCTTGAAATAGAAGAGGATGAAGAGATACTAATCATTCTTGGGAGACCTTTCCTTGATACCGGCCGTGCACTTGTTGATGTTCAAGAAGGGAAATTGGAATTCTGGATAAATGATGAAATTGTTACATTTAATGTTTTTAGTTCATTAAAGCTTCTTTCAATTTTTGAAGATGTCATGAATATAAATGTGGTAGATGATTTAATTGATGATTGTTGTAGGAATGCAAGAGAGAATTTCTCAATGGAGGGAGAGGTCTTAGAGTCAAATGCTCTAAGTCAAGATGATGAAGAAGGGATGAGGAATGTGAATCATGTGGAGGATGAGACTTTATTGCAAAAGGAATATGAGGAGAATAAAAAAAAAAAAGTAAAGGGGGGTCTCCGACCAGCGAACCCCCCAAGTTGGAACTTAAACCTCTTCCTACTCACTTAATGTATACATGACATCTTGCTGAAAATGAGACATACCCGGTGATTGTGAATGCATCTTTGACAAGTGAGCAACTTGAAAGATTGATTGTGGCGTTTAAAATGCATAAAGATTCCATTGCTTGGTCCATTGATGACATTAAGGGAATTAGCCCTTCCATATGCATGCATAAAATCTTGTTGAATGATGGAAATAAACCGGTAAGGCAACCTCAAAGGAGATTGAATTCTACTTTAAAAGAGGTTGTGAGGTAGGAGGTTCTCAAACTTTTGAAAGCCGGTATTATTTACCCTATTAACGATAGTGAGTGGGTTAGTCCCACTCAAGTCGTTCCAAAGAAGGATGGTATTACCGTAATCATAAGTGAAACCTATGAGGGACTAACCCCTTTAGATTCGCTGTCTCTTATACACATCTGCATGTGATAAGAAGAAGAAGGAATTTTGACTTGATGGTTATCCGGTTATCTCTAAATTGTCATTTCTCTGGAGGATCAAGACAAAACGATTTTTGCATGCCCATTTGGTATATTTGCATATAGGAGAATGCCCTTTGGGTTTTTCAATGCACCAAGCACATTTCAACTTTGTATGTTTGCCATTTTTCATGACATGGTTGAAAAGAGCATAGATATCTTCATGGATGATTTTAGTGTATTTGGTGTCTCATTTGATGATTTTCTTGCAAATTTGTCCAATGTGTTGAAATGTGTGTGTAGAAAGTAATTTGGTTCTCAATTGGGAAAAGTGTCATTTCGTGGTGACGGAAGGAATTGTTTTGGGTCACAAAGTTTCATCAAAGGGGATAGAAGTTGATAGGGTAAAGGTAGAGGTGATTGAAAAGTTGCCTCCTCTAATTAATGTTAAGGGGGTACGAAGTTTCTTAGGTCATGCGGGTTTTTAAGAAGATTCATTAGGAATTTTTCACATATCGCTAGACCTTGGTGTGATTATTACTTCAAAAAAATTGTCCTTTTCATTTTAATGATTCTTGTTTGAAAGCATTCAATGAGTTAAAACATACTTTTGTGATTACACTAGTCATTGTAGCAACAAATTAGTCTATTCCGTTTGAGATTATGTGTAATGCTAGTGACTATGCAATAGGTGTCGCTTTATGTCAAAAGGTGAATAAGATGTTGCATGTCATCTACTATGCAAGTAGGACGTTAAATGATACACAACTTAATTATTCTACAAAGGAGAAGGAACTACATGCTATAGTCTTTGCATTTGATAAGTTTAGATCAAATTTGATTGCATCAAAGGTAATTGTTCATACCAATCACTCCGCATTAAAATATTTATTTTCTAAACAAGATGCCAATACATGTTTATTGAGATAAATACTTTTGTTGTAGGAGTTTGATTGGGAGGTGGTCGACAAGAAAGGTGTGGAAAACATGGTAGCAGACTATTTGTCAAGGATTGAACCATCTAGACTTGTCAGAGATTAATCATGAAGAAAGAGCCATCAATGAAGAATCATCAATTGAGAAATTATTTGAGGTGAAGGAAGTGAGTTCATGGTATGCGAATATTGTGAATTATCCTGTGGCAAGGATAGTACCAAAGAGGCTAAATGTCAATGAGAAAAGGAAATTCTTTGCGGAGCTTAAACATTACTTTTGGGAAGTGCCATATTTGTTCCGAAGGTGCAATGATCAAGTCCTTAGGAGATGTATTTCGGAATGTGAAATTACCGATGTCTTGAGACATTGTCATTTATCTCCGGTTGGAGGGCACCATGGAGCACAACGAACGATTTTCAAGGTTCTTCAAAGTGGTTTGTATTGGCCAACTATGTTCAAGGATTCCCGAGAATTTGTGCTCAAGTGTGATGAATGTCAAAGGGCAGGAAATATTTCAAGGAAAAATGAAATGCCCCTTCATGGCATTGTTGAGTTGAAGGTATTTGATGCATGGGGAATTGATTTCATGGGACTGTTCCGGTTTCATCAATTCCAACAAGTATATTTTGGTTGCAGTGGACTATGTGTCAAAGTGGGTTGAAGCAATCGCCACCCCAACCAATGAAGCCAAAGTGGTCACTAAATTCCTTCGTAAGAACATCTTCTCTCGGTTTGGAGTGCCCCGGGCTATTATTAGTGATGGTGGCTCTCACTTTAAATATTCGCACTTCGAGGCTTTGATGGCCAAGTATGGGGTGAAATACAAGTTTCTCTAGCCTATCATCCTCAAACATCGGGTCAAGTTGAGGTTTCAAACCGAGAATTAAAGCCTGACCCTTATAATTCATCCAGTTGAGTACTTCTCGGGAATCCTTGAACATATTGGCCAATACAAACCCTGTCTCTTATACCATTTAGAACCCCCATAAGACACTTGTGCCAAATCATACCGGCAAATGACATGCTTTTGTCACAATATGATACTTGTGCATACAGCATATTTGTGTAAAGAACTTGCATTGCTGTATTTGAAGGAAGCATATGAAAAGACAATGCTTGATTTGAATGAGTTGGATGAATTCCGGAGGGAAGTATTTGAAAATTCTTTCATCCATAAGAAGAAAACTAATGCATGGCATGACAAGGTCATCCTAAGGAAGGAATTTAAAGTTGGTGATTTGGTGTTACTTTACAATTCACGGCTCAAGTTATTCCCTGAAAAACTCAAGTCGAGGTGGAATAGCCCCTTTGAAATGCTTCAAACTTTTTCCCATGGAACGGTGGAAATAAAAGGGAAAGAGGGAGCTCTCAAGGTAAATGGTCATCGACTCAAATCCTACCTTGGAGGAATCATTAGAGGCAGACGAGAGATCATCTAATTTGTGCAAGAATAAAGCCGTGCCATAGTCAAGCTAGTGACTATAAAATAGCACTTCTTAGGAGGCAACACAAGTTTTTGATTTAATTATTATTGTGTCTTTTTGGTGTGATTTTCATTATTTTAATTTAGAGTAAGTTAGTTTCAATTAGGTTAGAATTTTAGTTAAAAATTTATGTTTTATACTTAGTTGAATAAATGGTGCTAAGGAATGAGTGAAAATTGTCATTCTAACTTGTTAATTTTGTGTTTGTAGGTTGTCCTTGCAAAAAGAGAAAAGTGATGAAGAATTGAGCAATCTCGGGTAAGTGTAAAATTACATTTGCAGAAATTTGGTTAAGATCGCGATCTCAAAGTTCAAACTTCAAACTTCTGGAGGGCATAATGTAATTTGGTTGAGATCGTGATCTCAAAATTCCAGATCGTGATCTCAAGTCCAAACTTCTACAAAGGCAAATTTTGCACCGAGTCGAGATTGCGATCTTGATTCTGAGATCGCGATCTCAACTCCTTCGAGATCGCAATCTCGAAAGGCGATACGTTTTAAAATCCAATTTCTCTTCTTCTTCTGTGCAAAGGTCAATGATATGTATTACAAACATTTACTCATTAACTTATTTGTATCTTATACACATCTAGATGTGTCTAAGATTCGGAGAATCATTTTAAATCCACAATCACAGTCCTACTCGCAAATCACTACTTCTGTCTCCCTATAGGAACATCAAAGCAAGCATCTTGTAGACAGATTCCTTGGAGAAATTGGGTTTGCAAAGAGAATTGAAACACAATAATTTTTTGGGAAATTTCAATTCGTAAATGGGTAACATCTTTCCTTGGAGTTTTAGTTTCAATTTTCAATATCTTGAAGATAGTTGTTGGGTTTTGTTGATGAATGTGTAGTGGAATTGTTGTTAGCCAATTTGTAATTTTTGGGAAAAAATTTGTTAGAATTTCTAGAAGGAAAAATTTTGATGTTGAATTGCTCAATATAATCAATTAGATGGCTTGATTCCTATTGGTTTGAATTTGGTTGAACTATTTTGAAGTTTGATGAAAATTTGGGATTTTGATTTTGTTGGTTGTGATTCTTGATTTGAGGGTGAATATATGAATTGTTGATTGACTTGTGCTAATTAAAAATGACTCGAGGAGATTATGGTAATGCCGAAAGGAGGGCAAGGATGAGGGAAAAAGCACTGGGTAGGTTCTAGGAAGAGAAAAGCCAGAGAAGGGCCTAGTAGAGAAGGGGGCTCGAAACAACCTATTGAGGGGGCGAGCAGGTAGAACCTCGGTTCTCGAGCTACAAAGCCAAACAATTGTACAAGAATAATGAGAAACATGAGGTGATTAGAGAGAGGAATTTTAACCTATCAATGAATTAGGGGCTTATGAGGATGCTAGAAAAGTCAAATTAGATTGAGGCATTAGGAGGGATTTACTACTCCAGTTGATCCCGGGGCTTCCCAGTTAGTTAAGG
Organism: Cinchona pubescens; assembly: GCA_025175665.1. Classification (NCBI taxonomy): domain Eukaryota; kingdom Viridiplantae; phylum Streptophyta; class Magnoliopsida; order Gentianales; family Rubiaceae; genus Cinchona; species Cinchona pubescens. The sequence continues at coordinate 100,737 of JANKKI010000579.1, forward strand.
AATTCCATTGCAATCTGTGTGAATTGGAGGATGGAAAGGTGCAAATACGGGGGCTGTTAGTAGATTTTGGTGAAAACATGATCAATGCTTACTTCAACATGCCACCAGTCTCTTCTAATCAGTATTTGACATTTTTGAATAAAAAGGAGAAAGACCCTGAATTCAATTAAAAATGCCCTTCGGGATAGGAATATGGACTGGATTAAGAGTACTTCCTCTCACACAGAATTGAAATGCTCTTGCATGGCAAGGACTTTCATTGGTAGCCAAGTTATGGTTTTATTTCATTAGCTGCCGAATTTAGGGGTCCAATGCTTTGAGTTTTATTCAGAGGTATAAAGTACTCTTAGTTTATGCTATTATGACTGGGGTCCCGGTGAATATTGGTCACCTTCTCAAACAGGGGTTCTTGGAGAGTGGAAGGTCCGAGCGACCTATATTTTATATCTCTAGTCTAATTCACCATCTTTGCACTTTAGCAGGTTACCCAATTGATCCTTCGGGGCCATTGACACATCCAAAAGAAAGGATTAATCGGGAATATGTTTACAGGATGGTGAAGGAGTATGACAAGCACCACCAAGAAGAGCAACCTACCCAGCCACATCCACCACTGCCTCAGAGTATTTCTGTGATTTCGATGCCCCCAAGTTATTTGTTTAATGCTCCTGTGAATGATGAAGAGAGGAATGAATTGCAAGGGTATTGGACGTACAACCAGATGGTCATGCACAGCAATTTGACCAGTGCATGACCCTGATTGGAGAAGCTTTAAGGATTACCTTATTTGGCACATGGGTTCGGTCACCACCACCTCCGGTTTGGCACTTTGGTCCATCTCGTGGACGATACTATATACCACCTGTAGCTTTAGCATACCAAGGAAGCTCCAACCAAGCAGGTGCGACTGGAGGAGATCAAGATGATGACAATGAAGAAGCCCAGCCTAGTGATGCCGTGGACGGTCAAGAGGATATGGATTGAGAAGATTGATGCCATGGACTGCACTATGCACTAATGATCTCCAAGCCTTGCAATTGAAGTTATTTTGTGAATGATGAACAATTTCTTTAATTCTCATGACATTAGTACCGTGACTTTTGATTACTTTTGTTTTATTTTATTTTTAATTTTTTGGATTCAGGATATTTTAGTTTTCTATTTTAGTAGATTGGCTAATGGCCTTAAGCTGATGCCAAGTAGATATTTATTTTGATGCTTCATGGATTGAATTTTTGTGGGGATTTCTTGCTAGATATACTTGGTGTAGCTTTGGTCATGATTATTGCCAAATAAGAGTAGCATGGCTAAGGGCCCTAAGCTGATGCCATTTTTGCATTTGTTGATGGATTGAATTGGATACTGATTTTTATAGAGCTTAATTGGTAAGATGCATGGCACTATTTATTACTCTTAGCATTTTTATTCAATTTTAATTCCTAGCTTAAAATTATGTCATGGTTTGAGTAATTTTTGTTATTTTTGGACATGTCTTTATGTTTCATTTTGGATGAGTGGAATAATGATTTGTCATCAATTGGAATAAAAGAAACAAGTTTGGGTGTGTTTTTTTTTTTTTTTTCATATTGGGAAGGATTATTTTGTACATATTGTTATCACTTGATGTATAATGGATGGAAAATTGATCAATTGGGTACTCAATGATGATGAATTTTGATAGCCAATACTCTATGATTGAAGTATTTGATTGATTCATTTCAAGAATTTTTGTGTGAGTAAATAGTTCTTTTGCAACATAAAGATAGTTCAAAAACTTGGCATCACTATTTTTCAAAAAGAAGTGCTAAAAATTTAGGAAAATTTATTTGAAATGCTGTTTCTTATCAAATAACTTATATTATTTAGTTAGATGATTTAAATTCTGGAAAGAAATGAATTAAATGAAATAGAAGGAATATACACATTTTGTGTGTTTGCAAGAGAATTTTCTTCTAATTTGTGAATAATTAGTATTTGAGGTTAATTTTGAGTACATTTTACTCCTTTTCCTTGGTTTAGGGCCGTTGTCTCTTAAAAAAAATTTAGGAATAAGGCAAGTACGGGATTCTGACATGTCCCCATGTTGTTTCTCCGAATTAAGCCATTGGGTATTGCGTTTTAGTATACAAATAAGTTAAGGAGTAAATGTTTGTAATACATATCATTGACCTCATATTTCTTATTCCTTGTTAGAGGTCTATTCTCACAACGTGTGACATTGGCATTAAGTTGATTCCTAAATGAACTTTTATTTTGATGATACTTCGGTCGAGATAATTGACTAACTCCATAATATTTGTGATATGAGAAGCAATGATGTTTTAAATGGATAGAACTAAAGGTGTTTCTTAACTCTTTTTGATGATGTGTAATGTTTGTGATGTGAAACATATGTAGAGTGATATAAGTGTGCTTCTTTATAGGAAAATTGTGATTTTGGATTGATTCATTTAAATACTTCAACTACTTCATAGTATTGAAAGTCTCTTGAGAGGTGTCTTAATTATTCTAAGTACATCCATAATTCTTCAAGTATTTTGTCAATTTTGGTGGTGTTTATGTGTTTTAGTGTTAGTAGGTTACTTTTAGTTTTTGTTTTGCTCGGGACTAGCAAAATGCTAAGTTTGGGGGTATGATAACCTTAGTATTCTAGAGTTATTCTATTCTAAATTATAGCGTTTTGATAGTTTAAATCCTGAATTTTGAGTAATTAATTGTAGGTTTAAGTTAATTTCTTTCATATGCATTTACATTTTTGTTCTTGTTAAATAGCATGTTAAGTTTTTATTAAAAATTTAGCTTAATTAATTGCTTAGTTATGTTAATTTTGTGCAGGTCAAATTTAGAAGTTGGAAGCTGGATTAAACAAGCTTGAGGGACCAAAGTATAATTATCAAAGAAAAGAGGGGTTGCTGGGAAGAGTCCAGATCGCGATCTGCACACTCCATATCGCGGTCTAGACTCAAAAAATCACTTAAAAGATTAGCGAGTCGAGAACGCGATCTCGATTCCCAGATCGCGATCTCGACTCACTGATGGTTAAGTAATAGGGCCAAATTTGTAATAGTCCAGGAACTAGTTTCTAATTTTTCCTTGTATTATTTAAGCTACTTTTAGAAATTGGTAATAGTCCAAGAACTCGCTGATGGTTAAGTAATATGGGCAAATTTGTAATAGTCCAAGAACCAGTTTCTAATTTTGTCTTGTGCTGTTTGAGCTACTTTTAGAAATTGGTAATGGGGAATTAGAAATAGGATTAGAATTAGATAGTTAGTATACAAGTGGTAGGATAGTTTAGGATATCTTGAACCTCAAACTTCTTCTTTAATAGAAATTTCTCTTTAATTGTCTCTCAGATCTACTTTTCATTTCTCAACAAGTTTAAATTTTGATTATATAGTTGTAGTGGGTTAATCTTTAGCTTCAAATAGATATAATTTTTACTTGCTTTCTAGTTTAAATTAGTGAAAATCTCTTTTCTTGCAAATTAAGGTTATTAGAAAAATTAGGATTTTTGTTAAATTCTTGCTATTTAGTTAAAAATTCTCCAGCTCTTGCATTAAGTTCTAGGTAATTTTTAGTGGGCTTTCATATATTTACCAAAAATTCAAAAATATTATGATTTTAAGTTTAACACTTTCAACTTCTAGTTTAGAATTGGTAATTTCTAGCTTTGCAATGTCCTTTTGTAGTGTTTTTATTGGGTTAATTTACTTACTCTTTAATTTTAGTTCTATTTCAATTAGTTTGGATTAGAATTAAGTGATTTCTTTACATGCTAGTAATCTTTACTATAATAGATTAAGTAGTTTCTCAATTTCTTAATTATTTAGTTCACTTACTTGCTTTAGTAGATAATTTATCTTGAAATTAGTTTTTAATTGCTTGCATTGAATTATGATTTTGAGAAGAGTAATTTCACCATCCATTGTGTGATCTTGCTAAACTATACAAATACCCATAAAACTTGGTAATTGCCTTCCAACAATCCTTGTGGGAACGATACCCACTCATCCTATGCTACTACCAACTCCGTATACTCACACTCACACACACATATTTTCTCTCACTCACATACACTTCTACGCATATATGACAATTATTTATAATAAATTAATACATGTATGAAGTGACATATTTAATTCAGAAATTGAATTTAGTTGATTATCAAACAGAAATAAATTTATTAATTCAGCAATTAATACTTTCAAAACTTACAATTCAGACTTCAGAATTCAAAATTCAGTATGAAAGCATTAACAAACACCCCCTGTCATCTTACACTCTTGTTGATCGCACTTACATATATTTATAAGTATGTGGGTACACAATGTATATTTTCACATATCCATATGTGTGATACATAAATGTCACGCACAAATACACACACTATCACACATACACGTATAGATCTCTCACAAACACACACTTTTATACATTTTCACGTACTTACATATATTTTCACACACTCTCACATACTCTTACATACATTTTTATACAAACACACATACTTACACATTTTATCACACATACGCACACTTTTAGACATTTTCACACACATTTATGCATACACAGTTACATTATCACACATACACACAAACTTTTCACACACATACACACACTTTCACATTTTTTTCCACACACATTTCATACATTTTCATACACACATATGCTTACACAAATTCTCACACACACAAACATTTGTACATATTTTCACACACATACGTACACGTACTTACAAATATTTTCACACACATACACATACTTACACACACTTACCAATACTTACACAATTATTGCATAATTCTAGGAATTAATTTGTTTGATTTATCTTTTTGGTGGTTTTGGGTAGTTATACCAATAACTTTCATATAAGTGTGTATGTGTGTGTACAGAAACGTGTTTAAGTATGTGAAATTTTGTGTAAGTATGCGTATGTGTGTGTGAAAATATGTGTAAATATATGTGTAAACGTGTTTCTAAAAATGTGTTTAAGTGTGTATAATGCATAAATGTGTATGTGTGTTAAAATGTAAGTGTTTATGTATGTATGTGAAAAAATATGTATAAATGCATGTATGTATCTGAAAATATGTGTAAGTGTGTGAAAATATATGTAAAAGTGTGTATCTGTTTGTGAAAATAAGTACAAGTGTATGTGTGTCAAAATGTATGCAAATATTTGTGTATACAAAAATGTGTGTAAGAGTGTTTAAATGTTTGTGTAAGTGTGTCTGTGTGTGAAAATATGTGTATATATGTGTGTGAAAATGTTTGAAAACATGTGTAAGTATACGTGTGATTAAAAATATGTGTGTGTGTGTGAAAATTTGTGTAACACACACTATGTGTGTTTAAAAATCTACACACACATTTTTTATACACAAATAGATGTGTATCTTATGTGTAAATACATGTGAAAACATGTGACAGTGTATGTGTGTGAAAATATGTCAATGTATGTATGTGTGTGAAAATATGTCAAAGTATTTGTGTCTGTTTGTGAAATAAGTATATGTGTGCTTTAAGTGTGTGAAAATGTATTTAAGTATGTGTGTGTCAAAAAATATGTGCAAATGTGTGTTTGCATATGTATACGTGTGTGTTTGAAAGTATGTATACGTGTGTGTGAAAATATGTGTAAGTGTGTTTGGGTATGTGTGAAAATGTGAGTAAGTTTGTGAAAAAATATATATAAATGTGTGTGTGTGTGTTAAAATGTTATAAATGTGCATTTGTAAACATGTGTGTAAGTATGTGTGTGTTAAAATGTCTGTGTGCATGTGTTTGTGAAAATTTGTACAAGAAACAATGTTTAAATGTGTCTAAGTGTGTGTGTGAAAATGTGTGTATGTGAAAATATGTGGTAGTATGTGTGTGTGTGAAAATGTGTATTAAGTGTGTATGTGTGTAAATGTGTATAAGTGTGTCTGTGTATAAAAATATGTGTGAGTGTATGTGTAAATGTGTGTAAGTGTATGTGTTTATGTGTGAAAATATGTGAAAGTGTGTGTAAATGTATGTGTATGAAAATGTGAGTAAGTGCGCGTAAATGTGTATGAGTGGAAGTGTGTGATAATGTGTATATATGTGTGTGCAAGACGGTGTAACAGAGAATGGGAGGTAGGAAAAATTGGGCAAGAAAGCAAAATTGAATGGTTTTTATATGGATAAATGGTTTATCCATTATCTACTTAAATCTGATTATTTAAATCTATTTATTAAATTATTTTAAATGGATTTGATGAATTTTGTCCAAATTCAATTAACTAAAACCATAGATCATCTATTTATCCATTTTGCCACAATCTAGTCACAGTGACTTTCATTTTACTAGTGATTCGATATTTTTTTGGTTATTACAAGATTTGTTATAAATATGTGTCCGATAGAAATTAAAATACCATTTTCCTGATATATTTGTTTTTATCCTTACCCGTTTGATCTTAAGACATACCCTTAAGCAAAAAGTATTACAACGTAATTTTATTTCACTCCATTATGTTATGAAATAATTTCTCTCTACATATGCTTTGGGAGACAACCACCCTATCATCCCCATAGAGGATATTGGTAGAACTATAGTTAGTGTAAAGTTTAACTATATAATTTATTTTGCTTGGACATTAATCCATGATAGATGAAATTCTTTAAAAAAATATGTCAATAATAATTTGGGTAAAAGAAAAAATACACAAAATGATAAATTTGCCTCATTCACACCAAATTCCTTTACATGAATGCCCCATGATATGATTCAAAAATACAAGCCACCTAGGTCAAATATTGTTGATAAAAAATGAAGTTCATATTCTAAAAAGTGTAAAAGTTTTAGAATTTAAACATTACTAACAAACTTCTCAAACTCAGAAATTTTTCAACAACTCTAAATCTTATTTTATATTTCACTTATAAATCTTATAATTAGAAGAAAGGCATCTCAAAGTCTCTAACAAAGGAAAACAATTGGGCTTGTATACCAAAAAGAAAACATAGGAGAGCAAATGGGTCCCTTTGAGAGAATAATGTTATAGGAAAGACAATTGGGAGAAATGATAAGTATTGATCAATAATAAAATAATCTAAATTTATAGACTTATAGCTGCAATGAATCTAAACTATACAATGAACCTATACACTAACTAATAAGGTAATTGTATATAAATGTAGGCACTAATTAAGGAAGCTATACATAAATCTAGGCACTATTGAATAATATAATTATACAATAAATCTAGACAATCACTATACACATTTAGATGTTAATATGCTCCCTCATACTCATGGTGGTTGTCAAGAAACACATTTGAGTTAGAAGATGTGTTCACCAGCTTCTATTCCAATAACACAGATGAGAGCTTTACAACAAATAGCAATAGCATGATCCAAGGAAGAAACAAAATAGAGCCACAAGACACCATGGGTAAGATGTTATTGTATAAAATAACAATCAATTTTAATATATTGGTATTGTTCATGAAAGATATCATTGTGAACAATTTGTATAGCACTGCGATTATCACAATAGAGAGTGGAGGAACAGTGACAAACGATGAGGTAATGGAGGATGTTGTGGAGCAGAGGCTCAATGGAATCCGAAGACCGAACAGCAGGGAGAGAAGGGACCATAGTATCTGGAACATCTAAAAGGCTAGAAATACTTGCATCAGATAATTCATCTTGAAAAAAATTAATTAATTCATCTGTGAAGACATACAAAGAACTAGGTGAAGGGGTTTGAAATCTGACTGTACTAGAGAATGGCCTATGCTATAAAAATAGAATATGATCAGATATCCTAAGACGCTCAGTCACAGGATCATAACAATGACACACATTGTGGTAGCCTTTATGTTGAATACCATAACCAACGAAATAACAAAGATGAGTACGAGGCTCAAGTTTGGTAAGTTCATGTGGCTGAAATAAAACAAAGCTAGTGCAGCCAAAAACTTTGAATGATTGATATTCGGGAGGCATACCATGAAGATGCTCATAAAGGATTGATTTTGGATAAGTGGAGAGAGAATTCGATTTATATTATAAACAGCAGTAAGAGCAGCTTTACCCCAAAAGGTTCAAGAATATTTGTAGAAAACAAAAGTGCTCAAGCGGTGTCAAAATCTATCTATGTTTTCTTTCAACTCAACAATTTGGTTGAGATATACATGGACAAAATATTTGAGAAATAGTTCCATTATCTTTTGGAACTGACAAAAATGAAGAATTATCGTATTCATCAACATTATCGGAATGGAAAATTTTGATGACTTTGAAAAATTGAGTTTTAACCGTATTTTAAATTTATGATAAATTTGTAAGAATTGTGATTTTTGTTCTATTAATTATAAATCCAAGTAAAACAGAAAAAATCGTCAATCAATATAATATAATAAAGAGATCTACCCATAGTAGTAGGAGTTGGGCCCAAATATCAGAATGTACATTTCAAAGGGTTGGGAAGACTAGGGTCACTTAAATGAAATTGTAAAGCCTGTTGTTTACTAAATTGGTATGAAACACAATCAAATGATTCATTTTTAACATGACCTAAACGGCTTGTAGAAGCTAGTTTACGGAGTCGAGATAGGGATGCTTGACCTAAGCATGAATGCCAAAGTTGAAGTGATGTGACAGAGTTAGTGGGTAAAGAAGGTAACACCCCTTTTAGGATAAATAGACATTCAAAGTTTGGACTAGTCCCAACCTGCCACCCGATCTTAAGATCTTAAATAACACAACCATTTTTTAGAAAAATAAGTGTCAAGATCAAGATCAATAAGTCGATTCGCTGAAACTAATTTATATGATAAATTTGGTAGGTTGCTTATCAATCATATGGATCCCCATTAAGTGTAGGTTGCTTATCAATAGAAAGAAAAGAAAAAGAGATCATATGATTGACACAACTAGAATCAATATATCAAGAACTATTACCTGATGTGGCAGAAAGAGACCAGAAATATAAGAAATCTTAGCAAGATATAACCTGATTGATAGTAGTTCCAAGGTCAAACATGAATAAAATGAAAATTTGAGAGTCCATTATAGTATCATGAAAATTCAAGAAAAATATAGTCTGAGCAAGAAATAATATAAAGAGATTCTAAGAAGTTAAGAAGGGAATGATGTTGTATATTTTGGAAAACGGAATAACACTGTAAAAATTAATCATATTTCTCTAATACCATGTTATAATGGTAAAGGGAATTAGGAGAAATTATGTGTATTGATCAGTAATAAAATGGCCTATATTATATACTTTGACACTAATTAATAAGGTAACTGTACATAAATTTAAGAACTAATAAATAATGTAATTACACAATAAATCTGCAAAATCACTAGTGAACATGATTTCTTATAGACGTTAACAAATAAAAGGTGGTGTTGTATTGCAATTTTTTTAATTAGGAATGACAAAGTATTTCATTGGATAGAAGACTTTCTTACAAAAAATTCAGACAGGATCGGAAGCGACTTTTCTCTGCAAGTATAAAAATAACCCACTTTAAAGCATCCATTATTTATGTAAATTGGATATTTAAAAGAAAATTTAAAAGATGGGGGAAAAAGGAAAGGAAGTCATAGTTTGTATTGATGATGAGTGTTGGCAAAAATTTAATATTTTGGGAATTAAATTCTTTTTCAATTTTATCTCACTCATGTGATTTTTTACCACTAGTTTTTATTTATTTGAGTCGGACCCATTCAGGATATAAATCTTTTGATTACATTTTCTTGTTTGAAAAAAATGCCTTTTGATCTAATTATAAATTAATTTAATAGATTTCGAATTTAAACAAATGAGAATATGGGGAATATAAGTAGTATTTATTTTTGGAATTACACCTAAATAATGTATTTAAAGCAACCAACCTACCTGTTACTGGAATCAAACCTTATTTCATTTGTGTTTCTTGAAATTCACCATTCTTGTCATCTGGCAGAAGTACCAGAAAAAGACAGATGCAATCGTACTCAAAGAAAGGTGAATTGAAAAATATTTGACAACTTTTTAGGGAAAAGAAAAAGATAAATTGACGAATAAACCTTAAATCAAATTAAGATGGCTTTATTACAACGATTGGCAGAAAAATAATTAACACATAGATCGAATTGCATTCAAATGCTGCAACCACTATAAAGCAGTTAATATTGGCCGTATACTTCAAACCAACAAAATATGTTGGAATTTTAATTAACTCATGTAGGTTTTATTTTTAAATTTCAAATGTTTGATCCAATATTCAATTTTTAGGTTTATCAAATTTGAGATAATAACTACTTTTGTGATAATTATTACGTTTGTGATAACCACTCATTATAACTACTTTAGTTTTTCTGATTGGGAAAAATGATATAAATATAGGGAGTGACTTTTGGGTCCCCATGCCTGATAATCTATTAGAAAATACACCATCGTATTAGTTTGTCTAAGGTGTAGAAGTACCCAAAAAGTTATTTTTATTTCTTCTCATACAGTAGTGACCCAATTTCATCAATGGATGGAGGTATGTATCATTCGTTTTATTCTGCATTCGATATTCATGGTGATATTTTGTAGTATTATTTAATCATGGAGTATATTTTTGCTCTACAGATATAAAATCTATCATTTGATATCAGAGTATGCTATGCCTCTGCCTTGATTTACATATACGTATATGTTGATTTGGGTTTACTATTGACATGTTATTGAGGAAATCTAGAATTATAAATCATTTAGAAATTGATTCTATCATTTTTCTTTGATTAAAACATCTATTTTGATGTTATTTGATGCTGGTTTATGGATGTATATTTTCTGTTTATGTATATGAATTATGGACCATGATTATGAGTTTATGATCTTGATGTTTTTACTGAAAACTAAGGTTAGAAAAATCAATAAAAAAAAATTAGATTTCCATGTTTTATGTGATTAAAAACACAATTTTTGATGCACAAATACCTGAAAATATATGCGGATTGTATTCGAGTTGCAATTGAGTCACACAAGCCATTTGGGTCTAAACGGGATGAAAAAGATAACCAAAAAAAAGGGTTGAAGAAGGTTGCCTCGGGAAGGTTTTTTCTTTTTTTTAATTAACAAGCTAAAGTCCAAATTTAATTTAATTTTTTTTTTAATAAACAAGCTAAAGTCCAAATCTAATTTAAAAAAAAAATAAAATTTGCAAGCATCGTAGGAACAGCTTGATCCCACAACCTTTTAGTTAAGGGTCAGGGATTCTGAACATTTAAGCTCTTTGAATGGCTTGTTTAAATTTGGAACACGATTTTCTATAAACAAGCTAAAGTCCTATTCTAATAAAAGCTCTTTGAATGGCTTGTTTAAATTTGGAATATGATTTTCTATAAACAAGCTAAAGTCCTATTCTAATAAAAAAAAATATGCAAGGTCAGCGCTAGTGGAAAGGTTTGATCCCACGACCTTTCGGTTAAAGGTTAGGGTTTCTGACAGCTTAAGCTACTAGAGAGGCTTGAATGATTTTGGAACATGATTTTAGGTGTTGTTGGAAGGCTTTCAACCCGAGACCTTTTGATTAAAGGTCAGGCAATCAGACCAATTAAGCTACTCTAGTTGTTCACTTTTGGAATGTATTATTATGCATTTATAAATTACTTCTAGTTTGTTCTTTGCTATAATTATTAACGTCTCGTGATCCATGTGTATATATAAATATATAAATATATTAATTATAGAGTAGTCGTGTCATCTTTAATTAAAAAAATTATACATTAATTCTTTTGGTTGGAATCAGTTATAATGTAAGACATTAATTGTATTTATATAACATTTAGAATAATAATTTTTTCCCATAGAAATTTTTATTATATTATATTGTGTGATTAATTGGGATGAAATGTTAAATTATATTCATTAATTTACCCACAAGAATTAAGGTAAGAAAGGAGGAGCACGATTTAATAGTTTAGTTATTTCGATTGTATGAATTTAGTTGAATTAGAAATTTAGCCCATAGGCAATGTCTGTGTCATGTAATTCATATTTCTTAGTATGTTTTGCATTGGTGAAACATAATAAATATTGATTTGTCTCAAATTTTTTATATAAGCATGTATGTAATTTATTTTGTGCAGTTTTTTAACTTGTGAATTTTTATGATATGAAATGTGACATTCTTGAGCTCAAGGGTGACAACTATAAGTTGTGGAAAGAGAGGATTCTTCTTCATTAGAGGTGGATGGACATTGATTATGCTATCCAAAAAGACGAACCACCCCGATTACTGAGAATAGACAACCTAGTGATGTTGAGCTTTATGAAACGTGGGAGCGATCTAATCACCTGAGTGTGATGTTTGTAAAGACCAATATCTCAACTAGCATTCAGGGTTTTGTCGATCAGTATGATAATGTCCGAAAGCTATTGAAGGCTATTGAAGGCTATTGTCATGAGCAATATGAGTCTTCAGATAAAACTTTAGCAAGCACCCTAATCATGAAGTTTTCCTCAATGAGACTTACCGGTATCAAAGGAGTGTGTGAACACATCATGCACATGAGGCAAATAGCGGCTCAACTGAAAAATCTTGAGGTTACAATGTCTAAGTCATTTTCTATGCACTGCATTCTGAACTCTCTGCCACAGCAGTATGGGCCTTTCAAGATCTCTTACAACACACCTAAGGACAAATGATCCATCAATGAGTTGATGAACATGTGTTTGCAATAGGAAGGAATGCTATTTATGGAAATGGAGACAGCATGCATCTGGAAACTCAAGGAAAGAACAAGAACAATCAATCCAAGAATAAGAGAAATGAAAAGAAGTCCTCTCACCTAGAAGAAAGGACACATAAAAAGGATTGTCCTAAATTCTAGAGCTGGCTTGAGAAGAAAGGTAACCTAGTCTCAATTGTATGTTATGAATCTAACATGGTAGATGTTAATCATTAACACATGGTGGATTGATTACGGTTCTACAATCCATGTTTCGAATTCCTTGCAGGGATTGTGAAACCTAAGGAAGCCAATGGAAAGTGAGGAATACATCTATTCAACAAATAGGATGCGGTCTCACATGACTGCAAGTGGGACATGTAGTTTAGTTCTCAGTAATGGCTTTGTTTTAGATTTGGAAAGAACATTTTATGTTCCAAATTTCTCTAAAAATTTAGTTTCATTATCAATACTTGTGCCTTTGTGATATTCTAGGTATTTTTCAGATGTTGAATTTAGTTTGTTTTATACTTCTGACCTTATCGAGAATGATATTTTGTTTGATAGTCTTTTTCAAATTAATTTGCAAAACAATGCTACATTTACTACTTTGCATGTTCAAAATAATGCTTGTGTTAAAAGATGTATTATGAATGAGGATTCCTCTATATTGTGGCACTGGAGATTAGGACACATCTCCATTCAAAGAATCAAGAGATTAGTGGATGACGGAATATTTAGCTTGAAATTTACTCTAGATTTTATTTATTTCGAGACTTGTGTGGCCTGATAAAGGGTAAGCAGACCAACATATCGAAAAAAAGAGCCAATTGGAGTTCGGAGTTATTGGAGATCATACATACAGACATATGTTGTTTGAACATGGATGCATAATGTCAAAAGTATTTCATCATCTTCATAGATGATTACTCAGATATATGTATCTCTACTTCTGTCATCTTATACACATCTAGATGTGTATAAGAGACACATTTCTCAGAAGTACAGAAAAAATGCGAAAAGTAGATTAAAATTGTGAGATCAGATAGAGGTGGTGAAAACTATGGTAGATACACTGAATATGGACAAGCACCTGGTCCTTTTGCAAGGCTTTTTGCTAAGCATGGGATTGTTGCCCAATACACTGCACCTGATTTTCTGAGCCAAAATGGTGTAGTAGAGAAATGAAACCGAACATTATGGGACATGGTGCGGAACATGCAAGCATGCTCAAAACTTCCTGAATCTTTGTAGAGCAGTGAAGCTCTTAAGATGATAATGTACATATTAAACCGAGTTCAAACCAAATCTATCCCAAAGATGCTATTTGAGTTATTCAAAGGTTGGAAATCGAGTTTGCAACATGTACGCATTTGGGGATGCCCATCTGAAGTGAGTTTATAATCCACAAGAAAAGAAGTTGGACCTGAGGATCATTAGTGTGTATTTTCCACATATGCTAAAAGGTCTAAGAGATACAGATTTTACTGTCCATCTAATAGTTATAAAGATTCACTGGGGTCAAGAAATGCAATGTTTCTTAAGAATGACCTGATTAATGAGAGTGACAGATCATTGGGTATTGGATTTGAGATAGAATATTTTGTTCCACAACTTTCCACTTCTAGTCATAAATGGACTATTGTTATTCAACACGCTCTTCGAGATCAAGTACGTGTTGAACAACCAGTCACTAAAACTCTACAAATTACTAATAATAATCCAATAGATCCTGTTCAACAAATACCTAAAATTGTTGATCTGTACAACCAATTGAACAACATGTTCCTCAAGATGATGTTAGTACAACATTGAGAAGATCTACTAGAGTAAGGAAAACAACAATTCCAGATGACTATATGGTGTATCTACAAGATTCTGAGTATAACATTGGAGCCGAAAATGATCCTGAAACATTTTCACAAGCCATGAGCTGCAATAAATCTGACTTGTGGTATAATGCCATGACATAAGAAATGGATTCGATGGCGTCGAATAGAGTCGGGGATCCTGTCAAGCTTCTGTTGGTGTAAAAACCATAGGATGTAAATGGATCTTCAAAATCAAGAAAGACTCACTAAGCAACATTGAAAGATAAAAGGCGAGAATTGCCGCCAAAGGATTCACTTAAAATGAAGGAATCGATTATATGGAAATCTTTTCTCAGTATATAAGAGATTCTCTTAGAGTCTTTATGGCATTGGTTGCCCATTTTGATATGGAGTTGCATCAAATGGATGCGAAAATGACATTCTTTAATGGAGATGACACATAGAGGAAGATGTTTATTTGAAACAACCTGAAGGATGCTTCTCTGGTGATGGTGAGCATTTGGTTTGCAAACTTAAAAAGTCTATATATGGATTAAAGCAAGCCTCCTGTCAGTGGCATTTGAAATTTCATGCTGTGATCTCTTCATTTAGTTTTAAAGAGAATATTATAGATCAATGTATATAATAGAAGGTTAGTGTGAGTAAGATTTGTTTCTTGTTCTATATGTGGACGACATCTTACTTGCAAGCAATGACAAAGGATTACTACACGAGGTGAAATAATTTCTCTCAAAAACTTTCATATGAAGGATATGGGTGAGGCATCTTATGTCATTGGCATAAAGATCCAAAGAGATAGAACTCGATGCATTTTAGATTTGTCTCAAGAGACCTATATTAACAAAGTTTTAGAGAGGTTTTGGATGAAGATTGTTCACCAAATTGTCACCTATTATGAAGGGTTACAAGTTCAACTTGGACCAATGTTTGAAAAATGACAGATTGCCTTGAGTAGGAACAGATGAAAAACATTCCGTATGCTTCTGTCATTGGTAGCCTAATGTAACCTGACAATGCATTTGCTATGGAAATGTTGGGAAGATATAAGAGTAATCTAGGTATAGACCACTGGAGAGCTGCAAAGAAGGTAATAAGGTACCTTCAGGGAAAGAAAGATTATAGCTTATGTACAGACAGACTGATAATCTAGAGGTGTTTGGCTACTCGGATTAAGATTATTTTGGCTGCATTAATTTGAAAATTGACAACTGGTTATGTCTTTATGCTAGCTGCTGGAGCTGTGTCTTAGAGAAGTGAAAAACAAACTTTGATTGCAACCTCTACTATAGAAGCTGAGTTCGTTTCTTGTTTTGAGGCAACCTCGTATGGTGTTTGGTTAAAGATTTTTATGCCTAGGTTTAGAGTTGTGAATTATATTTCTCAGCCATTGAGGTTATTTGTGATAATTCAGCATAAGAGTGGTAGTCGAAGAAAACACATCGACATCAGAGTACTTAGCCATTCTAGAACTTGTTAAAGAGAATAAATTGGTCATTGAATACGTTAATTCTGAATCGATGATTGCCAATCCTTGACTAAAGGCATGCCACCAAAGATTTTCAGAGATCATATAGTTAGTATGGGATTTGGTTCCATAATGTGACTTCATTTCACATTTACATACATTTGAGATTTCTAAAGAAACTCTTATTCAGTTGTGTTTTTTCATATTCAGTTGCACATACTTTTATGGTTATTTGAGAAAACTCACTTAAATTGGATCTAAAATGAGCATAAGACTTATTCATTAAGTTGTGTTGTCACATAAATTTTAGCATTGAAGAGACATAAAGCATAGCAATACATAAAAGACAATACTTATTTCTTAGAGGAATAATTTATGTGTTCTGGATCTTGCTTGTGAGATTTGATAGTTTGTATATCGAATAAAATGTATGGATCAAGTGGGAGAAATATTAGAATGTTAATTAACCCATGTGGTTTTTATTTTATCGAAATTTCAAATACTTGATCCAATATTTAATTCTGATGTTTATCAAATTTGAGATAATAACTACTTTTGTGATAATTATTATATTTGTGATAACTACTAAGTATAACCACTTTATTTTTTCTAATGGAGAAAAGCGATATAAATATAGGGAATGTTTTGGGTCCTTAAATCTCATAATCTATCAAAATATACACCATCGTATTAGTTTGTCTAAGGTTTAGAAGCACCAAAAAATTATTTTTATT
Organism: Cinchona pubescens; assembly: GCA_025175665.1. NCBI lineage: Eukaryota > Viridiplantae > Streptophyta > Magnoliopsida > Gentianales > Rubiaceae > Cinchona > Cinchona pubescens. The sequence goes on from JANKKI010000579.1 coordinate 117,455, forward strand.
TCTTCTCATACAGCAGTGACCCAATTTCATCAGTGGCTGGAGGTATGTATCCTTCGTTTTATTCCGTATTCGATTTTTTGTGGTGATATTCTGGGCTATTATTTAACCATGAAGTACAATTTTGTTCTAGAGAAATAAAATCTATCAAACAGAGAAGAGATAATTGACTTTTATTGTGGATGTACTGGATTATCATCGTATAATTGAAGCTTCGAAAGACTTGTGTTTTATTTTTGTTGTTTGGATATTGCAATATGGTTATACATTAGGGGCGTTCAAAGGTTAGTCAAGTCGAACTGTTGAGTCGAGTCAACTTGAAAAAAATTTTGGCTCGACTTTGATTCGAAATCAAATTGACTAAACATCTAGATGTGATTCGACTTTGACACAATTGTGTCAAACTATTGGTCGAATATCGATGTACAAATTGACTAGGTTGTACTAGTACACCAGTCATGTATAGTCAAAATATCTCTCTCTTCTCTCTCTATATATATATATATATAAGGTCTACATCTACAATCACAATAATATATTAAAGTATTTGTGTACATAATATTTTAGCCATAATATTTTTAATTCTAAACAATAACATATATTAATAACAGATAATATTATTTTTTCTTAATAGTTAAATATCTTTTCTTTGCATAATTGATGGTATTATGTACAATTTATGTACTTATACTTTAATATAAATGTATAACTTATTAATGTAACAATTTTGTTTTAGTAACTAATTATGAATCATTAATTTCCTTGTAATACACTTGTATGGTTATTAGAGTTAAGTGATTAGATATACTTAAGTATTTATTGAAATATCTATACATATATCTTCCTATATATAAAAAGACGAGTTTCCTCCTTATACCAAGTGACATATTTAGTTAGGTTTATATTGTTGTTGTTTGGTTGCCATGTAGACTACTTCTTTGAGATGTCACCCGAAGTAGTTGCCATGTGGACAACTTGTCAAGTGTGTATACAAGTTGCTATTTATTTTGCACAAGGGATGGCCAAGTAATCAAATAGGAAGAGTGTGCTATGTGGTTGTGTTCATCTGGGTATCGGGGAAAACTAAGGCAAGTCTTTTGTGTGGACAAAGGATGGGCATTGTGCATGGTGCCTTGGTCGTGTGTTGGCCATCAGTAAGGTTTGGTGAAAACGGAGACAGGCCATGTTGGTTTCTTACCAAAGCCTGGAGACTAATCGTTAGGGTCTTAAAATGTGCAATGGGTAGTTCCTAGGGTGGAACGTGTATGGTAAATGCTTTACATGTCCTTGTTTAAATTATTCAATTTTCTATTTTACTTGTTTAATTATGGCACCTCTACGTGCCAAGTGACTGAACTATAAACTAAGTGGTTGGCAGAGTATGTTGTGTCATTTTGTTGCCTTATTCAATGTCAAAACTATAGGTAGGTTGGCTGGACAATGTGACGAACTTGATGTGGCATTCAAAGTTGAGTCAATAAATGCAACTTAAATGAAGCCTAAATCAAAATCAGAGGCTTGCAATCACAAACTTAGCCAAATGAACGGGAAAATGCTGAAGCCATGTGGGAAAACAGGTAATGGTGCTGCACAGTGGCAAACTGGTGCAATTTTTAGCAACGGGAGAGTTCTGTTTGAGTTGGCAAATGCAAATGCTAAAGGACTGGAAATTGACATTGATGAGGGCATCAATCACTTCAAGTGGGGGAGGTTTGTTAGACCCTTGTTTTCTTCCATCAGCTAAAACGGGTGTGCATTCCCCAACACGCAACACTCAGCCAGAGGTTTCGCCCGTGGCTGCATTTGGCAAAGGTCGGCACATAAACGTGCAACCAAGCTCACACATAGGGTGCTGCCACGGTTGGCACGCACCGAAAACGCATTCGGCATACTTAGGCAGCAAGAGGATGCTTGTCTTAGAGGCAAATGTGTGGGCGGGTTGTGGATGTTAGATGTTGGCATGAAAACCTTGGGGCTTGGTGTGGGCAAACTAGGCACACAAGTTGCCATCGGTTAGGCAACGTGATAGCATGGGCAACCGATGGGTGGAAACATGGGCTCTTGGGAGCAGGAGGTTGTCGAGTGTTTCCTTGGGCAAGCAAGCGAGTATGAAGGCTTTTTTCAAGGGGAAAATAGCTCTTGTACACATATGGGGCACACTGGAGGTGACCTAGGGGCACCCTATGGGCATACTAGTTTTCAATAAAATAGTGTCTACTACTGTTACTTGGGGTTTATATTCCAAACCTACATATAATGGGAGGTGTGGTAGTCTCACATGACTGGCAGGGGGCCAGGTGGGGCTAAGCTTGGGCACACTTAGGCATGCCTTGGGCATTGCCTAGGACCCTCCTTCACACCTTGAGGAGGCAAGGCATGACTCATTAGCAAAAACGATTGTATTGGCATGTTGGCTAAAAATGTGGGCATCGTCAAGGCAATATGCACGAACGGACCCGTGCATATGATCAAAGCTTGGCATGAGCTGGGCATGCCTTGTACACATCTTGGGTATTGTCGGGAACTCAAAGAAAGCTTTGTGGGTAGAAAGGCTTGTTGGGAAACGAGTTGGCCAAGGAACATAAGCAGTGGGTTGCCTGCATGCTAGACAGTTGTGGGAAATAACTAGGCAGCGTGCACGTTGGGCAAGCGCACATGCACGGGTGTTGTCAATTAGTTGGTAGTTGGCTTCGTGGGGTTAAGTATGGTTACTTGACTGAACTGGTTGGCTGCATGTGCTAGAAAGTGGCAAGGAATGCTGGCAGCAAGTTGTGATGTGCTTAGTGGATAGTTATGGGCGGTTACCACCCTTCTCAGGAATGTGCATGCCAGATGTGTTGCCAGGTGGCTAAGCAGCCTAGTTGCAGGCATTTTACATGTCCAACAAAGCTAAACGGTTGGGCTTGTCAACTGTGTTGCCCCTATTTATAGGGTGGTAATCAAAGGCACGACAAGCCATTAATGGTGACGAATAGGCCAAGAATGCTCTGCACACCACCCATTTGTAAAAAGTCTAGTTGTAAGCTTTTGTGGAATAAAAGTGTTACAAAAGTTGGCCTCAGGCCATAATTGATCTTGTGTGCCATTTGCATTTCGTATGGCTGCGTTTATTCTTTTGTGTGCTTGCCTATTACTTCATTTGCTTGTGTTTGGGAGTATTTGTGAGGGATTAGACACCATACTTGGGCTAGGAAAATTTGAACATGAGTGTGAATTGGCTGATCAAAGTTCGTGTGCAAATTTTGGTGCCATCACAGGTTTCTTCTTCCGCCTTCGCACGTCGGGTTTGTGTCAAGTAGAAGTCGTATGACACTAATAGTAGTGTGGTGTGTTATCTCCATAGATTATAGAGTGATATTTAGAAGAATAAAATGTCAAAGTACTATTTAAATGAGAAAATAGTACACGATAGTTATTTTAGATAGTACTATATTTATATTCCATAAGTTTGTTTCTTTATCTTGCATAGTACTATTTTGTTATATGTTGCTATAATTTTGTTGATATCACGATTAATAACATATGATTCAATTTTTCATTTTTTTAAAAACACTTTCTATGTTTGATTTTTTTTTATTGATTCACTTTTTTACCTGATATATTGAACCAACTAGCACATTTTACTATACGAGAATATTTTTGTTTTGATTTTTAATAGTACTAGATTTCATATTCCACAGTACTACCTTCACTTTTCATCAAAAACTTATTTTGTTGGATATACACATAGTACATTTAATTTGATCTCTCATATTATATTAATATGAATATCTTATGATTCTCCTCTTTTCTTGAGCAATACTATTGTAGCAATTATTTCGTACATTCGAAAAATACATTTTTAGTTTTTCATTTTTTATTTCTTTTTTATTTTCAGATTAAATTCAAGATTAATGTAACAATATTATTAAAGAAATTACATTTTTATTAGATATGCCTATACAATTAGATTTTTTAATACAAATTTGTGCAAGCATTGTACATCGTTTAATATTCTAAATATAATGTTAATATTTGTTTGATAACCAAAAGTTATTTTATATAGATACAGATTAGTTCTATAGTACTTTAAATTTATATGCGATAAAATTCTATATAAACCTCTCATAATACTGTTCCTTCATTTTCAATAGTTACTATTGCAATCATTGTTTAATATTAGCAACATATACCATTTTTCCACAAATGAGTTCATCTTTTTTGCAATTTAGGTAATAATTGCTGATCAATTATTGAATTTCTGTATAATACGATCTAAAAGATCATTAAACTATGCAATGATTGTTATTTTAGTCACTAAATTATTTTGATAGCCTAAACAGGTCATTTAACTTCCATAAATGTGCCGATAAGGTCATTTCGTCTCATCTGTTTGTTAAATGTTCCGTTTAGGTAGTCATATGACTTTAAAAAGACTTTTAAGGGTAAAACTATACCAAAATTTTGAAATTCTATCTAACATTTTTCCTCAAGACCACTAGTAATTTAGAATACATCCTTTCCCCTTCCCATCATCATCGCCACCACCTCCTCTAACTCCCTTCTTCCACTTCTCTTCATCTCTCTTGGTTTTTCAAATCCACAACTAAATTAAATAATTTGTTTAGATAACTTATTATAAATCAGCATTTTGAATTAAATTTACCCAAATCCCTCTATACAAACACAATTTTAGTGCATATTTTAGAGCTCAAAATGCTAGCTATAGCCTGAATGACTAGTCAACCTATACAAAAAGGCCCACAACAGGCAAATTTGCTGAACAAGCAAATAAGCTTATTAACACCTATTGTAGCAGATGGAACTCCCCTAGGCAAAAAATTGGGATGTACAGGTTTGCCTCCTTAAGAACTCGACCTTCAATAAAGGTGACACTGTAACTATTATTTTCTGGGTAGTTTGCTCTTAAAATAAGCTCATGACTGAAGGTACATTTTCCCTTGTGGAGTTTTCCCAAGGGAAAGATATCTGACTTCCTGTTTACAATGAAGATGATTTATGCCTGTGCTTCAAATGGTCAAGACTTGCTAAATAAGTGCTCGAAGATGCAAGTAGAGAGGAAGAATGAAGAGGGTAGCAGGGTTGGGAAAATAAGGGGAGGGGTGGCAGAAACAAAGAGAATGAGGGAGGTGAATGGTGGGCTAAAACAAAGTGGGGGAAAAGGAGTGGCAAATGAAGATGGGGGGTTGTGACAAAAGAAAGAAGGGCTAGACTCTTGGAAGTTGTTCATAATTTTTTGATTGAAAATTGTACCCTGAACAGAGTTATGCAGAAATCATGTGACTACTTAAATGGGGCATTTAATGGACAAAATAGATGGAACGACTTTATCAACACAATTTTAAAAATTGAGTTACATATTTAGGCTATCAAAATAGTTTAGCAACTAAAATGAAAATCCTTGTAGAGTTATGTGACCTATCACGCCGTCTACTCTTTTATATGTATAATGTATTTTGTCAATTTTCACATATTTCTTTGACATGAAACATTTAATAGGTTGTGTATTTTTTAAAATTTAGATTTGAGGTATTCTAGGAAAAATAATACCAAATTAAGTTATTAATCTTTTGTAACAAGCTACGAAGCATGTGATGGAAATGTTATGGTGGAGTATCCCTTATGTTTGTTAGATGATGTGAAAACCCATGATTGGATATCTTTTGAGGATGATTCCCTCAAAAAGAGAAGGGACTATAAAAATTCCCTTAGAGTATCTAGTAAACGTCAAACATTATATTGCACAATTCAATGCTTGTTTGAATAATCTGTCTGGTGTTTGGATAATTCATAAGAATTTACCTTAGGTTTAAGGTGATTAAATTTTGGTATTTTAGAAACTAGATTTGTTTAATTATCTAGAGTGGAATTTTAAATTGGATTTTATTAATTTTATGGTTTGATTAACTTTTCTATAAAATGTACCAAGATCAAAAACTATTTCACCAATTCAACCAACATTAGATGATATACTTGACCGATTTTTTGCCTTTTTCGAATATATCACACAATCGGGTTGACTCTATGCATGATCATTACCAATTAAAACTACTGAACTGACCATATAGTCCGAAATCAAAGCACTACTATAAATAATCTTTACTATATATAAAGGAAGAGTGTCAAATGGTATGTTGGTCTTTCCATTTAGTCTCTTGTTTAAATTTTGAGATTAAAATTTGCAAAAAACACTAACACACTATCATGATTTGTTAGGCAGGTTCTATACAATAACTTCTTTATATTCTTTTGATTTTTATTTTTAATAAATAATAGGCAAGGTGTGACTTACCTGCTAATTATAATTAATAGTATGCCTTATCCACTAATTACAACTAAGGGTCAATTATAATAATCTTTGTGTGAGATTGACTAATATTTATGTCTATTCTTTATATTTTGCAAACTTACATCAGATTTTTTGTAGTGTATAGTTATTAAATTGGACCGTCTCAACAATTTATCCGATCAATCTAGTAAGTCAAATCAGATTTCTAATATCACCGGATAAGAAAGTCACATATTGACTTATCAACAATTTAGCAATTGAATCGAAAAAATCAGATACCGACTTATTCAACCATAGTTCAACAGATTTTTGGTTAAAATGGTTGTAGAAAATCTTATGCATTTCTATTGCATAGCATTTAATACTAGATCTACTGCTAAATCTTCCCCTACCAAGCCACATATTTAGATGTTATAGAATTTTTTTTATATATATTTAAATTACTCTTTTTTCCCATCGTTTAAATAAAAGAACTAACTTTTTTTCAAAAAAAATTATATGTGTCTTGAAATAAGAAAATATTATTAAATTTTTTTACACTAACAAAGTACTCCAAGAAATATTATAGTACTAAAACTTTGTGACTAAATGTATTTTTGAAAAAATTGAGACAAATCAAAGTTCTTTTATGAAAATATAATATTATGAAATATTCACATTTAAAAAAAATAATGAATATATATTTCTTCATATTAAAATTACAAGTACAAAAACTTGAAATTAACTACTATTTTGACATATTTAATTATAGGGTAAAATACCATAAATTCTCATGTGATATGTTCATATAACTCATAATTCTCATATATTTTGAAAATATACTTTAAACTCCTATATAAGAAACTAGAGATAAAATGGATAAAAATCATTCATATTGACAGCTTTCAATAAAATTACACTCTAAATCACATCAATTAGATAAAATGTATAAAAAATAGAGGGGCTAATGTGCAATTATGAATTAAATTTCATGACCCTTTTCTGATGCATCTCGCCGGAAAATACCACTGCAAATGTTCCGGCAATTAATTGTCTCTGTCAACTACAAAGGACACACGATAAAACTTATTGATTCCATGTTTTTACCTGCAGATATAATTCAAATGTAAGTTCAAAATCTTCAAAAACCTAATAAAAAACCCAATCCTTCTCGGGATTTTTCACAATTTCAACACATGGCACCAAAATAGTTCTAATATTATCCCAAAGAGGAGTACGGCGACTGCTGCTAGGAGAGAAGGAGTGCTTTCTGGTAGCGGAGGAGAGAAAGGAGAAAAGGAAGGTTGTGGTTGGGGTGAAGGGAGGGGGGCTTACAGGTGGAAGGGGAAAGGGACGGGGATGGGCTACAGTGGGAAAAAGACAGGAAAAGGGGCCTGTGGTAGTGGTTGATCTAAGGCTGTGGTAGTGGTTTCGAGCTTTGAAGTTTTTGTTCCCTTGATAAATTTCATTTTTTATCGATAAATGACCGAAATTATTCAAGATAGGAAGAAGGGGCATTTTAGGCATTAAATATTAGATATTTAGTGTAGAAATGTCATTAACAAAATATTTAATGATTTCATTCTAACCTAAATGAATAGAGTATGTATAAGAAAGCTGTCTCTTTAAGGGAACATGAAAGTCAAACACTGTCAATTTGAATAAACTTAGTTTATTATGGTTTTTAGATAAAAAAAAAAAAAAAAATGAGATTTTAAAATATATAGGAGTAATGGGTCAAATGATCTAATTACATGACAATTTACATTAATTTATCCTTAATTATAACTTTTGCTAAATTAGTTTAGATTCATTTATAATTAATTAAGAAATTGATACAACATATTTTATTAATATTTTTATTATATCTTTTGTATCTAAAAATTTCAAAGTAGTATATATATTAATAATAAAATAATAATATATTTTACTAACACACCGGTTAAACTAGTTACAAATCAATTAAACTAGTAACACATTGACCCATTTCTTTTACCAAGTTCCATCTCGAGCAGGATTTAATAACAATAATATAATGGATGGAATTTAATGGATTTGTGCATCAAGTCAAAAATATCTCTAATTTTATTACCCTTCCACGGTCCATAAACACCCTATTCTAGAACGGAAGAGTCTGTATTTTATATAAAAAAATACATGAGTAACTGTAATTTGAAGCTTAAATTGACCCCAAAAAAATCTTTAAATAAAAAAATTTTCAATTTCTCAACTATTATTTGACAAAATATTTAACGATTTTATTCCAACTTAAATCACAAGAAAACTAATTATATATTTACAAATATAATGAAATGGTAACTATAGTAGATTCTCCCGATCCATAGTTACAAATATAAATTATCTACATCCTCTTCAAATGGTCAAATTTGACTTAGTGGGTGAATTATTACCTTCATGTAATTTGGTAATATTACAAAACCCCCTTAATGACTAAACTTTCAATAAAATAGAAATAGTTAGGTAAATTTGATATCTAATTTTATTTATAGAATTTATAGTATGAATTAAATAGTATAAAATAAATAATTTTAATTGATATAAGTAAAATTTATAACATTTAATCTTATCAATAAGTTCTATAGGTAGGATTCAAGAATGAGTCTATCTAATTATTTTCCTTAACAATAACCTTAGAATTGATGTTGAAATCTGCCATAAGAAACAATTAGCTTTTAACACCCAAACACACACTCACGATTATTGGGTCTTCTTTTTGTAAGATGGATTTATAGTTCAACTAAAATTCATAGAAGGTAAATATAATTATATTTTGATTTAATTACCAAAATATGTAATTCATTCAACAGCATGTGACATTTGTAAGAATAAGAAAACGAAGGAGCGCAATAGCAGCCAAGTCCCATTTAAGAAAAATTTTGTATTTGTAAAATAGTTATAAAAGCAAATTTTGGTCAAAAAAATTTGGATAAGTTTCAGTCAAAATTTTCAGTGAAATAAGACATCATCATGCTTCTTAATCCTCTTATTGACATTCACAGTATAAAAATTGTGTATGTGTTTTGTTTGTCTAACACATCCATTTGCAATTACAAGTGTTGCATATATAATAATCTTAGCCTTTTCTTAACTCTTTGGCCTTGTATATAATGTTGTATGTTTTTTATGATTCTTTAGTATACACTAAATTAAAATTTAAATCTTTTTATTGAATGACACTATGGAACATAGTATATGAGATAGAATTGTCCTGATTAGTGTTATATTATTACACGAGGTGGGTGATATTGCAATATTTTAGTACTTGAAAAATACAACTATTAGAATTTGTTAATGAGTACTAAAAAAATAATTGATAGGTGAATAAGTAAGACAATTAATGTATCTCCCTAAATGCATTCTAAATCATATTTTTCTATAGATCAATAAAGGCTCACGTAAATAAAACCTATAGTTCAATGACTTTTAAATTAATGCTCGTACTTCTTTGGTTTTAACATTTGTTTCTTTAATCAAGAAAAAGTATCTAACGGTAATTTTTAAATGACATTTTAGTTCTGATATGCAGGATTTTATTGCATGGCTTCTTTTGATGAGAATGGAATTTGCTTCTTCCATGGTTTCAGCTTGCCTTTTAATATCACTGTTTGGGATTTCAATTTTAAGTCAATTTCAAAAAATTCATGTGAAAATGAAGTCGTTAATTTAAAAGCATACAGAGAAGTCTGCAACAAAACAGGCGATTCTTGTAATTTTTATTTATTTTTTATATTTTAAAAGCATATGTATTGCTTTGAAGTTTCTAGCACCAAAGGAACGATTTAGATTATGCACCTCTACAATTTTTTGACCTGGCAGCATATCTAATAGCTTTTCGGACATGCGCTATGAATTTTAGATTCAACTTTAGTCGCCCATGTCAAAACAGCTTTAGACTATTCAAACAATTCTACTGGTTGTAAATGTAAATTATCACATCCTCTTCAAATGGTTTCTTAGGATGTGATGAATATTACAAAACCCTCTTAATGTTTTCATAAAATAGTGAGCCAATTTTATTTATAGAATTGACATTTAATCTTATCAATAAGTTCTTAGGTAGGATTCCTATCACTTAGAGATGTTGAAATCTGCCATAAGAAACAATTATACATTGCACATTAGCCCCTGTCTCTTCTACACATCTAGATAAGATGGATTTATAGTCGAACTTCGCTAGTAAATGTTTACCGAAAATACATTCAACAGCATGTGTTCAAGGAGCCAATTCCCATCAATTTTGGTATAGTTATCAGAGAATTTGGAACGGTCAGGGCACGCATTGAGGTGGCTGATGTAATTGTATCTCTATGATAATGGGTGTCCCTGCCATTGTTTGAGATCTAATAATATTAACTTGACTTAAATTAATTTTAATGCTTTTACTTAATAACTATTAGTACTTTTTATTTATCTTTCTACTATACTGTTAATATATAGCTTCATATCTTATTTTCAACTACTTATAATAAATTAAAAGAAAGATGGTTAGTTCGACAACAAACCCATTAATATTATATGTGAACTTAATATGATAGGCAAGATTGAGACTAGGCTTCATATTTAAGCCTTATTTTGTAGTCAACGGAGCTTTACTTCGCTAAGTTCAGTCAAATTTAAACTCAGATGAAATAAGACATCATTGAATATGCATGCGGGCACACACATAAAAAATTAAAATTAATTTATATAGACATTCACAAATAAATATTGTGTATGTGTATTTGTGTGTGTCTATGTTTACACATACCATACATATATGCATACATGTAGACACGCATATATAATAATCTTAAAAATACTTATTTTTAAATTTAAGTCTATGATTTTCTTAATGAAATGGAAAATTTGTATTCTATAATTTATATGTTGTATGAGATTTTCATTATTCAACTTTATATGGTCAACTAAAATAAAATTTAAATCTTTTTAGTAATTGAATGAATGACGTGTACTATGGAACATAGTATATGATACAACATATATCGTTATGTCATACATATTTTTGAGAATTTTCCTGATTAGTACATAAGTTATATGAAACTAAAGTTAAAAACCATAAGCTTTTTTTTTTTTTTTTTTTTTATAATTATTTTCAAGGTGATATGGTTTTTTCTAGATATTGATAATTTTTCACAAAATTGGCTCAAATAAAAAATAGAATGCAGAGGAAAATATTAGAATTTGTAATGCAAAGTACTACAAAATGCAATAATTGATAGTATAACTACAAAGTGAATAAGTTCTTAATTTTTGTCTGACAATTAATGTATCTTAAAATGTTTTCTCCCTAGATGCATTTTTCATGCAAAAGGTATATTTTTTCTAGAAAACTAGAAAAAATAAAGGCTGTAGTTTCACGTAAATATTCTTAAACCTATATCTTATTTAATTGTTCAGTTCATGACTTTTAAATTAATGCTCGTACTTTCTTTGGTTTTAAATACATTGAGGATCATATGAGAAAAGTATCCTATAATGCTTTTAAATGGTACAAATTTTAGCTTTTCAAATGATATAAGTCATAACTCATAATTTTATTGCAGGTAGATGTGCTTCTTATGTGATGAGAATCGAATTTGGGGGATATTTGCTTCTATCCTTGGTTTCAGGCAAAAAAATGTAACCTGGTTGGCGAACCTTCATGCATAATATCACCTGTAGATACCGATTTCTGAAGCAACTTTTAAAAATGTAGTAATTTTTTAATTTCATAAGCATAAGAGGATACTTTTCACAAAAATTCATGTTAAGCCCTAAGAATTTTGTTTTAAGTCCCTAAATTTAATTTGTTAATTTAAAAGCATTATTGCAAATTTTCAAGAATTTTTGAAAGCATGAAATGTTTTATTTCTGCTTCTTAGAAAAAATAAGGGCAAAATGGCCACTTGAACTCTAAGAGTCATTTCAGAGTTCTTGTAGTTACTAATTTTTATTTATTTATTTATATTTTAAAAGCATATGTGTAAAATTTGGTAATTTATTATATCTGTTTGTGGTAATTCTAGTTTCTATAATTTTTTTGCACCGGTGACACGTTTTCTAAGGCTATATCTGGGATATAGTTTCAAATGTTTCAAATTTATAAAATCACTTTTAATTTTTTTAAGCACCTCTACAATTTTTTTGACCTCTAGAATCCATTAGATGTTTTAATTTTAGGGTTTTCTCCGAGCATACCTTTCTAAAAGTAGCTTTTTCGGATGAAAAATTTCCAATGAGGATCAAAGATTTAATGTATGAATTTTAGGTTATTTTTAGAGTCTTCTAATAATTTACATTTTTTTTTGTGTGTGTGTTTGTTAAGTCGGTACAAAATCGCATGTCATGAAATAATCGAAATTAAAGTTTTCAGTCTTGTCACTTGACAAGAATCTATTTACTCCCTCACTCAATCCTCATTTCTCATCAAATCGCATCTATCTATCTTTCTCCTAAATCTCATTTAACCACCACCATACCTCACCTAATTATAATTCCTCACCTTACCACACATACCTATTTTTATAGCTGAGCACTTACCATTTCTTTTTTCTTAATTGTGTATAAAACACACAATAAACAACATATTTTCAGCTATCATTTACCTATTCTCTAATTCAGACACACAATCTCAATTTTCCTCCATAACACACAATCTGAGTTTTACTTCTTCCTCTCGATCTTGTTGAACCCCAGTTATGTTAATCATGTTTTGATGATAACCAAATCATACTAATAGTTTGATAACAAGTGTGCTGTTCGTCCAACAAAACAACCATGACTGATAATCGTCGAGAAAAGCAAGCCTCTCTTTTCAAGACTATACCAGTCCAACGGCTAGTTTTCGATCCCAGGTTTGATTTAATGAAACAAAGACTTCTACATTGATTACAAACAATTCTATGAGCTATTTGGGAGAAATAGTGAGTACAAATGATGTAATAGTGTAGGTAGTGTGAAAAGAGCTTAGAAGTGTAAAAGTTCTTCAAGTGTAAGAGTGGAGAGATGTAAGCCTGTCTCTTAACAATTGTAACAAAGGGAGGTTGTGAGTGTAAAACTCTTGGCTCAACTAAAGAAATTAGTGTGAGCAAGAGTGATCCTCATTTGTGTACAAGAGGTTATTGTCTCAGGTTATTGTCTCACCACACACAACTCAAAAACTCTAGAAAATCTCTTCATATACCAGTTTTCCATTCCAAAAGACTCACAAAATTCCAAATATGTACTTAAAACTACTTAATCACTCACACAAGTAGAAGAAAAAAGAAGGAAATTGGAGGAGAAGAGGTGTAGCTAAAAGGAAAGCACATTTTCCATTGCCCAACATATTTTTGTACTTTTATTCAGTATTTTTTTTGTGAAACTATAGTGTTCCATCCATATATCACATTTCTCTTTTTCAGTCATATTTGAAAAGAAACAATTCGATGAAATTGGTCCTAAATTGCGCAAAAAATTTTCGTTTACTGAACGAGTTAACATGTGGTGTTCTTTAGATTCCATTTTTAGTTGCTTAACATTTTATTAAAGTTCAAGTTTTCTTGAACTTAACATATCTTGGAATTTTAGTCTATTTTATTTTTGCTTTTATTTCACAGTATTTGGATCTTTAGATTTCAAATTACAATATCCGAATACAATGCTGTCCAAGAAGCAAAAAGGGTTATTATTTGTTATGTGCCTGTAAATTCTTATGCATAATATTTCACTGTGATTTTTTGACAATAAGTTGTCTATTTAGTCTAGTTTCTACCAAATTTAGAATCAAATCATTTAAATTTGTATGTTCAAAGTTATTCACATTTTAGTTAGGAGCTATCCAGAATCACTTCGTAAAGATAGTCGATGAATAATTCTATAGCTAGTGGGCTTTAAGAATTTTAAAATTTTTTTGGCAGATTATTCATGAAAATTATACATTATATGGAGTATTTTATTTTAGGAATTAAGGCATTTTGAATTCTACTTAGTGAGATTTGATTTTTCAAATTCCAGTTTGCTTGACTAGGTCAAAAATTCAACAACCGACACACATAATTGCCATTTTGGGCATGATTTTCAAAGTTCTATGTTTTTAACATGGATTTGTAAAAATTAAAGTTTTGAAATTTGACAAAAATTTGAAATTTTGAAAATTGTAACATGGATTTGATAGAAATTTGAAATTTTGTTCAAAGCCCATTATGTGGGTTACAATTTAGATTGAGGGTTAGATATTTGATTTGCACCAACCATAAATTTTGCTTATTTTCTTAGAGAGTAGCCATAATATTATGATTTAGGATCTTATTGGTCAAAATTGTGGTACTCTAATTTGTTTGTTCATGATTTTAGTCTAAAATGTTGAAATTATCATTCCAAAGTTTTGTACTTCGAGAGATATACCTAAATCCTATTATGTGCCATGTGAATTGCATGCTAACTGCTTAATTGCCTTCTTAGTTTTCACTATTATTATTCCTTTTATTATTTAATGTAATTCATTTCGTGTAAAGGTATAAGCCTGTTGTAATAGTTAGGTTTTATTTGCTACATTTTGGTATAATTGCTTTGATTAGAGTTTTGCGTGTTAGAATTTAGTATATTTTGTTCTTTATGTGTTCTATTCATAGTTTATGTGTTTTATTATGTTTTAGTTGCTTTTTTGGCATATGGTAAATTCTTGCACATATTATCTACGATACACTTTGCATTCGTCTAATGTCAATGTAGAAATTCATACCTATTATATCGGTCCAATATTACTACAAAAGCAAAAGCTCCTATTTTAGTCCAACACTGGCAGAGTTAAATCCCCCATCCCCTATGCTTTTCAATATACTTTCCTTTTATTTGTATTTCTATTAGTACATCCAAATTTAAAATAGATTAGGGTTTATTTTTGAGAAATATGAATTAAATCTTGCAATCGATTTTACCAAGGGTTAAACGGTGCCTAGGTTACTATAGACTAGTCTAGTTTTCAATTTTCTCAATAGGACACTCATACCTATTTTCTTCATTTTGATTGACTAGGAGTCATCTAGTTTAGTTTAAATTTATAAATAAACTAATTAATTTAAAATTTTAATTGAATTTTATTTTTAATGTCTTGAAAACCTTTACTTTATCCAACCTTTAGGATTATTTAAATATAGGATTATTTTATTGAATAAAATATTTTGTTCCCATTAATATTTATGCATATGTTCTATATTAGAGTATAAACTATATTGGCAATTTACACAAAATATTAATGCATATAAAATTACTAATACGCACACATGCACACACACACACACACATATATATATATATATAATTTATTATAGATTAAATATTTTAATCAGATATATATAATTTATTATAGATTAAATATTTTAATCAGATTTGAATCCTAATTGGATCAGAACAACCAAATTCATATTTGATCCGTATATTATATAAGTTAAAAAAAATTTGGATTGGATCTGAATAATCAAATTTACATATGAATCAAAACCAGATAAATTGGTTCAGAATTGGTTAATTCGGGTCTAGACCCCATCCACCTAGACTCGGATCATACCCGTATTCGGACCTATTTATCCGATCTTGAGCCTTGTGTAAATCCTGTTATCCGAATCCTTTTAGGTATTATAATACACAGATCGTATATGGATCTAGTTGTTCTAATTTAATTAGGACTCGGATTTGATTAATATATTAATATATAATGAATTATATATATTTGTTATTGTACGTGCACAAATATGGTGTAAATTGCCAATACAGTTTATACTCTAATATAAAACATATACATAAATAATAGTATAAAACAAACCCTTTTTAATACAAAAAAAAAAAATTGTACAAAAATTTGAAGTTTTTATACATAAATTTTATACAAATATGTTATGTAAATACCAAAATTACCCATCAAAAGTCAACTAAACTAATTTGGGATCGTCTCTTCCCATTTCTTCCCACGACTCATACCCCTTTTCATGCTAAACCTTCATAAGAGCTTCGAACCTTCCTCTGCATATTCCCAAGTCCTAACCCAACTCCAAATCTTAGACTTGGATTCAACATCAATCTTTCAATCTGCTTAATTTTTCAAAACTCAAACCTTTATCATCAAAGTCATAAATAGTATAAGCTTTCATTACCATTTACTTCTCAATCTTCCATTGAATCCCAAAAAAATATGCTAGATAGTAAAATTTTTCACAAAATCCTTTCTGAATTTCTCTAAAAATTTAAGTTTTGAGCATATAAATCAAAACTATGCCTCAAAGAAGCAAACAACATATTAAAAGAACAAGCTGAAAGTAAAGAATTTGAAATGGAAAGAAATTTTTTTTTTTAAATAAATAAATAAATAAGAAGAAGAAGATAAACTGTGATGGAGTAGAAATTTTGCAAGAAGAATAAGATGCCAATTTACAACGTGCATTTCTTGGTTTGTTGGCTCAATTTTAGATGACATTAATAAATCCCAAAAAAAATTCAAATAATCCTTTCTTCTAAAAGTATAGATTTTGTTTTTTTTTTTTTTTGGCTTTGTGAAGGATTGAAAAAAAGAGGGAGGGGGGATAAAGTAAGGGAAGTCAAAAAACTGGAAAAATGTGGGGAGATGATGGTGTTGATAATGGGAGGTGCGAGAGCTAGTGGCAGCGTCCGTTGAATGCCAAAAGTTGAAGAAAATAGTGCATTGTTGTGGGAGGAAGAAGTTACAAACTTGATGTGATTCCGACAAAAAAAATTTCTTTGATTGGCAATTTTGGCATTTAAAGCAAAAGTGCTCTGGCAGTATAGGAGTTGCTCTGCCATTAACATTAGTATTACACATAAGAGTATCAGTTGAATTTATTTATGGAAACAAAGGTAATTTTGGTAAAAAAAAAAATTGATGACATCACATCAAAATTCTTACCCATGCTTTATATATAGTATAAATAATATATTCTAGGATTAATTACACTTTGCTCCTTGTAAACAGGGGACATTTGTAAATTGCCTCCAATGTTTTTTTTATCTACAAATTGGTGCCAAAGTTTATTAAAGTTAAAATTTTCATTTAAATGAAGTAGTAGTAGAATGTCATAATTGTCCTCAATAATTTTATGTTACACATTGTGAATTTCTTTACTAAAATTGTTCTCTTAAACTTAAAAATTATGATAATTTAAATTTATTATTCTAAGTTTTTTTTTCTTTTTCTTTTTCTATAGGTAGCATGAGGGGGTGAATTAGTTTATCAATTTAAACTTATTTAAAATCTATACATATTAATTATATTTCAAAATAGTATATTTACTCGAATGATGGATTCTTTAAATACAAAATGATAAATTAATTAATGAAAATAGAGAAAATAAAAAAATTATGAAACTCTAAATAATGTGATTAAATAAATAAATAAATAAATTATTATATACATAAAAAAAATATTTATGGGTCAAATATGTGATGGTATGCTAAAAATAGATGTGAAAAAGAAAAAATAAAATGGCAAACTAATTCATACAATTAATATTGATGGGTAAACGAAATTTTCATTAATGTTGATAAGAAAAATGTTATTACTATTGAATGAAGAATTGTTTATAAAATAAAATCAGATTGCTGATTTAATATATCCAAATTGCAAGTCACGTTGATTTATGTTGGTTAATGCAATTAAAAGATTGGGGGCAATTATAACATTTTATTACTCATTTTAGATGAAAATTTTAACTACATTAAATCTTAAGGGGTAATTTGTAGATAAAATGAATGGGGAATTTCACCGTGCCGTTAAGGGAACCATCTACTCAGCTTTAAAGGCTTATATAGTATAATGTTTTAAGGTATATGGTGTTGTATTGTACAAGATTATAAAGCACAACAGGATGGTTTCTCAGTAGGACTGTAGAATTATCCAAAATAAACATAGATGTAATTTGTAATTATTTCTTGTTTACAGGGGACAAACTGTAATGAAGCCTAAATTCTATAAAGTAATAAAGTTAGAGACTTTGAGACTTGAGCTTATCATTGTGGCTTGCCTATCTTCCAATTATAAGATTTAGTGCTAAATGTAGAAAACTCCTCATAAACTTTCATCCCAATTGTAATTTTTTCCCCCTCAATTTATTTAATAAAGGGATATATACTTAACCCCTTTCTTTCATTTCTTGGACTAAGACTACCCCTACTATTTTGTACTTTTTAATCCTATTAAATCTTATTTTCTATTTTATTTATTTTCTCTCTTGTTTTCCTTTTATTTCTTTCCCATTTTATCACTACTAAACAATTATATTACTTCTAAAAATTGATTAACTACAAGATCTAATTTTTTATATGTGTCTAAATGATTTAATTTTGAAGTAAAAGTGCTTTGTAATCAAGTAACATATATTTAATTGTAATATAGAGTTTGTAATTAATCACTAATGCTAAACTAAACATAAAAAAGAGGATAATTCAAAAGAATTATATAATTACATTAAGTATATAAATAAAATTGTAGTATAGAAGCTTCCGTTGAATATTATATTTCTGGTATAACTACAATTGAACATTAACAAACTATTATGCCCCTTAAATAGGGCCAGAGACACGGTAAAGTGAGTCAATACATGACAATCAAAGGGTTCAACAAGTAAAATTTCACATCATGCTTTCATCCGAAATATGACACCTAAACGACACAACAGTACAATTTTTATATGTATAAAGAAGTACAATTTTTATATGTATAAAGAGAAAATTTTTTTATTTTTGCTTGACCCAATCTTTTACTTTTTTAGCTGTTTATTTATTAATTTTGATATTCTTAATTAATTAAAAACTCTATACAAAGTTAAAAAGATGTGTGATTTAATTACAAAGCATGTTTACTTTAAAAAGTTAACTATTTTGAGAAATATAGAGAAATTAGAATCTTTGATAAATCGATTATTAATAATTGTATAATTGTTTAGTAATGCAAGAGAGAATATGAAAAAATAAAGGAAAAAGAAATGAGGGAAAAGAAATAAAAGAGGAAAATAAGAGAAACACAAAAACAAAAATAATAAAATAAAAAGGCTAATTTTATCCCAAAATATAAAATAGAGAGTTAACTTCTTATTAACTAAATTGAATGGGTAAACTATAACTGAAGCGAAAGTTAATAGATACAAGTGTATTCTGCTTTTAACTTATGTTTCTAAACTGGACCCAAGAGTGAAGGAATTAGTACATTAGTTTTTGGTTTTCATCATTCAACTTGTTAAATGGGTCAGTTCACCTTTGTTGTTTAGTTATTTTTAATGAATTTAAAGGTATAAATATTTTAATGGGTTAATAAGTCGTGTCTGGTCAATCTATTAAATAAATGGGTCATAACACAACATAATACGAATGTTTAATGGTTTATATCCGGGTTTAAGTTTACTGACACAAATTCGATAGGGATCTGACACGATAAGAACCTGACATGATCTGTTGTCATATCAGTTTATGTAAGTAAGACAGTATAAGATTTATTTCTAATTGCAAGGCTTATAGGTGTGTCCCAAAACTGGATCTATCTAAATATTTTTCTTAATAAAAATCCTAGAACTGATGTTGACACCTACAATAAAAAAAAAAAACGACAACCTCTGTCCTAAAATTTTTATCATTTTTCGGGAATCCAACTTTTTAACCATAAAATGGTATGTTGATGGTAACAGTTGTTTAAATCTTTCCCATTTTACCCTCCAAAATTCAAATTTTAAATGGTGGAGTATTTGTCTCCACAAAAAGACAAAGAATAAAAGTGAAAAATGTGTAATGATTATACTTGACCTTTTAAACATGACAAATATTTTAGGAAAAGAAAAATGAGAAACAAGAGACTTTCAATAAGATAGAGGGAGTAGCTTTTAATACCCAAAACACACACTTGATATTGGGTCTTTTTGTGTGGGATGGATTAATATTTTAACTAAAATTCATAGAGGTAACTATGTTTACTTCTTGATTTAATTACCAAAATATGTTATTCATTCAACAATGTGTGACACTTGTGGTAAGGAAAAGAAAAAGGATGAGCAAAATAAAAGTGAAGTCACATTTTAGATTTGTTAAATGGTTGTAAAAGCCAAGTCCCATCTTTGTTTAAGCTAATCATTAACTTAATTTTGTCCCTTATATTGCCTCGATCTATTCTTAATTGTAATCTCATCATTCTAGAATCTTTAGACTTCTATTTAAAAGATGTGAAGTATTCATTCAGTAGGAACAACTTGTTTTGTTTAAAATTCTTAGTTGACCCATTAGGTTTGATAAGTTTCTCCAAATTTTCTTGAATATATTCTTTCTCTCCTATTATTTCTAGACTTTTAAAAATATTGATTTTATCATTATATATATGCATTTAAACTGTTACATAAAAATCAGTCTTTTCTTAACTCTTTCGAATGTTTATATCTTGATGAATTTTTTTTTTAATGATTCTTTGGTGTACATACAATTCATGATTTGTTTCAAAACACACTCTTTAGTAGAACTATAAATTGATTAAATTTACTTTATCAAACTTTTAGACATTGTCAATGAGTTATATAACTAGTCGGTGTTGTAATATTTTAATACTTGAAAAACACAACTACTTGCTTAGAGGGGAAAAAAAGGGTTAACTAAGAAATATTTCTACCTAAACTTTGAAAGCATATATTTACAATCAATACCCTTAACAAGTTATAATGTAGCTTTTTTAGTTTTTTAACATTTGTTCCTTTAATCAAGAAAAACTGACATATCTTGGTCATTGTTGGGAGTTCAAGGAAAGCTTTGTGGGTGCCAAGGCTTGTTGGCAAGCCGAGAAACGTAGGCAATGGGCTGCATACGTGCTGGACAATTGCAGGAAACGATTAGGCAACGTGCACATTGGGCAAGTGCACACTCACGGGTGTTGGCAATCAGTTGGAAGTTAGCTTCATAGGGCTGAGTACGGTAACTTGGACGAGTTGGTTGGCTAGATGTGTAAGATAATGGCAAGGAATGCTAGCAAGAAGTTGTGATGTGCTTAGTGGGCAGTTATGGGTGGTTACCACCTTCTCAGGCATGTGCATGCCAAATGTGCTGCCAAATGGCCAAGCAGTCTAGTTGTAGGCATTTTACTTGTACAACAAAGCTAAACCGTTGGGCTTGTCAACTATGTTGCCTTTATTTATAGGGTAGACACGTAGTTAGAGACTTGGCAAGTTATTGATGTCAGCAATAGGACAAGAGTGTTCTGCATACTACTCATTTGTAAAAAGTCCTGTTGTAAGCTTTTGCGAAATAAAAGTGTCACAAAGATTGGACTTGGGTCGTAATTGCTTGTATGTTCCATTTGCATTTTGTGTGGCTATGTTTATTCTCTCATGTGATTGCCTATTAATTCGTTTGCTTGTGTTTGGGAGTGTTTGTGAGAGATCAAACACCATACTTTGGTTGGGCAAGTTCAAACACGAGTATGGGTTGACTAATCAAAGATCGTGTGTGAATTTTAGTGCTATCACAGACTTCTTCTTCTGACTTGGCACGTCTGGTTTGTGTTAAATAGAAGTCATGTGACAATTGTGGTATTAGAGCACTTGGTTAAGCTGTTCTGGTGGTTCTACCATGGTTGGTGGCAAGGTGGAACGTGTTCAACAGTTAGAAGTGTTGGTGGACCAATTGATGATGCAGTTGGGAGATATTCTCGATCAAGAAGGTTATATGCTGTGTACTTCCTCAGACTAGACAAGGGATGCACTTGAGGCTGTTCATGCTCCTTTCCAACAAGTTGAGTAGGCATGGAATGTCAAAATTAAGGCTCTTGCACGACTGCAAGACGAGATGACTGTTTTGAAAAAAGCAATTGCTATTGTGGACTCGGTTGGTTCCACAAGTCATTCTTCAAAGGCTAATGTGAAAGTTCAAAACCCGAAACACTTAGATGGTGCAAGGAGCACCAAGTAGTTGGAAATCTTCATTTGGGACATGGAGCAATACTTCAAGGCAGCGGGTGTGCCTAAAAAGGAAAAAGTGTCCATTACTGACATGTACCTCCTGGTGATGTAAAACTGTGGTGGATGACACAAGCTGGTGATGAAACCGTTCCCTCAAATTTCAATGTGGGAGGTATTGAACACAGAACTAAAGAGCTAATTCCCTCCTACCAACACTTCGTGGCTTGCAAGGAAGGCACTACGATGGCTAAAACACATGGGAAGTGGTTCGTGGCTATGTGAAGAAATATATTTCCTTGATGCTGAACGTTCATGGGATGTCCGAGGATGACAAATTGTTAAACTTCATGGATGGGTTGCAAAAGTGGACACAAACTGAGTTGCAGAGGAAAGGTGTCCAGAACTTGCAACAAGCCATAATGGCTACTGATAGGTTTGTTTATTTTCCAAGAGTCACCAACGAGGCTGGCAAAGGTAGGAACAACTTCCACATGGAAAAGGACCCGAAGCATGCCAACAGAAAGTAGAAGAAAAACAAGAAAACTGCAGTGACTAGGACTACGGCCGGTAAGGTTTCTTTTACTAATGATAAAACTCACAAATTTAATGATTGTTTTATTTGCAAATGACCACACATGGCAAGGGAATGTCCCAAGTGGGAACAGTTTGGTGCCACTGTAGTCGACGAGGACGGTCCGTCTTGTGTTAGAATGGGTTCCTTGTAGTTGGTGTGCGACACCAACAAATCTCAACTCTCCTAAGTGCTGGCTTATTAAACATGGGGTCCTTCTAGTGTGGGACGTGGCAATAGGTAGGCTGCTGGGTGTTAAGTAGTGCCGGGTTGCTTAACTAGTAGAATGTTGGTAGTGGGTGGCTACCAAGCAAAATGGGCAAAAGGATGCTTGTTGGCATAGTTGGGTAACGTAACAAACAAACATTACGAAACTTGGGCAAAATCAGTCAAACATGCGGTCTTGTTGATTGAAGGGGCCGAAAAACAAGTAGGAGAGTGTGCTATGTGGCTGTGTTCGTCTTGGTTTTGAGGAAAACTAAGGCAAGTCTTTTGTGCTGACAAAGGGTGGGCATTGTACATGGTGCCTTAGTTGTGTGTTGACCATCAGCAAGGTTTGGTGAAAACGGAGACAGGTCCTGATGGTTTCTTACCAAAGCCTAGAGACTAATCCATTGGGTCTCAAAATGTGCAACGGGTAGTTCCTAGGGTGGAACGTGTGTGGTAAATGCTTTTGTCCTTGTTTAAATTATTCAATTTTTTGTTTACTGTATGTTTAATTTTATGGCTCAGGGGGTGTGCCAAGTGATGATGTTGTTACTAAGTGGTTGGCAGAGTATGTTGGGTACGTCATTTTGTTGCCTTATACATTGTCAAAACTAAGGCAAGTTGGTTGGACAATGTGACGAACTTGATGTGGGATTCAAAGTTGAGGCGACAAATGCAACTTAAATGAAGCCTAAATCAAAATTCGAGGCTTGCAATCACTAACTTAGCCAAATGAATGGGAAATGCTGAAGCCATGTGGGAAAACAGGCAATGATGCTGAATAGTGGCAAACTGGTGCAATTTTTAGCAATGGGATAGTTATGTTCGAGTTGGCAAATGCAAATGCTAAAAGGCTGGCAATTGGCATTGATGAGGGCATCAATCTCTTCATGTAGGGGAGGTTTGTTGGACCCTTATTTTCTTCCATCAGCTAAAATGGGTGTGCGTTTCCCAACATGCAACACTCGGGCCAGAGGTTTTGTGCATTTGGCAAGGGTTGGCACATAAATGTGCAACCAAGCTCGCACATGGGGTGTTGCCACAATTGGCACGCACCAGAAAGGCATTCGACATACTTAGGCAGCAAGAGGATGCTTGTCTTAGAGGTAAATGTGTGGGCGGATAGTGGATGTTGGATGTTGACATGAAAACTTTGGGACTTGGTGTGGGCAGACTAGGCACACAAGTTGCCATCGGCTAGGCAACCGATAGGTGGGAACATTGGCACTTGGGAGTGGGAGGTTGCCGAGTGTTTCCTTGGGCAAGCAAGCGAGTATGAAGGCTTCTTACAAAGGGAAAATAACTCTAGTGCACATGTGGGGCACACTGGAGGTGCACTGGAGGTGACCTAGGAGAATCTTATGGGCTTACTGGTTTTCAATAAAATGGTGTCTACTACTATTACTTGGGATTTATTTTCCAAGCCTTATATGATGGGAGGTGTGGTAGTCTTATTGACTAGAAGAAGGCCAGGTGGGGCTAAACTTGGGCACACTTAGGCATGCATTGGGCATCTCTGCATGCCTAGGACCTCCCTTCATACCTTGAGGAGGTAAGGCATGGCTCATTAGCAAAAACGATCGTATTGGCATGTTTACTGAAAACGTGGGCATCGGTAAGGTAGTGTGCATGAACGGACCCGTGCATATGACCAAAGCTTGGCATGAGCTGGGCATGCCTTGTACACATCTTGGGCATTGTTGGGAGCCCAAGAAAGCTTTGTGGTTGGCAAGGCTTGTTGGCAAACGAGTTTGCCAAGGAACGTAAGCAACGAGCTGCTTGTGTGCTAGATAATTGCGGGAAACAACTAGGCAGCGTGCACATTGGGCAAGTGCACAGTTGGCTTCGTGGGGTTAAGTATGGTTACTTGACCGAACTAGTTGGCTGCATGTGCTAGAAAATGGCAAGGAATGCTCGAAGCAAGTTGTGATGTGCTTAGTGGATATTTATGGGCGGTTACCACTTTCTCAGGAATATGCATGCTAGATGTGTTGCCAAGTGGCTAAGTAGCCTAGTTGTAGGCATTATTTACTTGTCCAACAAAGCTAAACGGTTGGGCTTGTCCACTGTGTTGCCCCTATTTATACGTTGGTAGTCAGAGGCATGGAAAGCCATTAATGGTAAGGAATAGGTCAAGAATGTTCTGCACACCACCCATTTGTAAAAAGTCCAACTATAAGCTTTTGTGTTATAACAGTATTACAAAGATTGGTCTCAGGCCACAATTGCTCTTGTGTGCCATTTGCATTTCATGTGGCTGTGTTTATTCTCTTGTGTGGTTGCCTATTACTTCGTTTGCTTGTGTTTGGGAAGTATTTGTGAGGAATCAGACACCATACTTGGGCTGGGCAAGTTCAAACACGAGTGTGAGTTGACTGATCAAAGTTTGTGTGCAAATTTTGGTGCCATCACAAGTTTTTTCTTCAGCCTTCGCACGTCGAGTTTGTGTCAAGTAGAAGTCGTATGACACTTAGTGCTGTGTGTTATGTCCATAGATTGTAGAGTGATAGCTAGAAGAATAAAATGTCAAAGAGGACATACTGTTTAAATGAGCAAATAGTACATGATAGTTATTTTAGATAGTATTGTATTTATATTCCATAAGTTTGTTTCTTTAACTTGCATAGTACTATTTTGTTATATGTAACTATAATTTTGTTGGTATCACGATTAATAACGTATGAATCAATTTTTCAATTTTAAAACACTTTCTATGTTTGATTTTTTTTTTTTATTGATTCACTTTTTTACCTCATATATTGAACCAACTAGCACATTTTATTATACGAGAATATTTTTGTTTTGATTTTTAATAGTACTAGATTTCATATTCCACAGTACTACCTTCACTTTTCATCAAAAACTTAGTTTCTTGGATATACACATAGTACCTTTAATTTGATCTCTCATATTATATTAATATGAATATCTTATAATTCTCCTCTTTTCTTGAACAATACTCTTGTAGTAATTATTTCATATTCGGAAAATACATTTTTTAGTTTTTTATTTTTTATTTCTTTTTTATTTTCAGATTAATGACTTATAACAATTTTATTAATGAAATTGCATTTTTATTAGATATTCCTATACAATTAGAATTTTTTATACAAATTTGTGCAAGCATTGTACATCATTTAATATTCTAAATATAATGTTAATATTTGTTTGATAACCAAAAGTTATTTTTTATAGATACAGATTAGTTCTACTGGACTTTTAATTTATTATGTGATAGAATTCTATATAAACCTCTCATAATACTGTCCTTTACTTTCAATAGTTGCTATTGCAATCATTGTTTAATATTAGAAACATATACCATTTTTCCACAAATGAGTTCATCTTTTTTGCAATTTAGGTAATAATTGCTGATCAATTATTGAATTTCTGTATAATATACAATCTAAAAGATTATTAAACTATGCAATGGTTGTTATTTTAGTCATTAAATTATTTTGAAAGCCTAAACAGGTCATTGAACTTCCATAAATGTGCTATGGGTCATTTCGTCTCTTCTCTTTGTTAAATGTTCCATTTAGGTAGTCATATGACAATTTAACAAGACTTTTTAAGGGAAAATCTGTACCAAAATTTTGAAATTCTATCTGACATTTTTCCCCAAGACCACTAGAAATTTAGAATACATCCTTTCCCTTTCCCGTCATCATCACCACACCACCTCTAACTCCCTTCCCATCTTTCTCTTCATTTCTCTTGGTTTTTCAAATTCACAACTAAATTAAATAATTTGTTTAGATAACTTATTATAAATCAGCATTTTGAATTAAATTTACCCAAATCCCTCTATACAAACACAATTTTAGTGCATATTTTAGAGCTCAAAATGCTAGCTATAGCATCTAATGTGTGGAGACCAATACAAAAAGGCCCACAATCAGCCAAATTTGTTGAACAAGCAAATAAGCTTATTAACACCTATTGTAGCAGATGGAACTCCCCTAGGCAAAAATTGGGATGTACCTAAGAACTCGACCTTCAATAAAGGTGACACTGTATCTATTGTTTTCTGGTAGTTTACTCTTGAAATAACCTCATGACTGAAGGTACATTTTCCCTTGTGGAGCTTTTCCAAGGGAAAGATACCTGACTTCCTGTTTACAATGAAGACAATTTATGCCTGTGCTTCAAACGGTCAAGACTTGCTAAACAAGTGCTCGAAGATGCAAGTAGAGAGGAAGAATAAAGGGGTAGCAGGGTTGGGAAAATAAGGGGAGGGGGAGATGGCATAAACGAAGAGGAAGAGGGAGGTGAATGGTGAGCTAATGGAAAGTGGGGGAAAGGGATGGCAAATGAAGATGGGGGGCTAGACTCTTGGAAGTTGTTCATAGAGCATTATGTCATGTGACTACTTAAATAGAGCATGTGATGGACAAAATAGATGGAATGACTTTATCAACACAATTTTAAAAATTGAGTGTCTATTTAGGCTATCAAAATAGTTTATCAACTAAATTGAAAATCCTTGTAGAGTTATGTGACCTATCACGCTGTCTAATCTTTTATATGTATAATGTATTTTGTCAATTTTCACATATTTCTTTGATAACATGAAACATTAATAGGTTGTGTATTTTTTTAAATTTAAATTTGAGGTACTCTAGAAAAAAAATACCAAATTAAGTTGGTAATCTTTTGTAACAAGTTACGAAGCATGTGATAGAAATGTTATGGTGGAGTATCCCTTATCTTTGTTAGATGATAAGAAATCCCATGATTGGATATCTTTTGAGAATGATTCCCTCAAAAAGAGAAGGACTATAAAAATTCACTTAGAGTATGTAGTAAACGTCAAACATAATATTGCACAATTCCTTGCTTGTTTGAATAATCTGGTCTGGTTTTTGGATAATTCATAAGAATTTACCTTAGGCTTAGGGTGATTATATTTTGGTATTTTAGAAACTAGATTTGTTTAATTATCTTGGAATTTTGGATTTTATTTATGTTATAGGTCGATTTTGGAAAGATAGGCCATAACTAATAAAAAATCGTTTCACCAATTCAACCAGCATTACCGATTTACTTGACCAATTTTTTGCTTTTTCGAATATATCGGCACACAATCGGGTTAACTCTATACATGATCATTACCAATTAAAACAACTGAAATGACCACAAAGTTCGAAATCAAAGGCATTATTATAAATAATCTTTACTATGATATAAAGGAAGAGTGTCAAATGGTATGTTGGTCTCTCCATTTAGTCTCTTGTTTAAATTTTAAGATTAAAAAGAGAAAGAAAAAAAAAAAAAACCGCTAACAAATTATCATGATTTGTTAGGCAGGTTCTATACACTAACTTCTTTATATTCTGTTGCTTTTTATTTTAATAAATAATAGGCAGGGTGTGACTTGCCTTCTAATTATAATTAATAGTATGCCTTATCCTGTAATTATAATTAAGTGTCAATTATAAGGAATCTCTGTATAATTTGACTAATATTTAGATCTATTCTTTATATTTTGCAAACTTACATTAGATTTTTTTGTAGTGTATAGTTATTAAACCAGACCCGTTCCAACGATTTAACCGGTCAATCCAGTGAGTCAAATTGGATTTCTAATGAAAATGACCAGATAAGGAAGTCACCTATTGACTTATCAACAATCCGGCAATTAAATTGAACAAAACTGAATACTGACTGGTTCAACCATGGTTCAATAGATTTTTAGTTAAATTGTAGAAAATCTTATGCATTTCTATTGCTTAGCATTTAATACTAGATCTACTGTTAAATCTTCCCCTACCAAGCCACATATTTAGATGTTATAAAATTTATTTTTTATATATTTAAATTACTTTTTTTTCCTATCGTTTGAATAAAAAAAAAACTAATATTTTTTAAAAAAAATTTATGTGTCTTGAAATAAGAAAATATTATTATATTTTTTACACTAACAAAGTACTCCAAGAAATATTATAGTACTAAAACTTTGTGAATAAATATATTTTTAAAAAAATTGGAACAAACCAAAGTTCTTTTATGAAAATATAATATCATGAAACATTTACATTTAAAAAATAATGCTTATATATTTTTTCATATTAAAATTACAAGTACAAAAACTTGAAATTAACAACTATTTTGACATATTTAGTTATCGGGTAAAATACCATAAATTCTCATGTGACATGGCCATCTTGACTCATAATCCCTGTATATTTTGAAAATATATTTTAAACTCCTATATAGTTTGAAACTAGAGATAAAGTGAATAAAAATCATCCATATTGACTACTTTCAATAAAATTACTCTCCAAGTCACATCTATTAGATAAAATATATAAAAAATAGAGGGGCTAATGTGCAATTATGAATTAAATTTCGTGACCCTTTTCTGATACATCTCGCCGGAAAATACCGCTGCAAATGTTCCGGCAATTAATTGTCTGTGTCAACTACGTATGACACACAATAACACTTGTTGACGCCAAGTTTTTAATATAATTCAAATGTAAATTTAAAATCTTCAAAAACCCAATAAAAACCCCAATCCATCTCGGGATTTTTCACAATTTCAACACATGGCACCAAAATAGTTCTAATATTATCACAAAGAGGAGGACGGCGACTGCTGCTAGGAGATTCTGAGAAGGAGAACTTTCTGGCAGCGGAGGAGAGAAAGGAGAAAAGGAATGTTGTGGTTGGGGAGAAGGGAGGGGCTTACAGGTGGAAGGGGAAAGCGACGGGGAAGGGGCCTGTGGTAGTGGTTGATCTAAGGCTGGAATAATTTTTTCAGTGGGGCGGATGCTAGTACTTCCTCCTATCAGCCATGGTTTCGAGCTTTGAAGTTTTTCTTCCCTAAATAAATCTCATTTTTTATCGACAAATGACCCAAATTATTCAATATAGGAAAAAGGGGCATTTTAGGCATTAAATATTACATATTTAGCGGAGAAATGTCATTATGCATTCAGGGAAATTTTTTACATAGATCCCATTCATGGTATGTGACATAAATTTTAGACTCATATTCATCTACATCACTCATTAAAATAAACTTTTTGAACTGATGTTAATAAATATAAATCAAAGAATTCATCTTATTTAACGTTTACATGTAAAAATTTTCCTACATTCAAGGGAACATGAAAGTCAATCACCATCAATTTTAATAAACTTAGTTTATTATGCTTTTAGTTAAAAAAAAATCATGAGATTTTCAAAATATTTAGGAGTAATGGGTCAAATGATCTAATTACATGAAAATTTAAATTAATTTATCCTTAATTATAACTTTTGCTAAATTAGTATAGATTCATTTAATTAAGAAATTGATACAACACATTTTATTAATATTTTTATTATATCTTTTGTATCTGAAAATTTCAAAGTAGTATATATATTAATAATAAAATAATAATATATTTTACTAACACATCGGTTAAACTAATTACAAATCAATTAAACTAGTAACACATTGACCCATTTCTTCTACCGTGTTCCATCGCGGGCATGATTTAATAACAATAGTATATGGGATGGAATTTAATGGATTTATGTATCAAGTAAAAAATATCTCTAATGTTATTACCCTTCCACGGTTTATAAAGACCCTCCTCTAGAATGGAATTGTTGTATTTTATATAAAAATACATGGATAATTATAATTTGAAGCTTAAATTGACAAAAAAAAAAATCTTTAAATAAAAAATTTTCAATTGTTCAACGGTTATTTAACGAAATATTTAACGATTTCATTTCAACTTAAATCATAAGAGAACTGATTATATATTTACAAATATAAAGAAATGGTAACTATAGTAAATGCTCCCAATCCATAGTTGCAAATATATATTATCAACATCCTCTTCAAATTGTCAAATTTGATTTAGAGTGTGAATTATTACCTTCATGAGATTTGATAATATTACAAAACCCCCTTAATGACTAAACGTTAAATAAAATAGAAATAGTTAGGTAGATTTGGTCTTTAATTTTATTTATAGAATTTGTAGTGTGAATTAAATCGTATGAAATAAACAATTTCAATTGACATAAGTAATATTTATAACATTTTATCTTTTCAATAAGTTCTATAGATAGGACTCAAGAATGAGTCTATCTAATTATTTTCCTTAACAATAACCTTAGACCTGATATTGTAAATATGCAATAAGAAAAAATTAGCTTTTAACACCCAAACACACACTCATGATTATTTGGTCTTTTTTTTGTGAGATGGATTTATAGTTCAACTAAAATTCATAGAAGGTAAATATAATTATATCTTGATTTAATTACCAAAATATGTAATTCATTCAACAGCATGTGACACTTGTTGTAAGAATAAGAAAACAGAGGAGTGCAATAAAAGCCAAGTCCCATTTTAGAAAATTTTTGGATTTGTAAAATAGTTATAAAAGCAAATCTTATCTTCATTTAAGCTAGTCTTTAACTTATTTTGTCCCATGTATATTGCCTCAATATAGTTGTTCAAATTGTAAAGAGAAATAAGATAAAATATGTGTATGTTGACAAAAATATTAGAGAAATTTTGTTTGTATTAATGAATGATACAATAGCTTATATTTATAGGTTTATAGGTACAATGAATTTAGACACTAACTAATAAGGTAAACATATAAAATTTAGGCACTAATGAATAATTGTAACTATACAATGAATCTAGCCATATATACATTAACATCCCCACTCAAATTCAAAGTGGTTTTGCGCAGACCAACTTGAGTTTGGAAACTAAATGAAGAAAACTCCCAGGACGATGTGTCTTGGTGAAAATGTCAGCAGTCTGATCAGAAGACGGAGTTGAGAGAAGTTTGACAGTCCCTTTTAAGATGTGATAGCACACAAAATGGCAATCAGTTTCAATGTACTTGATTCTCTCAAGGAAAACATCATTGTGAATAGTTTGAATAGCACTTTGATTGTCAACATATCTCTTATAGTAGGCTAGTCATGTGAAATACCCATATCAGACAGCAACCAACGAAGCCAAATAAGCTCTTGAGTGGCATCAGCAAGAGCACAATATTCGGCCTCAGTAATAGAGCGAGAGACAAAAGTTTTCTTTTTACTTCGCCACGATATTAGAGAGTCACCGAGAAAGAAATAGAAACCTGTGGTGGAACGCCTATCAGTAAGATCTTCTACCCAATAGTCTCAACAGCATCAGAATACATTTAGTACAAGAGATTATTGAGAAGAAAAGAATAGATCATGATAAAAAGTGCCTTTGATATAGCGTAGAATGCGAAAAATAACTGGGAAGTGAGAACTCTGGAGACTAGCCATAAACTGACTAACGATATGAATAGAATAAACAATATCTAGACGAGTAACAGTAAGATATACTAAGTTACCAACCAACTGTCGATAAAGGGTTGGATAAGGAAGAAGTGAACCATCACTAGGAGTGAGATGAGTATGGGCCTCAATAGGGATAGATGCAATCTTACTATCAGTTAACCCGGCACGAAAAAGAAGATCAGATGCATACTTGGCTTGTGTAATATAGTAACTATCAGATGTCGAAGATATTTCGAGACCTAGGAAGTAATTAAGAAAATCAAGATTTTTCATCTCAAAATGATGATAGATACTGCTTGAGTTCAGAAATATTAGTTTGATCATCTCCTGTAATGATCATATCATCAACATATAAAAGCAATTTAATCTTAAGAATGATACCCTGATCAGAACGGCGAACAAATAGAGCAGAATCATAAGAACTAGATTCGAAATCAAACTATTCAACTATGTGACTGAATTTAGAGAACCAGGATCTTGGAGCCTGTTTGAGACCATAGACAACCTTACGAAATTTACAA
This sequence comes from Cinchona pubescens, assembly GCA_025175665.1. Lineage (NCBI taxonomy): Eukaryota > Viridiplantae > Streptophyta > Magnoliopsida > Gentianales > Rubiaceae > Cinchona > Cinchona pubescens. Next base: position 150,230 of record JANKKI010000579.1, read on the forward strand.
ACCTTTCCAAAATTGCTAGTATATCTTGGCGGTGGTTGCATATAAATTTCTTATGAAATATCTCCATTGAGAAAAGCATTCTTCACATCCATTTGAAACAATTCCCAGTGTCGAACAACAGCAACGACAAGTAAACTTTTAACAGAGGTAAGTCGAGCAACGGATGCAAAAGTTTCCTCATAGTCAAACCATATTCTTGCGTAAAACCCTTAACAACAAGACGGTCTTTATAACAATTCATACTACCATCTAAGCGGGCTTCAATTTTGTACACCCACTTGTAGCCAACAATAGATTTATTTCATAACATGCGATTTTGTACCGACTTAACAAACACACACACAAAAAATGTAATTATTATTAGAAGACTCTAAAAATAACCTAAAATTCATAGAATAAATCTTTGATCCTCATTGGAAATTTTTCATCCGAAAAAGCTACTTTTAGAAAGGTATGGTCGGAGAAAACCCTAAAACTAAAACAGCATCTAATGGATTCTAGAGGTCAAAAAAATTGTAGAGGTGCTTAAAAAAATTAAAAAGTTATTTTATAAATTTGAAACATTTGAAACTATATCCCAGATATAGCCTTAGAAAACGTGTCACCAGTGCTAAAAAATTATAGAAACTAGAATTACCACAAACAAATATAATAAATTACCAAATTTTACAAATGTTTTTAAAATATAAATAAATAAATAAAATTAGTAACTACAAGAACTCTGAAATGACTCTTAGAGTCCAAGTGGCCATTTTGCCCTTATTTTTTCTAAGAAGCAGAAATAAAACATTTCATGCTTTCAAAAATTCTTTAAAATTTGCAATAATGCTTTTAAATTAACAAATTAAATTTAGGGACTTAAAACAAAACTCTTTTTAGGGCTTAACATGAATTTTTGTGAAAATTGATTTTCTTAAAATATGAAATTCGCAAAAATTGCTGTATTTTTAAAAGTTGCTTCAGAAATCGGTATCTACAGGTGATATTATGCATGAAGGTTCGCCAACCAGGTTACATTTTTTTCCCTAAAACCAAGGATAGAAGCAAATATCCCCCAAATTCGATTCTCATCACATAAGAAGCACATCTACCTGCAATAAAATTATGAGTTATGACTTATATCATTTGAAAAGCTAAAATTTGTACCATTTAAAAGCATTATAGGATACTTTTCTCATATGATTCAATGTATGTAAAACCAAAGAAAGTACGAGCATTAATTTAAAAGTCATGAACTGAACAATTAAATAAGATATAGGTTTAAGAATATTTACGTGAAACTACAGCCTTTATTTTTTCTAGTTTTCTAGAAAAAATATACCTTTTGCATGAAAAATGCATCTTTGGAGAAAACATTTGAAATACATTAATTGTCGAGAACCACTTTGAATTTGAGGTTTGTACTGTTATACTATAAATGGATAGATTTGTATTTTATATGCCCAACATATTCTTATACATTTTATTGTGTATATGTATTTTTGATTTGAGTCAATCTTACAACAAAAGATCAATATCTAGAAAAACCATATCACCTTGAAAATAATTATAAAAAAAAAAAAAAAAAAAAAGCCTTATGCTTTGTAACTTTAGTTTCATATAACTTATGTACTAATCAGGAAAATTCTAAAAAATTTGTATGACATAATGATATATGTTGTATCATATACTATGTTCCATAGTACACGTCATTCAAGTAAAAAGATTTAAATTTTATTATAGTTGACCATATAAAGTTGAATAATGAAAATCTCATACAACATATAAATTATATGAATACTTTTTTTCCATTTCATTAAGAAAATCATAGACTTATATTTAAAAATAAGTATTTTTAAGATTATTATATATGCGTGTCTACATGTATGCATATATGTATGGTATGTGTAAGTTGTCAACATAGACACACACAAATACACATACACAATATTTATTTGTGCATGTTTATATAAATTAATTTTAATTTTTTATGTGTGTGCCCGCATGCATATCCAATAATGTCTTATTTTAACTGACTTCATATTTGGCTGAACTTAGCAAAGTAAAGCTCAGTTGACTTCAAAATAAGGCTTAAATATGAAGCCTAGTCTCAATCTTGCCTGTCATATTAAGTTCACATATAATATTAATGGGTTTGTTGTCGAACTAACCATCTTTCTTTTAATTTATTATAAGTAGTTGAAAATAAGATATGAAGCTAATAGTAGAAAGATAAATAAAAAGTACTAATAGTTATTAAGTAAAAGCATTAAAATTAATTTAAGTCAAGTTAATATTATTAGATCTCAAACAATGGCAGGGACACCCATTATCATAGAGATACAATTATATCAGCCACCTCAATGCGTGCCCTGACTGTTCCAAATTCTCTGATAAATCCAATTGAAAAGTTGAACCCTAGATAGACTTTTGGTACAATTACTGAAGTTTGACGAACAAAAGTCAATAAATTCTGTGGTGTCTTCTTTTCGTTGCTCTCGCCAAGCTCTAAGTGAGGCCTCTAAGTATTTTGCCGCCAAGTCAAGTTTTGGCTCACAAAACTTCATCACATCCTGAAACCTGCCAGTAGAATTGTTTGAATAGTCTAAAGCTGTTTTATGGGCGACTAAAGTTGAATCTCTAGCGCATGTTATTGATATGCCACCATAATCTAAATCGTTCCTTTGGTGCTCTTCAAAGCAATCAATGCAAAAATAATAATTATCGCCTGTTTTGTTGCAGACTTCTCTGTATGACGACTCATCACCTTGAACACTTGAAATCCCAAACAAAAGGCAAGCTAATAAGAAGCAAATTCCACCAAAAGAAGCCATGCGAAAATCCTGCATTCAGAACAAAATTCAAATTACCGTTAGTTTTTCTTGATTAAAGAAACAAATGTTAAAAACCAAGAAAAGATAATCTAATATTACTTGTTAAGGATATTGATTATAGAATATGATTTAGAATTTTAGGGAGAAATTTTTCTTAATTCACCTCTTTTTTTTTTCTCTAAGCAAATAGTTGTATTTTTCAAGTACTAAAATATTGCAACACCCACTCGTTATAATTCATTGACACTATCTAAAATTTGATTCAATAAATTAAATTAATTTATGTATACTAAAGAATCATAAAAAAAACAACAACATTTAACAGGCCAAAGAGTTAAGAATAGGCTGATTTATATTTTACACTTTAATTGTCAAATGATTAAACAACACATTTTTTTATACTTTAGCAATAAGAGGAAAGAAGTGATATATTCACGAAAATTTTGAGAAACTTATCCAACCTAGTAATTGAACTAAGAATCATAACCAAGTTGTTTCTGTGGAATGAATAATCCATTTCTTCTTTTAAATAGAAGCTGAAGATTCTGGAATGATGTGAATATAGTTACAACTATATTACAAGGGACAAAATAAGATATTAATGACTACCTTAAATGAAGATAAAATTTGCTTTTATAACTATTTTACAAATACAAAATTTTTCTTAAATGGGACTTGGCTGCTATTGCGCTCCTTCGTTTTCTTATTCTTACAAGTGTCACATGCTGTTGAATGAATTACATATTTTGGTAATTAAATCAAAATATAATTATATTTACCTTCTATGAATTTTAGTTGAACTATAAATCCATCTTACAAAAAGAAGACCCAATAATCGTGAGTGTGTGTTTGGGTGTTAAAAGCTAATTGTTTCTTATGGCAGATTTCAACATCAATTCTAAGGTTATTGTTAAGGAAAATAATTAGATAGACTCATTCTTGAGTCCTACCTGTGAGAACTATTCTGTAAATGTTATAAATTTTACTTATATCAATTAAAATTATTTATTTTATACGATTTAATTCATACTATAAATTCTATAAATAAAATTAGATATCAAATTTACCTAACTATTTCTATTTTATTGAAAGTTGCAAATTAGTCATTAAGGGGGTTTTGTAATATTACCAAATTACATGAAGGTAATAATGCACCCTCTAAGTCAAATTTGACCATTTGAAGAGGATGTAGATAATTTACATTTACAACTATGGATCGGAAGAATCTACTATAGTTATCTTTTCATTATATTTGTAAATATATAATCAGTTCTCTTTTAGGTTAGAATGAAATCATTAAATATTTTGTTAAGTAACCGTTGAAAAATTGAAAAAAAATTTATTTAAAGATTTTTTTTGGTCAATTTAAGCTTCCTTTTCTCCTTTCTCTCCTCCGCTTCCAGAAAGCTCTCCTTCTCTCCTAGCAGCAGTCGCCGTACTCCTCTTTGGGATAATATTAGAACTATTTTGGTGCCATGTGTTGAAATTGTGAAAAATCCCGAGAAGGATTGGGTTTTTTATTGGTTGGGTTTTGTTGGGTTTTTGAAGATTTTGAATTTATATTTGAGACAATTAATTGCCGGAACATTTGCAGTGGTATTTTTCGGTGAGATGAATCAGAAAAGGGTCATGAAATTTAATTCATAATTGCACATTAGCCCCTCTATTTTTTATATATGTTATCTAATAGATGTGATTTAGAGAGTAATTTTATTGAAAGCTGTCAATGTGGATGATTTTTATCTGTATTTTATCTCTAGTTTCAAATTATATAAGAGTTTAAAGTATATTTTCAAAATATATGAGAATTATGAGTCAGATGACCAGATCACACGATAGTTTATGGTATTTTACCCTATAATTAAATATGTCAAAATAGTTGTTAATTTCAAGTTTTTGTACTTGTAATTTTAATATGAAGAAATATATATTCATTATTTTTTAAATGGGAATATTTCATAATATTATATTTTCATAAAAGAACTTTGATTTGTCTCAATTTAAAAAAAAAATATATTTATTCACAAAATTTTAGTACTATAATATTTCTTGGAGTACTTTGTTAGTGTAAAAAAATATAATAATATTTTCTTATTTCAAGCACATATAATTTTCTTTTTTTTTGAAAAAAAGTTAGTTTTTTTATTTAAACGTTTGGAAAAAAGAGTAATTTAAATATATAAAAAACAAATTCTATAACATCTAAATATGTGGCTTGGTAGGGGAAGATTTAGTGGTAGATCTAGTATTAAATGCAAAGCAATAGAAATGCATAAGATTTTCTACAACCATTTTAACCAAAAATCTGTTGAACCATGGTTGAATAAGTCGGTATCTGATTTTTTTCGATTCAATTGCTGGATTGTTGATAAGTCAATAGGTGACTTTCTTATCCGGTCATATTAGAAATCTGATTTGACTTACTAGATTGATCGGATAAATCGTTGAGACGGGTCCGATTTAATAACTATACACTACAAAAAATCTGATGTAAGTTTGCAAAATATAAAGAATAGACATAAATATTAGTCAATTCACACAAAGATTCCTTATAATTGACCCTTAATTGTAATTAGTGAATAAGGCATAGTATTAATTATAATTAGCAGGTAAGTCACACCTTGCCTTTTAAATATTATTTATTAAAAATAAAAATCAAAAGAATATAAAGAAGTTAGTGTATAGAACCTGCCTAACACATCATGATAGCGTGTTAGTGGTTTTTTATTTTTGTTTTTTTTTTTGCAAATTTTAATCTCAAAATTTAAACAAGAGACTAAATGGAAAGACCAACATACCATTTGACACTCTTCCTTTATATATGGTCAGTTCAGTAGTTTTAATTGGTAATGATCATGCATAGAGTCAACCCGATTGTGTGATATATTCGAAAAAGGCAAAAAATCGGTCAAGTAAATGGTAATGTTGTTTGAATTGGTGAAATAGTTTTTCATTAGTTACGGCCTATTTTTCCAAAATCAACCTAGAAAATAAATAAAATCCAAAATTCCAAGATAATTAAACAAATCTAGTTTCTAAAATACCAAAATTTAATCACCCTAAACCTAAGGTAAATTCTTATGAATTATCCAAACACCAGACTAGATTATTCAAAACAAGCATTGAATTGTGCAATATAATGTTTCGCGTTTACTAGATACTCTAAGGGAATTTTATAGTCCTTTCTCTTTTTGAGGGAATCATTCTCAAAAGATATCCAATCATGGGTTTTCACATCATCTAACAAACATAAGGGATACTCCACCATAACATTTTCATCACATGCTTCATAGCTTGTTACAAAAGATTGATATCTTAATTTGGTATTATTTTTCCTAGAATACCTCAAATCTAAATTTTAAAAAATACACAACCTATTAAATGTTTCATGTCAAAGAAATATGTGAAAATTGACAAAATACATTATACATAGAAAACAGTAGACGGCGTGATAGGTCACATAACTCTACAAGGGTTTTCATTTTAGTTGCTAAACTATTTTGATAGCCTAAATAGTCACTCAATTTTTAAAATTGTGTTGATAAAGTCATTCCATCAATTTTGTCCATTAAATGCCCATTTAAGTAGTCACATGATTTTTTGCATAACTCTGTTCAGGGTAGAACAAGCAATTTTCAAACAAAAAATTATGAACAACTTCCAAGAGTCTAGCCCTTCTTTCTTTTGTGACAACCCCCCTCCCCCTCCCCAATCTTCATTTGCCACTCCGTTTCCCTCACTTTCTCTTAGCCCACCATTCACCTCTCTCTTCCTCTTTGTTCTGCCACCCCTCCCCTTATTTTCCCAACCCTGCTGCCCTCTTCATTCTTCCTCTCTACTTGCATCTTCAAGTAGTTGTTTAGCAAGTCTTGACCATTTGAAGCACAGGCATAAATCATCTTCATTGTAAACAGGAAGTCAGATATCTTTCCCTTGGAAAAACTCCACAAGGGAAAAGGTACCTTCATTCATGAGCTTATTTCAAGAGGAAACTACCTAGAAAATAATAGTTACAGCGTCACTTTTATTGAAGGTCAAGTTCTTAGGTACATCCCAATTTTTTGCCTAGGGGAGTTCCATCTGCTACAATAGGTGTTAATAAGCTTATTTGCTTGTTTAGCAAATGACTGGCCTTTATGTTAGGTCAGATAGAAGGAGAGCTTTCTGGAAGCGGATCATTTCAAGGAGAAAAGGAAGCTTAAATTGACCAAAAAAAATCTGTAAATTATGAAAAATCTAGAGAGATGAAGAGACATGGGAGAATCTTAGTTAGAGGTGGTGGTGGTGATGATGATGGGAAAAGGAAAGGATGTATTCTAAATTACTAGTGGTCTTGATGAAAAATGTAAGATATAATTTCAAAATTTTGGTATAGTTTTACCCATATGTGTATAAGAGACAAGTCATATGACTACCAAAGGAACATCATAAAAACAGAATGACGAAATGACCTTATCGGCACATTTATGGAAGTTAAATGACCTGTTTAGGCTATCAAAATAATTTAGTGACTAAAATAACAACCATTGCATAGTTTAATGACCTTCTAGATCATTTGCTCTATATAAAAATCAGATTAGTTATTATACCAGAAATTCAATAATTGATTAGAAATTGTTACCTAAATTGCAAAAAAGATGAACTTGTTTGTAGAAAAATGGTATATGTTTCTAATATTAAACAATGATTGCAATAGTAACTATTAAAAATAAAAGAAAGTATTATGAGAGGTTTATATAGAATTCTATCGCATAATAAATTAAAAGTACTATAGAACTAATATGTATATAAGATATTCGTATTAATATAATATGAGAGATCAAATTAATGGTATTATGTGTATATCCAACAAAATAATTTTTTGATGAAAAGTGAAGGAAGTAATGTGGAATATGAAATCTAGTACTATTAAAAATCAAAACAAAAATATTCTCGTATAGTAAAATGTGCTAGTTGGTTCAATATATGAGGTAAAAAGGTGAAATAATAAAAAAGAAATCAAACATAGAAAGTATTTTAAAAAAATTAAAAATTGAATCTTACGTTATTAATCGTGACATCAACAAAATTATAGTAACATATAACAAAATAGTGACTATGCAAGATAAAGAAACAAACTTATGGATTATAAATATAGTACCATCTAAAATAACTATCGTGTACTATTTGCTCATTTAAATACTGCTTTGACATTTTATCCTTCTAAATATCACTCTACAATCTATGGACATAACACACCGCACTAAGTGTCACACGACTTCTACTTGACACAAACTCGACGTGCGAAGGTGGAAGAAGAAGCCCGTGATGGCACGAAAATTTGCACATGAACTTTGATCAACCAACTCAAACTCGTGTTTGAACTTGCCTAGCCCAAGTATGGTGTCTGAACCTTCACAAATACTCCCAAACACAAGCAAATGAAGTAATACGCAACCACACAAGAGAATAAATACAGCCGCATGAATTGCAAATGGTACACAAGAGCAATTATGGCCCGAAACCAACCTTTGTAACACTTTTATTCCAGAAAATCTTACAACTGGAATTTTAAAAAAGGGTGGTGTGCAGAACATTCTTGGCTTATTCCTCACCATACTATAATGGCTTTCCCCACCCTATAAATAGGGGCAACACAGTTGACAAGTCCAACCGTTTAGCTTTGCTGGACAAGTAAAATGCCTACAAATAGGCTGCTTGGCCACCTGGCAACACATCTGGCATGCACATTCTTAAGAAGGTTGTAATCGCCCATAACTATCCACTAAGTACATCACAACTTGTTGGTAGCATTCCTTGCCATTTTCTAGCACATGCAGCCAACCAGGTCGGTCAAGTATCCATACTTAACCCCACGAAACCAACTACCAACTAATTACCAACACCCGTGCGTGTGCACTTGCTCAACGTGCACGCTGCCTAGTCGTTTCTTGCAACTGTCTAGCACGTACGCAGCCCGTTGCTGACGTTCCTTGGCCAACTCGTTTTCCATCAAGCCTTGTTATCCACAAACCTTTCCTTGAGCTCCCAACAATGCCCAAGATGTGTATAAGGCATGCCAGCTCATGCCAAGCTTTGGTCATATGCACGGGTACGTTCATGCATCTAGATGTGTGCACATTCCCTTGCCGATGCCCAGGTTTTCAGCCAACATGCCTATACGATCGTTTTTGCTAACGAGCCATGCCTTGCCTCCTCAAGGTGTGAAGGAGGGTCTTAGGCAATGCCCAAGGCATGACTAAGTGTGCCCAACATAACCTGTCTCCATTTTCACCAAACCTTACCAATGGCCAACACACGACCACGGCACCATGCACAAAATGCCCACCCTTTGTCCGCACAAAAGACTTGCCTTAGTTTTCCTCGAAACCAAGACAAAGACAACCATATAGCACACTCTCCTACTTGTTTTTTTGCCCCTTTAATCAACAAGACCCCATGTTTGACTAATTTTGCCCAAGTTTCATAATGTTTGTTTGTTACACTACCCAACTATGCCAACAAGCATCTCATTTTGCTTGCCAACCACCCACTGCCAACATTTTCTTAGTTAAGCAACCCGGTTCTACTTAGCACCCGGCAGCCTACCTACTACCATATCCCTCACTAGAAGGACATATGCCCATGCTTACCAACACTTAAGAGAATTGAGATTTGTTGGTATCGCATACCAACTGCAAGGAATCCATTCTAACACAAGACGGACTTTCCTCGTCGGCTACAATGGCACCAAATTGTTCCTTCTTGGGACATTCCCTTGTCATGTGTGGTCTTTTGCAAATAAAACAACCACTAAAATTGTTAGTTTTATCATTAATAAAAGGAACCTTACCGGCCTTAGTCTTAGTCACCGCAGCTTTCTTGTTTTTCTTGTTCTTTCTATTGGCATGCTTTGGGCCATTTTTCTTGTATAAGTTGTTCCCACCTTTGCCAGCCTTGTTGGTGACTCCTTGAAAATCAACATACTTATCGGCAGTCATTGTGACTTGTTGCAAGTTCTGGACACCTTGCCTTTACAACTCAGTTTGTGTCCACTTTTGCAACCCAGCCATAAATTTTAACAATTTGTCATTTTCGGGCATCCCACGAACGTCCAGCATCAAGGAAATATTAATACGAATATCTTAGCCACGAACACTTCCCATGTGTTTTAGCCTTTGTAGTGCCTCCCTTATACAGCCACAAAGTGTTGGTGGAGGGAATTACCTCTTTAGTTTCGTGTTCAACACCTCTCTTGTTGAAATTTAAGTAACAGTTTTATCACCAGCTTATGTCCTCCACCAAAGTTTAGCATCACCATAAGAGATAGATGCCAGCTATACTTTTTGGTGGCATGGTGGAAACTGTTCAACAGTTAAAGTATACCTTCATGTCCCAAATGAAGATTTCCAATTGCTTGGCACTCCTTGCACCATCTAAGTGTTTCGGGTCTCAAACTTTCACTTTGGCTTTGGAAAAATGACTTGTGGGACCAACCGAGTCCGCACCAGCAAGCTGCTTCCTTCAAAACAATCATCTCATCTTGCAGTCGAGCAAGAGCCAACATTCCGTGCCTGCTCAACTTGTTGGAAATGAGCATGAACAGCCTTAAGTGCATCCATTGTCTTGTCTGAGGAGCTACACAGCACATAATCTACCTTCTGGAATTTCTCCCAACTGCACCATTAGTTAGTCCACCAGTACTTTCCAACTGTTGAACAGTTTCCACCATGCCACCAACCATGGTAGAACCACCAGAACACCTTAACCAAGTGCTCTAATACCACAATTGTCACATGACTTCTACTTAATACGAAACCAACAAACCAAGGCAGAAGAAGAAGCCTGTGATGGCACCAAAATTCGCACACAATCTTTGATTAGTCAACCCACACTTGTGTTTGAACTTGCCCAACCCAAATATGATGTTTGATCCCTCACAAACACTCCCAAACTCAAGTAAACGAATTAATAGGCAATCACACGAGAGAATAAACACAGCACACAAAATGGAAATGGAACACACAAGCAATTACGACCCAAGGTCAACCTTTGTAATACTTTTATTCCACAAAAGCTTACAATAGGACTTTTTACAAAAGGGTAGTGAGCAGAACACTCTTGGCCTATTGCTCACCATCAATAGCTTGCCACGTCTCTGGACTGCCACCCTATAAATAAAGGCAACACATTTGACAAGCCCAACTGTTTAGTTTTGTTGTACATTTGCATTTCATGCGGCTGTATTTATTCTCTTGTCGTTGGCACCATATCTGGCATGCACATTGTCCTGAGAAGATTATGGTAACTACCCGTAACTGTTCACTAACCACATCACAACTTGTTGCTAGCATTCCTTAGATGTGGTCTTCCATATCCAGCCAATCAACTCAGCCAAGTAACCGTACTCAACCCTACGAAGGTAACTTCCAACTGATTGCCTACACCCGTGCATGTGCACTTGCCCAACGTGCATGCTGCTTAATCGTTTTCCATAATTGTCCAGCATGTATGCAGCCCGTTGCCTACGTTTCTTGGCCAAATTGTTTGCCAACAAGCCTTGGTATCCACAAAGCTTTCCTTGAGCTCCCAAGAATTCCCAAGATATGTACTAGGTGTGCCTAGTACATGAGCAACAGTCATGGAATGTTGGCATATTGCAAAACGTGTGTATAAGAGTGCACGTCAGCAACGGGCTGTATGCCAACACGATCACTTTATGCCAACTAGGCCATGCTTTGCCCTCAAGCACGAACATGAAGGTGGGTCTCGGGAAATACCCAAGGCATGTTCAAGTGTGCCCAAGCTTAGCCCCACTCGGGCCCCAACTAGTCATGTGGGACTACCATACCCGCTTTATATAAGATTTGGAAAATAAACTCCAAGTGATAGTAGTAGACACCATTTTATTGTAAACCAGTCAGCCTATAAAGTGCCTCCAGGGCATCTCCAGTACACGTTCAGTGTGCCCCACATGTGTACCAGAGCTATTTTTCCCTTGTAAAAAGCCTCCATGCCCACTTGCTTGCCCAAACCAATACTCAGCAACCTCCAGTCCAAGTGCTTGCCTATGCCAACACATTGCCTAGCCGATGGCAATGTGTGTGCCTAGTTTGCCCATACCAAGCCCCAAGGTTTTTATGCCAACACCCATCTTCCATTATCCTCACACACATTTGTCCCCTAAGGCATGTATTCCTTGCTGCCTAAGTGTGCCGAATGCCTTGTCGGTACATGCCAACTGTGTCAATACTCCATGTACAAGCCTGGTTGCATATTTAGGTACTGACCCTTGCCGAATGCATGAAACCTCTACCCCGAGTATTGGGTGTTGGGGAACGCACACCCATTTTAACTAATGGAGGAAACTAAGGTCTAACACTAAGGTAATGATATTGACAACCTCCGTCAATTCTATTTAACATACTATTATGAACACCTAATTTAATATATAGCCTAAAAGGACCGTATAAAATCCCTTTAATAATAGAACAGTGGAATTCTAAAGGAAGTACTATTTGTCTTATACAATCAATGTATTACCTGATCCATTGAACCAACTGAACAATTACATCAATGTAAAACCAAAAAAAAGTTAAAAAAAATAGTAAATGGAAAAAATTACATGATACATTACTTACACATTATTACTCAAATTATAACAGACAATGAAATAGTACTATACGAGTATAAGAAAAGGGCACATACTACTAAGATGTTAAAACAACATTATTTTGGATAATAGGAGACAAGAACTGAAAGGAACACTAATCCCACTAGAGATTACATTGGTACTGAAATCTCAGCTAGTTCAACTTACTCAGTGGCTAATGGAAGGACTAGTGCACGCATAGCTACTAAAGATGGAAGGGAAAAACTAGTACTAGTTTGGTTTTCTGGCCATGAGGATGATTACCAAGGGAAATTTAAAGGAAGCTAATATTATCAAGAATGCATTGTTTAAAGCAATAGTTGATGGTTGGGATCACTTAAGCATCTAGTCAAGCAACAAATTGATTGTAGATAAATTGATTGCAAAAGACTCGAAGAAATGAGATTATCTACACTCTCTTATCACATATTTAGTATACGAGTGAGTTGCTTAGAGTTTTCCTTTCATTTTATCCCAAGACCGAGTAACAATTAGCAGCTAATCTAACAAATTTCCCTACGTCATTAGTTTCCCCAATTATCTAGTGGAAGGAAATCTTAACCTCTTGGATATTGGAGCTTTCACAGGACCAAAGCATAGTAGTCACTCTATTGTATAGTTACTTGGAATTTTGCCTTTTAAATGAATAAACTATTGACATTTGGGGAAAAAAAAGGATAACTATAAAATACTATTTGTATGTAATTTTGATTTCAAAATTTTATCATCTTTTATTAGATGTATTAATCTTAATATACTCGTAAAATATTCTTTTCATTATAAAAAAGTAGAACAAACTATTAAACATGAAAAATATAGAAAATTAATCATTTGGTGCAATACTATTGTTAAATAGTAACAAAAGTATTGAAATGGACAAAATAATACTATCAACTATTGTAGAAGTTACTATGTGTCATTTGGATAGTACAAGCATCAAATATAGTAAAAACTACTAGCCTAATTTTTCATTAATAAATGAAAATAAATAATTTATGTACCAAAAAGTAAAAAATGTGTTAGAAAAAATAATATTAAATCAAATTATAATTAATTAGTTGTTATCAATTTTTTCTATGTCTGCAAAATGTGCATCGAAAGTGTTCTTTTATAGCAATATCCAATAAACAATATAAATTTTTGTGTAAATTATCGTAAACCTTCAAGTAGTATGCCCTTTGACCCGTCACTCTATATATTTGGAAATATGTTTTAAATTGCTTTATTGTTTGTCTCTAAGGTAAAGTGGATGGAAATAATCCAAATTAATAGTGCTTTAAAAGCACACACTCCAAAGTGAGTGTTTAATGAGAAACATAATTTTCTGTCAAAAAGTTTAGATAAATTACCATAAACTCCCATGCGCTATGGTCTTTAGACTCATAACACCATGAATTTTGGAAATATACTCTAAACCTCCATTTGGTCTAGACTAAAAGGTAAAACGGACAGAAAGCATCCAAATTGATTAGTTTTATTTCAAATTATGTCCCATATTTAAATTTTGGTAAATTACTATAAACATTCATTTGGTGGGTGTCGAATCTATAACCCCCCTTCCCCGAATTGTATAATTTGAAAATATAGCCTAAACCCCCATGTCATCTTAACTGAATGGTAAAATAGACAGTAAATCATACACACTAAATGCAATTATACGCATGAGTTACACTCAAAGTTGTTTCAAAATTCATTTTTCCTCAAAAAATTAACATTGGCAAAAGAGAACATCTTATTGTTACTTATATAAATCTATACTCAAATTTGCTATACTTGTCCATCATTTAAAACTAAAAAGAAAAACTTCAAAGGTACAGATGGTATTTTTCTCGATTTTTTTTTCTTGTTTTCATGCATTAATCTACAGATCTTTAATTATAATAATAAATTATTGTTAGTATCTTCATTTTTTAATCATAAAAATTCAAAGTTAAAATATATGAAATAGGAAAAAAGCAATTATCTAAAAACTTTGATGTTAAATTATATAGGGGCAAAAATATAATTTCAAACAAAATCATGAGATTGCATGACTTTTATCTATTTACCATTCAGTCAAGTCCACGTATACGGGGTTTAGAGTATATTTCTAGAATACATAAGTGTTATGGGTCCAAGAGCCATACCAAATATAAGTTTATAATAATTTACTTTAGTTTAAATATAGGGGTAGAACATAATTTCAAATAAAACTATTAGTATGGATGCTTTTCATCCATGTTATCATTTAGTCTAGACTACAAGGGTGTGTTATGGATATATTCAAAATACATGCCATGGTTATGGGTCTAAAAGCTATAGCGCATGGAGTTTAATGCAATTTATCCTCTTTTTTTTTTTTTTTAATAAAATCGTTACTTTAATGTGAAACAAAACCCAAAAACAAAACAAAAAAAAAGTGAAAAAAATCAAGAGTGTATATATATATATATATATATATATATATATAATATTTATTTATTTATTTATTATGAAACAACTACTATAATAATATATTCAAAATAAGAGGAAGTATTACGAGAGGTTCCTATAGTAACATGTGAGATATCAAACTAAATATATTATCGATAATATATGCTACAAAATAATTTTATGATAAAATAGAAATAAAGATAGTATTGCAGAATATAAAAGGAAGTATTACTAAAGATCTAAACAGAATACTCTTATATAGTAAAAAATAATATTTGATTCAGTTTATCAAATAAATAACTAAATGGGAAAATCATATCAATATTCTCGCAAATATTCATAAAATATATTTTAGTCACTCGAATATAAAATGATGTGTTTTACTCCTTGAAAATGTCTATATGTAAGTTTTTCATCCCTTATCACAATTCCGATGGTATTTTGGCCAAGAAACCCATCAGAATTGTTATAATGACTAAAAACGTGCGTTTAAATTTTTTGAGGTACTAAAACTCATTATTTTATAGTCAAGGTACTAAAAAATTATTTTTTAAATATTCAAGGGACTATTGTACAATTTTTCCTAAAAAATGGCAGAAAAGCAAGAGAGGTCTCTGTAATCCCGACTTAATCTCCTTCTATTTCACATATGCTTGTGTATAAGAGACAGTCTTATACACATCTAGATGGTTCTGCTTGATTATTATTACTGTCTCTTATACCCATATTAAAATATTATTGTTTCATTTTTTTTAATAGAAAATACAACGCACATATAATTTAGCTAGCTATTGCCCTAGTTATATTAAAGTAAATACTTACTCTCTTCGTTTCATTTTAACTATCATTTTGACTTGGTACACAAGAATTAAGAAAGTTAATAAATTGTATTATAAAAAGATATTTCAAAGTAATTGAATTACTCTTTTACATCAATATCCCTAACTCTATAATTCTCATTCCATTAATATGGCATTAAGGGTAAAAATTGTAAAAATATCATTTAAACAGTATTGATTTTCTTCTCAAACTCGAGAAATTTGGCACAAGACAATTTCTCCAAAACAACAAATAAAATGAAATGGAGAGAATATATAAGACATAAAAGAAATGTCTCAAGTAATATTTGAGAAAGATTACAAATGTATGTGTTAAATTAATTTCAACTGATTACCATTTCGATCTCTGTGCCTTTTAATATTAGTGCCCTTTTTTCAAAAAAGTTATTAAATTTGTTTGTCTGAACTAGTTTATAAAATTTACTCCATCAAATGACAATCAAAATCTGAAAAATGACTAAAAGTATCGTGGGTGTAGATGACCTTTTAAACCAATAAGTATAGATGGATGTATGTCCATATTCATAATTAGTTATAGGAAAAATCGAACAATAGTCCTTGAATATTCACAAAATATTTTTTGTCTCTCAAACATAAAATGATAAGTTTTATTCCCTTAGAAAATCTGAAAGCATATTTTTGGTCCTTTAACACAATGTCGGTGGTCTTTTCTAGCTAAAATACCATCAGAATTGTGATAAGGAACTAAAAACGTACGTTTAGATTTTCTGAAGGACTAAAATTTATCATTTTAATTTTTAAATATTTGAGGGGCTATTTGTACGATTTTTCCTAATTGAATTGATTAAAAATCAAATATAGAAAATACAAAAAAAAAATAAATGGGAAAAAAATTCTCTTGCACATATCAATTGTAATATCAACCAAATTATAGCAGACAATAAAATAGTACTATGGCAAAAAAAAAATAGTACCCTGTTAAAAAAACAAACTAACTGACCAGATGTAAATACAGTACTATATGAAATAACTACAAATGATTTTATATAACTTCTTTGACATCCTATTTCTTTCTGCAAATAATTTTATATAACTTCTTTGACATCCTATTTCTTTCGTGGAAAATACAGAGTGTTCAATACTTAAAGTTTAGAAGTTGAAACATTTTTGAGTGTAACTCATGCGGATAACTTTCCCGAGTGTCCCGCTCTTAAAACACAATCATACCAACACCTCCAACTATCGTAGTTATGTACTCCTATTTTTAGTTGGTTTCAAGTTAATAAGAAAGATTTTTTATCAAAGAAATATTATACATATTCAGGAATTATTTTTCATATCTAACAGTTTATTTAAAACTAAGGGTATGAATACCTTAAAGAGAATGTAGAATTTTTCTGGTATAAAGGATCCATGAACTTTATACAAAAACAATAATGAGAACACATGAACTATCATGAAATCAAGTCTATTTTTGCTCATTGACGAGATCTAATTGGCAAAGAGCGGTATTTTTCAGGGGAAGCAGTGAGGTTGGGAAAGAAAAAAGGCTTTGCTTGTGAAAAACTAAAAAATTGGTGGCAAGAATGAAAACTAAGAAATGTTTGGAAAACTTACAAGCACGGGATTTGAATCCATTTCTTCAATGTCGGAAACTTAACCTTTACGTTCTAGGAAATACAATTTAAATAGGAACAACGTCTTATTTTATAATATCTGCGTGTTATAGGATCCATTTGTATAAGAGTAGGAAAATATTTCCGAGAATATGTTTTTAAATTTTCCAATAAGTTTGACTGCATTAGAAATTAAGAAAATATTTTATTGAAAATATTTTGTGCTAGAGGGCGTAAATAACTTATTGGAAAACTTTAATGAAGTCAATTTCCTTGGCAAGTGTTGGGCCTAGCTATGACAAGTTCTCTCTGTCCAACCCTCCCAAACCTCAGTGACGACTTCTCCCAAGCCTAAACATAAACTTTAACAACAAAAGCCACAATCATAATCAACTCCACGGCCGTATGTCTCCCTTTCCCCTTCTCTTCAACTTTTGTTTTATGTTGTTTCTTTCTCTCTCAAATGTCATCCCCACTCATTTTCTGCTCTTTCTTTCCCTCTTATACAACACACTTAGATCTATATAGATTTGACGATTGGTCAAGATTAACCAAAGCGAATTATGATAATTTTGAAGGTTGATAGAGTTTAACATAAATGATACTGGTAGTTGTGATGGAGATATTGGTAGTGGGTGGTGGAAATGGTGGTGATCATGGGCACAATAGGGATGAATGGTATTGGTTATAGACCACAGCGCCGGTAATGAATAGAGTTTGTAGCGATGTGGTGGGGAAAGAGTAGTAGAGGGTATGACTGGGAGGAGATGTGATGGTGAAAGTGGCCTTTGGTGGTGGCTATGACATTGGAGGAGGTGTACTGGGCCAATTACTGTGATGCCAATGAAAGGGAAAAATTTATAGAATTATTTTCAAGACCTTTGCGAAACAAGAGAAAATGAAGGGAAAGCCAAACTTTTCCTTGAAAACGGTTTATTTTCGGATAAAAACATTTTACATCCAAACAAATGGACATTTAGTGTGGATTATTTTTTTACTTGTACAAAAATAGGCCTTTCAATCCTCCATCGGAATTTCCTGTATGAAAGTCCTCTAGCTAATGAAATGTGACGTTTCTCCTAATTAAAAAATTATAATGCAACACGGCCTTTTATTTTTTCAAAGTGGGCCTATTTGTTCTCTCTCTCCCTTTTTTTTTTTTTTTTTGTTTTTTTGGTAGGAAGCCAAATTGTTTTCCTTTGTTAGAGAAGAAAGGCTTGATCTTATCATTGCAGCATGTGTATTCTTTTGATTATAGGACTTATAAGTGAAATACAAAACAAGATTTAGGATTCGAAAAAAAATTATGACTTGTTTGAGAAGAAAATCAATACTGTTTAAATTCTAAAACTTTTACACTTTCTAGATCCAGGTGGCTTTTATTTTTGAATTTCAGTTTTGAACAACAATATCAAATCTAGGTGGCTTGTATTTTTGAATCGTATCATGGTTGTTTCCAAATTTTGATTTAAACATGAAAAGGAATTTGGTTGAATGAGGCAAATTTATTACTTTGTGTAATTTTTCCTTATACTGAAATTATTGGTAAGATTTTGTTTTTCTAAAGAAAGTGTAAAAGCTGTCTCTTATACACATCTAGATGTGTATAAGAGACAGAGAATATAGAGAAATATCAAGTTTTAGAACCAATTATAAATCTTGTAATAAGAAGAAAAACAAAATCAGGTCGAGTCATTGGTACACTGAAAGTATCTAACAAAAAAAATTGGGCCCACCTTAAGAAAACAAATGCTAGAAGCACGTGATTTACAAAAACAATGGCATATTCATTTAGAAGAGGGTGGAGAGTGTAAGCAGGATACTCAGACAGAGCATTGTGACTTTTTGCTACAAATCGATTAGTGAGATCTTTAGATAGGCTTGATTTACAACTTCAATTGTAGATTTTGTTGTTATTAAACAAGTCACATGGATTATATGATGTCAATGACATCACTTATGTGAGCTTATCTGATATTACTTGGCTCATGTTACTTGTTCAGTAGCTACTAATTATCGGTTCACGTGACTTATTTAATAACTACAAGCTCTATGAGTGACCTAGTAAAACAAGCCTTCCTAATTATTTTCCAATTAATGAAATTGTTTTGTTTTATCAACTGGAATTTGAAAATTCAATCTCACCAAGTAGAATTCAAGGGGAATATGTTAATTACTAAAATAAAATACCCCTTATGATGTATAATTTTCAAGAAAAATTAGTGAATATATATTTCAATTTTTAAAATCCACTAGTTCTAGAAATATTCATCGACTATCTTTAA
The DNA here is from genome assembly GCA_025175665.1 of Cinchona pubescens. NCBI lineage: Eukaryota > Viridiplantae > Streptophyta > Magnoliopsida > Gentianales > Rubiaceae > Cinchona > Cinchona pubescens. Next base: position 169,787 of record JANKKI010000579.1, read on the forward strand.
GTAGTGATTCTAGATAGCTCCTTACTAAAGCGTGAATAATTTGTAACACACAAATCTAAATGATTTGATTCAAAATTTGGAAGAAACTCAACTAGATAGACTACATATGGTCCAAAAATCACAACGAGATATTATGCATACCTTACAAAATTAGAGTTAGAATCTACAGAGACATAACAAAAATAATAACCTCTTTTGCTTCGTGGACGGTATTATGTTCAAAATATTGTAACTTGAAATATAAAGATCCAAATATTGTAAAATAAAAACAAAAATGAAATAGAATAAAATTTCAAGATATGTTCAGTTCAAGAAAACTTCAAAATTAGATGTTAAGAAACTCAAAAATAAACTCTAAAGAGAAGCACAAGTCAACTCATTTAGTAATGGCAGAAAGCAACTAGGACCAATTTCTATGAATTGTTTCTCTTCAAATATAACTCACAAAGAGACATATTATATATGTATGGAACAATAATTTGACTATAGTTTTACATAAAAATTACTAAACTAAATTAGAAAAATGCATAGAGCAATGGAAAAAGTACAAGATTTAAGTTATATGAGGATGAATTTCTAGTAGTGACTTCTTAGTTCCTCTTAGCTATAGCTTTCCTCCTCCTTTCCCTTTCATTTTTCTTTACACACTTTTGTGTGTGATTAATTATGTAAGGTACATATTTGTTGCTTTGTGAATTTGTAAGGAATGGAAAAGTATGTGAAGAGTTTTTTGAGAGTTTTGTGATTAGCATGTGTGAAGAGTTTTTTTTTAGAGTTTTTTGAGTTGTGTGTGGTGAGATTGAGAGGAAAAAATGAAACTAAGATTGTGTGTTGAGGAGGAAAATCGAGAGAATTGATGAATGATAGCTGACAAATATGTAGTTTCACGGAAATTGTGTGTTTTGATTAGGTTAAGGAAAAGAAATAGTTGAATGTTGAGTGAGAAAATAGGTAGGGTGGGCATGAGAGATTCTTAAGTGTGGATCGGATCCATAATAGTGTATAGATTTCTTTGGTTGAATCACCACATCATTCAATTATCCGAAAATAAACTGATTCTGAACCAAGAGATCCATGGTATAGTTCATGGACCGGATCCATCTATGGTTCAGAAAGGACCAGATCCTTTCCTCATCCTCTTAATTCTTTATCGTTCCTCCATTATCAATCTGTTAGGTCATAGAATTTTTTCATATCCAAATCAAACTTCAAATAAAAAGTTATCCTTCATCATCTAATCTCTTGAAATGATAGAAGTCATAAAATTACCTATAGTTTGCATCGTTGTTGATTCTTGATTGCCATTTCTCCTTCAATTTCTGCTTCCACTGAAATCAGGTATGCAAAAATCACCTTGCAAAGGCTTTGGTGGGGCTTAAGTTTTTTATGATTGTATAAAATTTGAATTTTTTTGAGAAATTTTTTTATTATGTTTGATTGGTCGAAAGGTAGGGCTGGAGAAGGAATTAGGAAAAAAGGGACTTACCCTATTGATATCATTAACATGTCTATTTATTTTATTTTTTTTTTCTATTTTCATTATTTTTCTTATATTTTTTAGTTGATTATGATTGTGTAATATTTAATTTTTTTGAATTTAATTTTTTTAAAAAAAAATTAAATATTACACCTGTCTCTGATACACATCTAGATGAAATATCCTTAATAAAAGGTTCTTGAACTACCCTTATAAAAAAATATTGTGTATAAGACTGTTCTACTACAAATCTAGGCAATTTGTATAAGAGACAGGTACATCAATTAAAAGTTTTTTAATTATTCACTCTTATAAATTTAATGTCTAAGAAGCATGCCTTTAATATTAAAAACATCTTCTGTCTTCTTAGATTAACATCGTTGATTCTTACATCAAATGATTGTTACCAAAACTTATGCGAATGTGATTGAGAGCTATTAATTAGCAACTTAATTTCTAATGACTTTTACAAAAATAATTTATAAAGGTAAATTTTTCTATCAGGTTACTCAAGTGCGACGGATTCACGATATACTTTCCCTTGAATTTGTTCATTCATAAAGGTAAATTTTTATATTTGTTTAGTATTCTCTTTCTATGCTGCTGTTATATTTTATTAGCTCTCTAAATAATTGGTTCTAAAACTTGATATTTCTCTATATTCTTTTGCAGGTTTGACATTGATGGTCTCAAAAGACAAGTTTCAATCTAGTGAAACTTAGAAGATGGTGTTCAAATGAAACACAATTTGTTCAAAGTCATTTGTGAGAAATAAGGCACATCCTATTTGATATATTGTCAACAAATCTGCTTATTTCTTTTTCCTCCATCTTTTGTTTTTGGTAATTATAAGATGTTCTTTTAATGTGGCAAAAGGTACTGTGTTTTGTTTTTATATGTGCCATTTCTTTTATTTCATTTATTTACTATTTGTTTTATCATGCAAAGATTTAAAAAGCATCACTTACTAATTTGTCAATATTTTCTTTCAACAATAAATGCCAGTTACGGAGGTATTGTACTGATTAGTTAAGCTCATTTGGTAAGGATGCATACATTCAAGTAAAATTAAAACTTAAATGCATTACAGATATATAAAGTATGTAATACTTTTTAATTTTTTTATTAGCAAGACAAAACATCAAATATTTCAATATTAAAGTTGTAATATTGGGTATTCCACTTCCTAACCATTCCCGTCCGTAAAAGTACGGGTTAAAAAATTATACATCATAGACTTTTATTCGGTGCTTACAAATTATTTATATTTTGTTGGTTTTTGGTAGTTCTAGCTGTTCATCCAGTTCGTAGGCATGAAAATTGCCCAATCTGATTTTTATTACTAGAGCTAAATTTTGTATGTTTTTCAATTAGTATGAGAAATTTTTTAATGCAGAGGCATTGGAATTAATGTTGTGCCGAAATCAAAAGTTGTGAAATTCTATAAAAAAGGAGATGCATGCGTCAGAAGGAGTACGAGATTTTTTTTCTATGCGTGTGTAGACTTTTTAGTTTCATAGTTAATGGTTTTAGTTGAGTTTCCCTTGTACTTAACAAAAAAAAAAAAAAAAAAAAAAAAAATCGATATCTCAATGGGTTGTTTCAACTTTTAATAAATTAAAAGTATAAAAGAGAAACATCTTTATCATTACCTTAAATTGGTTGTTTATTCATTACCCATTAAATAATTTATTTGTCTCCAATTTCTATCTTTGATATAGAACTAATACTTAAACAACTACGTTAATGTACTTAAATATTATATTTAAAATTTCAACTAATGGTGAATCAATCCCCCTGATGTACTTTCAAATTTGGATGTGAAGCTACAGAGACAGAGGCCAACAGGTAGTCGAAGAAAAAGAATTTTCAAAGTAATAGATTTTCTTTCCCAGTATTTTTTATACATTTTTTTGTTTTAAATTTTACACATAATGGATAATACAATTAAAAAAAATGATTTCATGATTTTGCAACCGACAACATTGAATTACAATGTAATTATGAATTAATAAAATGAGTATTTTTTGAACTAAAGTTTTAGTAAGTAATTTTTTTTTTTAACTATAACCACGATATTAGATAATATTTATATAAATAATATTTTCATAATTTTTCTTACTGATAACATTGAATTACAATTTAAATATGAATTAATAAAGTGATTTTTTATAAAAAAAAAAGTTTTAGTAAGTATTTTTTTTCTTCCAAATGTAACCATGGCAGCCTCAGAAAATATTTAACCTGTGCCAAAATAATAATAAAACTAAAATTACCTCAAGCAGATCCAATAAACTACCTAATTTTGGATACTGTTTATAACAAAAAGAAAAGATTTAGTAACTGAAAAAACTCCAAAATGACACTTGGAGTAAAAATAAAAAATTCATGCATTCAAAACTTTTATAAAATTTTTTTGTTAAGATGCTTTTTGTTAAGCCAAAGAAAGTACGCGTGAGAATTACAAAGTCGTGTACTAAACAATTGAATAAGAGTATACAGGTTTAAGAATATTCCATGAAACTTCAGCCTTTATTTTTTTCTAGTTTTGCAGTCAAAATATACCTTTTTCGTGAATATGTCAGTTGTTAGACAAAAATTAAGGACTTATTCACTTTGTAGTTATACTATCAAATTATCACATTCTAGAGTAGTCTGCAAGTATACCCTCTAATATTTTCTTTTGTATTCTTTTTTCCCCTAATTTGAGTTAATTGGTGAAAAATTATCAAGATTTGGATAAAACTGTTGCATCATAAAAATAGATGTTGAAAAAAGAGTAAGCCTTCTTGGACTTTTGTTACTTTAGTTTCAACATAACTTATGTACTGATCAAGACAATTCTCAAAAATTTATATAATATAATAATATAATCTTGTATCTTACATTATGTTTTAAAATACACATCACTCAAGTAAAAATATTTAATTTTTATTTAATTGACCATATAAATTTGAAGAATGAAATCTCATACAACATACAAATTGTGTAATACAATAAGAGGAAAACACAATTCCATTTCATTCAGAAAATCAAAGATGTATATTTAAAAAAAAAATGTTTTTAATATTATAGGCATGCATGTGTACACATACACAATATTATTGATATGTATGTAATAAACAACTTTTAATTGCATGTATGTACATACATATATAATATTGTATTATTTTGGCTGAGTTCAGATATGGCTAAACTTACTTCTATTAAAAGCACAGAGGAAAAAAAAAGGGCTTAAATATTAAGTCCAATCTCAATCTTGCCTATCATATTAAGATCAAATGTAATATTAATTTGTTTTATTGTCGAACTAAAGGTCTTTCTTTTAATTTATTATAAGTAGTTGAGAACAACTTATAAAGTTAATAGTAAAAAGATATACAAATTACTAATGGTTATCAAGTAAATGTATTAAATTAATATAAGTCAACTTAATATTAACATATACTCCATCCTCGTTATTTGATCTCAACAAAACAGTGGGTCGAACACTCATATCATAGAGATAAAATTGTAGTATCTGCTACTACTTTAATACATGCCCTAACTGTTATAAGTTGTGTGACAAATTCATGTGAAAGGTCAAAGCCAGATAGTTTATCGGTACTACCAATGAAATTTGACCAACCAAAGTTAATAAACTCTATGTTGTGTTCTTTTCGTTGCTCTTTCCAAGGTTTATGCGAGGCCTAAGTTTCTCACTCCCAAGTTATGTTTATATTCACAAAACTTCATAACCTCCTAAAACTTGCCGAAAGAATTCTTTGACTCTTTTTAGAGTTGCCTTTAGGCTTCGTACAAGTTGAAACTCTAGCGCATGATATTGATATACCACCATAATCTAAATCGTTGTTTTGGCGCATTTCCGAAGCAATCATTGATAAAATAATAATTTATTCCCTGTTTTGTTACACATATCCTTGTATGATGACTCGTTACCTTGAACACTTGCGCTAACAAACAAAAAGCAAGCGAAGAAGTAAACTCCACCAAAAGAAGTCATGTGAAAATTACTGCATTCAAGATAAAATGAATAAACAACCAATTTAAGGTAATGATAAAGATGTAACTCTTTTATATGCTGTCTCTTATACACATCTATTTGTGTATTTTTTTTTTCTCTGTCTCTAGTTATATTTTTCAAGTACTAAAATATTACAACACCGAATAATTATATAACTCATTGATAATGTCTAAAAGTTTGATAAAGTAAATTTAATCAATTTATAATTCTACTAAAGAGTGTGTTTTGAAACAGATCTCAATTGTATCTACACCAAAGAATCATTAAAAAAAAAAATTCATCTTGTAAATTTAACACTCCAAAGAGTTAAGAAAAGACTGATGTGTATGCAACATTTTAAATGCATACATATAATGATAAAATCACATAATTTTTAAAAGTCTAGAAATAATAGGAGAGAAAGAACATATTCAAGAAAATTTGAAGAAACTTATCAAACCTAATAGGTCAACTAAGAATTGTATGTGTGAACAAAACAAGTTGTTCCTACTGAATGAATACTTCACATCTTTTAAATAGAAGTCTGAAGATTCTAGAATGATGAGATTACAATTAAGAATAGATCCAGGCAATATAAGGGACAAAATTAAGTTAATGATTAGCTTAAACAAAGATGGGACTTGGCTTTTACAACCATTTCACAAATCTAAAATGTGACTTGACTTTTATTGTGCTCATCCTTTTTCTTATCCTTACCACAAATGTCACATGTTGTTGAATGAATAACATATTTTGGTAATTAAATCAAGAAGTAATTATAATTGCCTCCCATGAATTTTAGTTAAAATATTAATCCATCCCACACAAAAAAGGCCGACTATCAAGGGTATGTTTTGGGTGTTAAAAGCTACTCCCTCTATATGTCATGTTCTCATTTTTCTTTTCCCAAAATATACACATATTTAAAAGTGTATCATGTATAATTATAGGAATATCTCTTACATTTTATTCTCTTATACTTTATGTAGAAGACAAATACCCAGAACCACCATTTAAAATTTGAATTTTAAAGGATAAAATAGAAAATTTTTAAATAACTATAATTATCAACAAACTATTCTTAATAAGAGACATTCCCATAATATTAATGTAAAATTTAGGATGGAGGTTGTAATTTTTTTTATTGCAGGTGTCAACATCAGTTCTTATACACATATTAAGATGTGTATAAGATCCAGTTTTGAGACACACCTATAAACCTTGTAATTAGAAATAAATGTTATAGAGTTTTACTTGCATAAACTGATGTTAGAGATGACAACAGGTCATGTCAGGTTCTTATCGTGTTAGGTCCCTATCGAATTCGTGTCAGTAAACTTAAACCCGAATATAAACCATTAAACATTCGTATTATGTTGTGTATAACCTATTTATTTAATGGATTAACCAGACACAACTTATTAACCCATTAAAATATTTATACTTCTAACTTCCTTAAAAATAAGTAAATGACGAAGGTGAACTGACTCGTTTAACTAGTTGAATGATGAAAACCAAACTTATACAACTAATGTACTAATCCTTTCATTCTTGGATCCAGTTTAAAAACATGAGTTAAAGCAGAATGCATTTATTAACTTTATAAGAGACAATAGTTTACCCATTCAATTTAGTTAATAAGAAGTTAACTCTAAATCTCAAATATTTTGGGATAAAATTATCTTTATTATTTTATTATTTTAATTTTTGTGTTTCTCTTATTTTTCCTCTTTTATTTCTTTTCCCTGTTTTCTTTTTCCTTTATTTTTTCATATTCTCTCTTGCATTACTAAACAATTCTACAACTATTAATAACTGATTTATCAAAGGTTCTAATTTCTATATATTTCTAAAAGTAAACATGCTTTGTAATGAAATCACACATCTTTTTATTTTTATATAGATTTTTTAATTAATTAAGAATATTAAATTTAATAAAAAAATAGCTAAAAAAATAAAAGATTAGGTCAAACAAAAATAAAAAAATTATTCTCTTATACATATAAAATTTTTACTGCTGTGCCATTTAGGTAAACGATCATATTTCGGATGGAAGTATGATAAAATTTTACTTGTTGAACCCTTTGATCGTCATATATTGACTCACTTTACCATGTCTCTGACCCCTATTTAATGGGCGTAATATTTTGTTAATGCTCTACTGTAGTTATACTAGAAATATAATATTCAATAGAAGCTTCTATACTACAATTTTATTTATATACTTAATGTAATTATATAGTTCTTTTGAATTATCCTTTTTTTTATGTTTAGTTTAGCGTTAGTAATTAATTACAAACTATATATTACAATTAAGTATATGTTACTTGATTTAAGTATTTTTACTTTAAAAATTAAATCATTTTGACACATAAAAAATTAGATCGTGTAGTTAATTAATTATTAGAAGTAATATAATTATTTAGTAGTGATAAAATGAAAAGAAATAAAAGGAAAACAAGAGAGAAAATAAATAAAACAGAAAATAAGAGTTAACAGAATTTAAATATATAAAATAGTAGGGTTAGTTTTTTTTCCAAGACTACATTTAGAAATGAAACCTAGTGGTTAAGTATTTATTAAATAAATTGAGGTGGCAAAATTACAATTAGGATGAAATTTACGAGGAGTTTTCTACATTTAGCACTAAATCTTATAATTGGAAGAAAGGCAAGCCACAATGATAAGCTCCAGTCTCAAAGTCTCTAACATTATTGTTTTATAGAATTTAGGCTTCATTACAGTTTGTCTCCAATAAACCAAAAACAGTTACAAATTATATCTATGTTTATTATGAAAAATTCTACAGTCCTACTGCGAAAACCATCCCGTTGTGCTTTATAGTCTTGTACAATACAACACCATATACCTTAAAACCTTATACTATATAAACCTCTAAAGTTGAGTAGATGGTTCCCTCAATGGCACGGTGAAATTTCTCGTTTATTTTATCTACAAATTACCCCCTAAGATTTAATGAAATTAAAATTTTCATCTAAGGAGTAGTAAAATGTCATAATTACCCTCAATCTTTTAATTGCATTAACCAACATATAAATCAACATGACTTGCAATTTGCAATTTGATTTTATTTTATACACAATATTAGAGACATATAAATCGACATATTTCCTATCCAAAGATTATTGAAATTTTCATTTACCCTTAGGGGGTAATTTGTATGAATTAGTTTGCTATTTTATTTTTTCTTTTTCACATCCATTTTTAGCATACCATCACATATTTGTTCCATTATTTTATATATATATATATAATAAATTATTTATTTATTTATTTATTTAATCACATTATTTAGAGTTTCATAATTTTTTTTATTTTCTCTATTTTCATTAATTAATTTATCACTTTGTATTTAAAGAATCTCACCATTTGAGTAAATATACTACTTTCTAGGATTAATTAATATTTATAGATTTTAATAAGTTTACATTTGTCAATTGCCTCCAATGTTTTTTTACCTATAAATTACTGCCAAAAAAACTTACAATAATAATTTTAAATTATCATCACTTTTAAGTTTAAGAGAACAATTTTAGTAAAGAAATTCACAACGTGTAACATAAAATATTAAAGACAATTATGACATTCTACTACTTCATTTATATGAAAATTTTAACTTTAATAAACTTTGGCAGTAATTTGTAGGTAAAAAAACATTGGAGGCAATTTACAAATGTCCACTGTTTACAAGGAGCAAAGTGTAATTAATCCTAGAATATATTAATTATACTATATATAAAGCATGGGTAAGAATTGTGATATGATGTCATTAATTTTTTTTACCAAAATTACCCTTGTTTTCATAATTAAATTCAACTAATACCCTTTTGTGTAAGGCTAATGTTAATGCCAGAGCAATTCCTATACTGCTAGAGCACTTTTGCTTTAAATGCCAAAATTGCCAATCAAGGAAAACTTTTTGGCAGGAATCACATCAAGTTTGTAATTTTCTCTTCCCACAACACTGGATTCGTTTCTTCAACCTTTGGCATTCAACGGACACCGCCGCTCTCGTACCTCCCACACATCATCTAGATGTGTATAAAGACAGACAGGTCAAAAGGTTAGAGTAGCCACTGGGGACCACCCCTTTTATCAATCTCTTCACAATGCCGTAAAAGAAATCTATACTTTTAGAAGAAAGGATTATTTGAAATTTTTTTGGGATTTATTAATGTCATCTAAAATTGAGCATACAAACCAAGAAATGCACGATGTAAATTGGCATCTTGTTCTTGCAAAATTTCAACTCCATCACAGTTCTGTCTCTTATACTTGTTAAGAGACAGGTTTGATCTTAATCATTTCTTTTCATTTCAAATTCTTTATTTTCAGCTTGTTCTTTTAATATGTTGTTTGCTTCTTTGAGGCATACTTTTGATTTATATGTTCAAAACTTAAATTTTTAGAGAATTTCAGAAAGGATTTTGTGAAAAAATTTACTATCTAGCAGATTTTTTGAGATTCAATTCCGACCCTACAAAGCATGTTTACTGAAAGCTTATACTTACATTTTTCTTTTAATGAAATGAAAGCTTATACTATTTATGACTTTGATGATAAAGGTTCAAGCTTTGAAAAATTAAGTGCATTGATTGATGTCGAATCCATGTCTGAGATTTGGAGTTGGGTTAGGACTTCGGATCTATACACATCAAGAGTGTGAATAAGAATTGGTTTAATATGAAAGGGGTATGAGTAAACTGGGGAGAGATAGGATAGTTTATCCCAAATTAGTTTAGTTGACTTTTGATGGGTAATTTTACACATATTTAGAACAAAAATGCTTTGGTAGGGTCGGAATTGCTCTAACAATAGTGCCAGTTTACGTGTAACCATTAACCACCCAATTCCGTTACTTCTCCCTACATTTCCACTATTTTTTCATTTTTATATAAAATGTTATAAATTATACATTTATAGAGCATGCCATAACCACTTTATAATAAAGTTTAGAGAATCAAGTGTATTTGTTTGACTTTTCATGACTTCTCAATGTTAAACCAAAAAATTTAAAAGAAAAAAGAAATGGTGTGTGACCAATTCATCAGAAGGTCAACAAATGGAATATGAATCAATTGCCAATTTACCAACTTTAAAAGAATCAATTGTGCCTGTTATTTTAACCAAAAAAAAAAAAAAAAAAAATGAAGTGGCTAGAGGACCACTTCAAGCCATGTCATAAATGAAGAAATGGTTCAGTGATGGCCTTCAAAATGTGGCTCTATCTACAAAGCAACCTGTTGGCTCCAAATCGGCCAACATAGCCGATAACCAATATAGTTGTCAATATCGACGAATTCATCCAGAAATCAGTTGTGTCTGTATCAATTGAGGTAATTCTAGTTAGGTTGATTGTCAAATCAGCGAGGTAACAAATCAGTGCAGGTGTATCAATACCAGTAGCACCGATATGATGTTATTATCAAATTGACCCTAAGTACAATCAACAAGATAACAAATTGGTGCAAGTATGCCGATTCTAACAGAGCCGATAAGGTATTATTATCAAATCAACCCTGAGTACTGATCTACGAGTTGGAGAAAATAGTTGCAAAAAACATGGATCAACTACCATGATAATAGAGTTGCACAATTAAAATCTGCGTGTATGCAAATTGACCCATAAATAGAAATATGGGTAGTTACGGTCAAAAGGAGAAATGTTCAAATTTTGAATATTTTATACTGTTCTAGCATTTTTTTCCTCTTTTAAAAGGCATAGGCTCTAAAAGCTTTTCAAGAAACTTTTATATTTGCCTATACAATTAATAGCAGAACTCATAAAAATTCTGAGAAAAACATATGGCTTATATTCTCAAAATCTCTAATTTTAGGTAGTTTTAAGCAATTTATCACTAGTTATAGGCAGTTTACTTCTTTTTAAATAAGTTTTTGTGTATTTCAACAAGCAATTTTACGTTACAGCAAGCACTTTATATATTTCAACAAGCAATTTATATGTTCAGCAAGCAATTCATATGTTTCAGCAAGCAATTTTTGTCTTAGCTGCGCCGAAAAATGCGCGAACAAAATTGGCACTCTTGCTGGGACATTGTCGAAGATTTTGAATTTCAGTGGAATAGCGAAGGACAAGGATGGAATTGTGTACCTTTGAAGATAATACCTTACATGAGGTAAAGGCTTGTCTCTTATACACAATGTAGATGTGTATGAGAGACAGAGGCCATGAACGAATCGAAAAGATATTAAGGAGCTAAAATCTGGATGCTCAATGAAAATTATCCATTAGGAACCACAACAAGATTTCTGATAAGATATCTATGTTGATATCAACACTCGATGAGTCTAGCTGGAATATGGCCTAATTTCGTGCAAGATCTTGATTAAGGAGTAGAAAATATAATAGTCATGCTGATCATATTGACATTGATTCCAAGAAGATTAATTCATTCTCGAATTTACAAATAGAACAAGTTGATGCATAGTTTGTATCCATTTTGGATAGTGAAGAGGTGCCACTAATGATAAATGATAAACATTACACATGGATCTGACGTCAACAGATTGAAAGTGATGTCCCGAGGGACAAGCAATTCTTGAGGAAAAATTAGTGGGCAAAACTATATTTTCAACTTTGGTTGCTGATTCTGATTATGACATAGGTTGCTGATAACAAAAATGTGAATACTATCTGTGATGCTAATAACTTTTCTAATGAAGGTGCTCTTATTCTTTCTCATCAATGGGAATCTCAACATGTAGACGTTGAAAAAGACTGCACCCTTACTGATAATCATCATAAATCGGTAGAAAATGAAATATCTTCGATGGCCGATGTAGATATCGGTTATTATCAACATACTGATATTATAATAGAGCAGGTCGATATCCTAGATTCATCAACAATAATGGATGGATTTCATATTTTGCACCAACCTAAATTATATTAACCATTTGATGTTGGTGTCACGCACCAAAGGTCACCTAACGAGGTACAATTTTCATTTTTGGAGTTTTATTATTTTAAATAATTTAAACTCTAGAAGTTATTTGATACAAGTATCATGCACCGATGACCACCTAATAAAGATGGATTTTCATTATTGGAGGTATATTATGTCAATCAAGACGAACTCCATTGAATCTTTGATGCAGGTATGATGCATAGACGACTGCCTAATTTGGAGTAATCAACAAATTATAGGTCAAGGGCCAACAATTAAAATTACTTGTCGTATCATGATATTATGTGACAAATAGTTCATATCGATGCTTAAAGAGGATGGTGTCTTGGTAAGAAAATTGTTATTGATTGAATAAGTTAGCTGAAATAATTATTAACTATGCATAAGCTATTTTGTAAAATTTAGTTATCGATGTCGATCCAAAAAGTCTTATCACATTGTTTAGCATTCATTTGCCTATATCAGTTTTTGAGAATAAAAGCACGCCATCAAATCTTTACATACACATTAATGAAGTGCATCGGGGTGGCATTTGTGGCACCAAAGAAGCCAGCATAGCCAATAACCAATATAGTTGTCGATATTGAAGAATTCGTGCCAATATTAGTTTTATCTATACCAATTGAGTTGATACTGGTTGGGCTGATTGTCAAATTAGTGAAGTAAAAAATTCGTATAGGTGTGCCGATACCCTCGGAAGCTGTGCTGATAAGATGTTATTATCAAATCTACCCTATGTACATTCAACAAGCTAACAAATCAGTGCAAGTATGCCAATTTTACCAGAGTCGATAATGTGTTATTATCAAATTGGCCCTGAGTGCTGATTCAAGAGTTGGTGGAAGTAATGGCAAAGAACATGGATCAACCACCATGATGAGTGGCACAAATAAAATCTATATGGATGCAAATCAGTCCACAAATAGGAACGTAGGTAGTTATGGCCAAAAGGAGGGAAAATTTCAAATTTTGAATATCACAGCTCTCCGATGGCAGTTTTTCAAGGAAACTGGCACTATTGCTGTCTCTTATACACGCTAAACTAGAGAAGGACAACAAGGCTAACAACAAAAAACTCCAACAAAAACAAATGATTTAGCCTCCCAAAATTCTCTAGTTTTGTAGTTTTAGGTAGTTTATCACTAGTTTTAAGCAGTTTACTTCGTTTTTAGCAAGTTTCTATATATTTTAGCAAGTAATTTTATCATTTCTAGAAGCTGTTTATGCATTTTAGAAAGCAATTTATGTGTTTCAGCAAGCAATTTATATATTTTAGAAAGCAATTTATGCATTTCAGTAAGCTTTTCATGTATTTAACAAGCATTTCCTTGTCTAGTTGGTATATTTTTCTTTCAGCCTTAAATTTTCATGCTGATAATTCCAAATTTAAGTCCTTTGCAAAACAATTTTACGTTCTTGGTCCACAAGGTGGACAAACAGCAATCATTTTAGAGGTTAGATTTTTTTTTCAGCACATTTAACATTCATCTTAAAGACATTTTACTTGCGCACTGGCACGTTTACTTTATATCAATATGCTTGCCGATATATCGATTTAGTGTGCCGAAAGATTGGCCTGTTTGCCACAATCCACAAAACAAATTGAAAGAAAAAATGGTGATTACTCCACACATTCTCCCGCTATCGTTGCTTTATTTGTTTGCATAGAAAATGAGTATAAGATCTCATATATTAGAGGCAAAAAATGATAATATATAAAGAGACTAAGGCAATAAGGAGGGAGAGCATAGAATTCAGAAGGTACAAGGCACAAACAAATAGTAAAAGAAAAGAAGAAAAAAAGCTGCATAGGAGAGGTATAGAAACGAAGGCAATAAAAATAGAGAGGAAGCATGCAGCAAGGTAAAAAAATCCGTTAAATTGTTTTGACACACACAAACACAAAATGAAAAAAAGATCAGATAGTTGGAAACATTGAAGTCTAAAATATACCTAAGGTAGATGGTATATTTTCTTGTTCCAATTTTCTTTTGTCTGGTTTATATGTTTGTTCCCTAACTTTGATTAGAGCTTGCTTTCGTCTTTCTTAGGTTTAATTGTGAGAATGTGTGTTCTCAAGAAAATCTATTAAGAGTTCCATCTAAATTCAAGTTCTTTTCTAGTCGTTTTCAGGAGTTAAAAAAGGGGAAGGAGCAAAGTTAGAGTAAAGAAGATGAATCTAACTTTAATTCTAACTTCCAAAACAAAGTTCTTTTAGCTACTGCATGACTCTATTCCTTTAATTCTAACTTCCAAAACAAAGTTCTTTTAGCTATCTATTCCCATTTCTATATATGGACCAATATTTGATTATTATATAATTTTTTGGTTGTTAAATCCTAATGATACATGATACATTTGGTGGAGGTGTTTTTTTTTTTTTTTTTCCCAAAGATGACTTACATTGTATGTCCCACCGACTCCTTGATAACTCAAACCCCTGACTTAGGTCAGAGGAGAATTGTAATCTCACCATTTAGGCTCCATTTTATTGTCAAGAGCTTTAATTTAAAGACCTTGGCACAATTGAAAAGAAATCAATAGCTATGGTTTTCTGATCCGGAGTAAACTGTTTGGACTTGGTGCTCTCTCAAGTTTTTAAGTCATTTAATTCAATCAATTGGTTTTAATATCCTAACATTAATCCTAATGCCTTATTTACCTCTAAAAGTATTTAAGTAACTAAACTAAATCAATTGGACTTAGTGCTTTAAAATTTAGGAAAATTCTACAGTCATTTATATTTCATTTTCTTGCGATTTTAAATGCTTTTACAGTAGAGCATAATGTCTCTTTAAAATCTTGTACTATTCAATCTTTTAAAACTAATGTAATGGTTCTCTAAAAGAGATTCTAGAATTCCCCTAAAATTTTTCTTAGTGTCTCATTTGCCGCTTAAATTATTTAAGGTACTAAATTAAATCAATTGGCTCTAATGCCCTAAAAATTGGTTCTAGTGCCTTATCTTTTGATACAAAATTAAATTCATCGGTTTTACCACCAAAAAATTTCTTTTAAGACATTAAACTAAATCAATTGACTTTCGTGTCCAAAATTATCTTTTAAGGTAATAAATTAAATTAATCGATGTGCCAAAAATTACCTTTTAAGCTAACTAGTATGAGAGAACGGGCATTGAATGTCTTATGTGTTTCTTCGCGAGATTGTTTATTATATATTTTCATTTAAATTAACTACAGAATTAGTTTAAAAGGATTAATAAGAAAATGTAAGATAAAAATATGGTTACTATTTAATGTATTATTAAACATATGTTGTTTATCGACAGCTACTTCAAGTTATGTATGATCTGTTGTCTATAATAAATTAGAAATACATGCGTAAATTAAGATCATTTAGAGATCTTATAATTAAAATTATTTTGGCCTACACAACGAATGAAAAAGAAATTTATTGGAAAAGTTGTAGCGATAGTAAGCATTTTAATTGTTGCAAACTATTTTTTGGATTCGTAGTTGTTTAGTACTTATGAAAATCCAACCAACAGTTAATTTATTTTTGATCCCATACTTGTCCAACAGTTAATTCCTAAACTTGTTAAAAATATTTATAATCATGCATATCTACGCAACTACAATTGTAGAATAGAATAATAAACTCCATGGAAAAATGTATATATATATATATATCCCTAGTATATTTTAAAATTATTTTTTTTCACTTCAAATATAAAATGATGTCTTTAAAATCTATAATAATTAAAAATCAACCGTTTTTACTCCCTAATCATGCTTTTGGTAGTTAATTGGCTTGAAAAGTGCATGCACTTTTCATATTTTTAAACTTTTAGGGCTAAAATTGGAAAGAAAAAAATCTCATCCACGTCCCAACACACTACCTCCCCCACCTTGTATGACCACCGTTACCTCTCCATCCCTGCCATCGCCACCAACCACTAAAATTGTATGTGATTACCATTATCGAATTGTTACTAAATCAAGTTAATTTTAGCCTAAAAGTGTATTTCAAATTTTCAATCTTCATAAAATATATTTTTATAATTTTACTAATTCTTCACAATTCCATATTAATAAAAAACTATCACAAAATGGCCATGGTCACCATAGATTATTCCTTATCACATCTGTCTCTTATACACGATCTAGAGTGTATTCGAGACAGCATCAGGATTGTGATAAGGATGATGCTGTTAGTAGTGGTGGTGGCGGTAATGGTAGTGGTAAACATGAGAAATACTGACTGAAATGGGAAAGGGGTAGTGGTTATAGGTTTTGTGATTTGTAACAGACGAAGTAAAAAATATGTTTACTTCCAGTTGTGTCCCTGAAAAATTAGGCTTTTGGAAAACGAGTGCAATTTTCAGGCCAAAATATCATTGGAAGTGTAATTAGGGACCAAAGTTGTACCATTGTATATGTGAAGGACATAAAAATATTTTCCAAATTGTGAGAAGATATTTCTACGATTTTTATTAAATTCTTATACATAAGAACATTAACTTTCCTAAAATAAAAAGATGTCAAATTAACATAAAAAATCACAGTAACCATAAAATAGGTAATCAAATTTCAAAGTCTAATGTGCCAATTGTTTGAATTTCAAATATTTTTCTAATTTCTAGCAAATGTGAAAATATGTAAAAGTTAAAGATGCATGTAAATTGTGTCCAAATTACGGTATTGGAAGAATAATAACATTCTACATATTCATTAAAAACATGTAGTATTTGATATATTATTACAAAATAGACATTTTAAAAATAATTTAGAAACAAACTTCATTAAATAGGTTAGAACTACACTCTATATTTTTGATTCGTATGCTCTTTTATATCTTTTTGAATGAAAGTGCTTATTCTTTAACCTCTTTATCTTAGTATAAGACGTTGAAGTGTGATAATTAATTAATATTTTAGTCATTCCACCTAACAAACAAAAAATTAAAAGAAATGTATACATAAAAAAGTGGAATATATCAATCATTTTTCACAAGAAAAAGTGAAGTATATAAAAGGTAAGTATAGATATTTTGTCCTAGTGCTTCATTTAACCTTATTAGTTTTATTCCAAGTTTTCTTTTATCCTTTTATTCATAACTACCCACTTCGATAATATAAACCTTTTATTATAAATTTAGGTATTTTGAGTTATTACAGATAAACATATAGGTATCCCTTATCTTATACAATTGACACAGTATCTATAATGTTATTAATCAAAATAATTAATTATTTACTTATACACAATGTATGTACACAATGACTTGTTTTACAATAGTAATCAAGATAGAATTCTATATTGATTATCAGATATAAACAGATACCAAGTTTTCAAATTTGAACATGACAATATACTACTAAGATGACAATATAGTGCTACGTACAAGAATTATACTTTATTTTTAGGTTATTAGTGAAAGATTGGAGATATATAGTATGTGATTATCTTTTATACTTTTTTTAGTTAATTATATTATTGAATGTTTGAAGTTCGTATTGAATAGCTTTTCTAATTAATCCAATAATATGAAATTTATAATTGCAACAAAATAACATGCAAATTCAAAAGAACGGGACTAATCATTGATGTAAATCCAAGTACATAGAGGTGATCTCCTATATTATTTTTGTTTTATTGGTTCATTGTAGAAGAAATAGTGGTCGTAATACAAAATTTATCCATAATAATATGATTTTATAATTTGAAATTTTGAAGAATGAATTGACATATGAATTAAATGCAAAAACAAAATCCTAAGTATGGAGTTAGTACATATGTTACAAAGACAATTCAAGCACATAATCCCAGTAAAATAATTGACACCATTGCAAACGCAGTGTAGGAAAATTAATCAAATTTTATTTATTAAATAAGTAGTGGCTATGTGTTTTTTTCCTGATTGGTTATTTTAGTAGGTTTCAATTATTATTCTGTCCTTATTCTACTTTGCATTCCCCAAATTTGTACTCAATGCTCACTTTACACTTTAAATTTATTTTTTGGATATATTGCGCCGTGAACTCTCAAATTTATCTATTTTAGTCAATTTTTAACTCCATTACCAAAGTTAATGTATGTTCTAACTATGCGCACCATGCACTCTTAACATTCCTCAAATGTGTTTAACACTATTAAAAATTAGAACGAATCTAAAAGTTAGGATGCATTGTGTCCAAAATTTAAAATTTTTGGGAGTATAAACTGAGAATTGATTGTATGTTAGAAGATGCAAAGTGGAATTATTCAATACTACTTCCATTGGTACACTACGCTACCCTAAATAAGCGCGCGGTATGAACTTGCTTAACATTTGTTAACTTTGGTAACATTGTTTTAAAAATTGACTGAATTGGATAACTCTGAGAGTTCAGGATGTAATATGTCCAAAAAAATAAGTTTAGAATGTAAAGTGAATATGATGTACAATTTAAGGTGTGCAAAATAGAGTAAAATCTATTATTCCTGGTCTTGACCATAAAAGATTGTTTCCGCAGTTTATACAAAAGGGTACAATTGCATCTTTCGTGTTATTTCTATGTAGCTCCAACATAAAGGTGCTTTATTTAGGCCTTTCATTTTTTTTCTTACTCTAGCCCTGGATTGTTTTTGAAACTTTGAGAAAGGTTTTGCCTCAATTAACTTTCACGTTTTTTTTAGTTCCATGAGTTTTTTTCCAAGTTCACCATGAATATATAACCTAAGCATATATACGTCTAAAAGCCATAATTTCTAAGTGCTAACATATATTAATTAATTACTTTAAAATTATTAAATAAGATAAAAAAAATATACAATATTTTTTATGTAAATTAAGGATATACTAACCTTGTATCGTGATATTATTATATGTTTAGATATGGTGACCAAAAATTATTTTTTAGTGGATTAATCACAATTTTTTGAAAAATATAAAAGTTTATAACAAGTATGTATCAGGTTGCTTTTAATTGCAAATCGAATGATAATAAAGTTAAATAGGTACTTTTTCAAAAATACAAATTTAGTATGTGATTCTTGTTCATATGTTTTAAATTCCAAAAGTATAGATTAATAACTAAAAATTATTCTCCAACTAAATTTTCTTTCCATTTCTTATTATTCTTTAATTTTTATGACTGGGTACCTTTTTAAAATACAATTTTAGTGTGTGGTTCTTGTTTATATTTTTAAAATTCCAAAAGTATAGTATAATGTGTAAAAAAGTATCCTCCAATGTAAAAAATTTCTATTTCCTATTCTTTTTTAGCTTCTAAAACACATCCCTAAAATTATATTGTAGAAGGAAATTTACGTCAAGCAAATTTCACTCCCAAAATGAGATGTATTGATAACTTTTAAGGCTTCACGAGAAACATTGTTTCCTATTCCTCTTAATTTCTATACCATGTTGCTAAAATTCTATTTATAGAAGGAAATTTAGTCCAATCAAATTTAATCCTTAAAATGAATCTCAAAATTGATTTTATTTGCTCCTTTATTCCATTAGGAGCTTTTTATATAAGTAGCCTCAATAATTATAGAATACCCTCAAATTTTAAGACATAGCATTGTCATTAAAGTTTATTGTTAGGGTAATTTAGAAAAGAAAATCTAAATCGATAAATCACATGAAGTAATAATTAGTAACTTTTGAGGTCTTTCTATGAAACATTCTTTCCTGTTCCTTCGTAATTTCTATACCATATTGCTAAAATTCCATTTTAGAAGCAAATTTGCTTTAATCAAATTTGATTCCTAATATGAATCTCAAATTGATTTTATTTAATCTTTTATTCCTTTAGGAGATTTTCTACATAAGTAGCCTCATGCCGTATATATCTGATAAGCAATTGCTTCTAAATGTCTAATTTAAGCATCTAAGTAAAATAATACAGATTGGCGAGAAAATCTAAATCAATAAATTACAATCACACATTTAGTATAGTGTAGATAAATTAAATTAATTGACCTTAGTGTCCAAAATCACCTTTTAAGGTAATAAATTAAATTAATCCACTTTAGTGCACAAATTTACCCTTTAAGGTACAAAATTAAATTGGCTAATCTACTTTCCCACATTTCTTTCTATGGTGATAATAAATTAAACTACATTTTTATGTCTGTCTTGACTTTTAAGGCATCACAAGAAATAAATAAAATAATTAGATCAGATTTTGAGCTCGTTTAAATTATTATTGCCTCTAATAGCCAAACTCTACTTAAATGCCAAGTAACTCAATAGGCCTAAAAGAATTGATGTTTAAAAATTGTAGTTCTTTAAGAACTACATGTGGCTTAATTCTATTTGGATATGTTATAAGAAACTCTCCAAAGGCTTCAGTCGCAATAACTATAAAATATAGGGCAAAGTACTAGAAAAATCACTCAACTTTTGCATCATACTAATTTTACCCAATGAATTTTTTAGTGGCCAAGTTAGTTACTCAAGTCTTAAAGTCATAGACCAATGCTCATTCCATCTATTTTAGATATCAAATTGGCTATTGAGGGAAAACATGAGTTGCACAAAGACTTGAAAAGGTAAAAATGCCTAAAAATAATTAGTTTTATTTGGTGCATTAAATTAATAGTATAAAATATTAGGAGGTCAAAGTGATTTTTTTCAAACTTTTCTTCTTTTTCTTCCCTGATTCTTCTTGGCTACCACTTGTCCATCCCTCTAGTTGCATACCCCTTCTCCTTATCGCCACCACCACCACCACCACTACTTCCCTAGTCTGTCCTCTTCCACTCTACTGGATTTTGATCAAGAAAATATGTAAACAAACCAAACCCAACCTCAAATTTTAGCCAAATTGAAAATCCTCTATCCAACCAAACAAATTCTTTTCGTAACCAAAAAAAAAAAAATCTTTATCCCAAAAAAAAAAGAAATTTGGAAAACTTTAGCAATATGAAATTAATCAATCATAAACCATTTTCCAAAATTTCTGAGTCTCCAAATTTATATCACATAAGCAAGAGATCCAAAAATTTATTGCCCTGTAAAAATGAGATATGAAAATATCCAGAAATTGGAGGAGATACAGAATTGGCAGGAAGCAAAGGAGGGAGAGGCAGGACATACTAGAGGAAAAGGAAAAGAGGACGACATCTGGCAGGGGAATGAAAAAAGGGTTATAGGATTCAGTGGAAAGAGGGAAGAAGAAGGCAGCAGAGGAGAGGGATGGGGAAGGGAAAGGGAGATGGGATCTGGTCGGGAAAGGGAACGGAAAGAGGTGAGGATTTGAAGGGAAGAAGGAAGAAGAAGGCAGGGATGGAAAAAGGGAAATGCTGAAAGAGGAGGAAGAGGGGTGGTAGTGGTAGTGGCCTATTGGTAGTGGTGTTGGTGGCAAGTGTATTGACAAATTTTTAGAGAAAATAGTAAAAGGTGGCTAGGGTTTTGGTGTGATATGAAATAATTAGTGACTAGACAAATTTATCCCTTCATAAATCACGTGAATGTCACTTTTTATTCACTAATGCCTTAATTAATTATCACAATTGATGTAAGGACTGTTAAAAGATTTTTCATAGCTAAGTGGCCATTTTGATCACAAAATATTTTAGCTGGCAATCTAGTACCAAATGGAAGCTAAGAAGGGTATATGGTCTTTTGCCGTAAAATATATTATTTTGTAGAGTTTTTCTATTAAAATTCCACCGAATTAAAAATTGATCAAGTTTAATTAATTCATTAAAAATTCAAATGTGTTAATTACTCGCCCATTAAACTCAAAACAAACACCTAAGAATCAAGTGAATTTTAATTTACGCGAACTACATATGGTTTGATTTCAGTAACAGGTAGGTTGGTAGCTTAAGTACATTACTTAAACAGGTGCAATCCCAAAAATAAATACTATATATATTTCCATGTTCTTGTTTGTTTAAATTCAGAGTCAATTAAATTATTTCATAATTAGAATCAAAAGGTATTTTTCTCAAACGAGCAAAGGTAATTAAAAGATTTAATATCTTGAATGGGTCCGACTTATATAAATAAACTTGTGGTGAAAAATTGCATAAGTGCGACAAAATTAGGAGAGAATTTGATTCACAAAATATTAAATTTTTGCCAACACTCATCATCAACACAAACTATGACTTCCTTTCCTTTTTACCACATCTTTTAAATATCAAATTTTCATAAATAGATGGATGCTTTAATGTGGGATATTTTCATACTGGCAGAGAAAAGGCGCTTCTGATCCTCTAAAGCATCCTGATAAGTATTCTATCTAATGAAATACGATGGTAAAAAGGAAAGGAAGTCATAGCTGTCTCTTATACACATCGTTAGATGTTTATTTGAGACACATCTATGTTGACTAGTGATCTAGCAATGTAATTTATTAGTAATTATATTATTCAAAGTTCTTAGACTTATGTAGAGTTTCCTTGACAATTAATGTCGTAAACCTATATATATAGGTCATTATATTATTGATCAATACACGGAATTTCAACCAATTCTCTTTACCATTATAACATGGTATTAGAGCAATATTATTAATTATTACAATGCTATTTTGTTTTCCAAAATATACGGACCAATTCTCTTTACCATTCTAACATGATATTAGAGCAATATTATTAATTTTTACAGTGTTATTTTGTTTTCCAAAATATACGGCATCATTCCCTTCATAACTTTTAGAATACTAGTTCGACTGTCTTTATATTATTTCTTCCTCAACCTATATTTTTCTTGAATTTTCATGATACTATAATAGACTCTCAGATTTTCATTTTTTTCATGTCTAACCTTATAACTATTGTCAATCAGATTATATCTCGCAAAGATTCGTTATCTTTCTCATCTCTTTTGCCACATCAGGTAATAGTTTTTTCTATCTCTTTCTATTGATAAGCAACCTATATCTAATGCTACATCAGTTCACAGTGCTAATGGACCTTCTCCAAATATTAGTCACCATGGTTCTATCTCTATATCAAATTTAACTATTTCTGATACTTTTCTTGTACCAAATTTATCATAGAGTTTACTTTCAGTGAGTCAACTTACTGATCTTGATCTTGACACTTACTTTTCTAAAAGAATGTTGTGTTGGATATCTATTTTTCCTACACTTACCTTCTTTACCTACTAGCTCAATCACATTACTTCAACTTTGGCATTCTCACTTGGGTCATGCATTCCTGTCTCATGTCTGTCAACTAAGTTTCTACAAGTTATTTAAGGCATGTCAAAAATAAATTATTTGATTGTGTTTCATGCCCACATAGTAAACAACATGCTTTACAATTTTATTTAAGTGACTCTATTCTTCCCAACCCATTAAAATGTACAATATGATATTTGGGCTCAACTCCTACTACATTGGGTAGATCTCTAATTATTCTATTCTGTTAGTTGATGACTTGTCCCGTTTTACTTGGATTTATTGAATAGAACAAAGATCATAATTCCTACAAATTTATCGCGAATTTAAAATATGGTTAAAACTCGATTTATCAAAGTCATC
This sequence comes from Cinchona pubescens, assembly GCA_025175665.1. Classification (NCBI taxonomy): domain Eukaryota; kingdom Viridiplantae; phylum Streptophyta; class Magnoliopsida; order Gentianales; family Rubiaceae; genus Cinchona; species Cinchona pubescens. Next base: position 193,666 of record JANKKI010000579.1, read on the forward strand.
AAAATTTTCCATTCTAATAATGTTGATGAATACAATAATTCTGCTTTTTTGTCAGCTCTTAAAGATAATGGAACTATTTCTCAAAGATTTTGTCCATGGATATCTCAACAAAATGGTTGAGTTGAAAGAAAACATAGACACATTTTAGATGCCACTCAGGCACTTTTACTTTCTACAAATATTCCTGAACTATTTGGGGTAAAGCTGCTATTACAACTGTGTATAATATAAATCGAATTCTCTCTCTTATCAAAAATCAATCTGTCCAAAAGCATTTAGCGGGTATGCCTCCCGAATATCAATCTTTCAAAGTCCCCGGCACTAGTCTCTTTTACTTCAACCACATGAGCTTACCAAACTTGAGCCTCATGTACTCATCTTTGTTATTTTGTTGGTTATGGAATTCAACATAAGGGTTACCGTTGTTATGATCCTGGGAATAAGCATCTTAGGATATCTCATCATATTCTATTTTGGGAGCATAGGCCATTCTCTGGTATAGCCAAATTTCAAACCGCTTCACCTAGTTCTCTATGTCTCTTCACAGATGAATTAGATAATCTTTTCCTAGATGAATTATTAGATGCAAGTATTTCTAACCTTTTAGATCTTCCAAATACTACGGTCCCTTCTCCACTTACTATTCGGTCTTCGGATTGCATTAAGCCTCTGCTCCATAGCACCCTCCTTCACCACACTTTCTATTCAGGTAAGGGTGCTCTTTCTCATTTATAAGATTATTATTGTTATCCTGCTCTTACTATCCTATATGAGCCCAAGTCTTTCCATAAGGCTTCTTCTAACCTGTTATGAAAGAAAGCTATGCAAAAGGATTTAGATGCTTTGGCATGTGTCCATACTTGGGAATTGGTTGACTTCACCCCATGGAAAACTACAATGGTTGTAAAGGAGTTTACAAGATCAAGACTCATTTTGATGGTTCTATTGAGCTTATAAAGCGTGTTTTGTTGCCAAAGGTCACACTCAGGAGTACGACATCAACTACGAGGAAACCTTTGCTCCTATTGCCCATCTTACATTTGTTCATGTACTTCTTGCCATCAGTGCTGTTCTTCGTTAGTCACTTTATCAAATGGATATAAAAAATACATTTCTCAATGGTGATCTCGAAGAAGATGTTTACATGCAACCTCTACTAGGTTTTGATCATGTCTCAAAAGGTTTGTCACCTCTATCGTGCTTTATGTGGACATAAACAAGCTCTCACATGCTTGCTTTGCTAAATGTCAGTTTTACATTGCTTGGTTTGGGTTTCTATTCTAACTCTTACGATCCTGCTCTGTGTGTAATTCATCAGATGACTAATGGTACTATCCTATTACTTCACTTGTTAGCGATATGGTTATCATTGATATCCAACATGTCATAAGCAATTTAAACATGCGTGCAAATGTGTGTAAGTGTGTATATGTCAAAAATATGTGTATAGTGTGTGTGTGTGTATCCTCTATTGCTAATGGTTATTACTTCATCATGCTAGAATATGCATCCGATTTCCTACCTCGTCTTGGTTTGCCCCTTAATAAGACTGCTTCTAGTCCTATTGAACCAAACACTCATGTCAATATTTTGTGTTGACCAATTGATGCTGTCTCTTATACACATCTAGATGTGTATATCTTGTGTATGTGTGAAAATGTATAAGAATGTGTATGTAAAATGTGTGAAAATGTGTACAAGTGTGTGTGATTATGTGTGTAAATCGCTCTAACTTATGATCAAGTACTAATGAATACTCAATTACTACATACTCTGATGCTGATTGAGTAAGGGTTCCTACTGATCAGCAATTTACTACAAGATTTGTTGTTTCTTAGAAAACTCTTTGATCTCTTGGTACAACGGGAAACGATCTGTCTCTACCCGTTGAATATCGCTGTTTTAGCTGACGCTTAACAAGAACTAGTTTGGTTTTGTTTGTTAATTGATCTATATGGGTATCAAGAGACTCTTCCACCACATATTGTGATAATCACAATGATATAAAAATGTTCATAATAATATCCTTCATGAACAATACCAAACATATTAAAATTGATTGCTATTTTATGCAATAACATCTTATCCATGGTGTCTTACGGCTCTGTTTTGTTTCTTCCTTGGATCAAACTAATGCTATTTTCACTAAAGCTTTTATCCTAGGCCAATTTCACGATCTCACTTGCAAACTCAAAATTGTTTCTTGGGAATCACCATGAGTTTGAGGGAACGTATTAACGTCTAGATTCACTATAGTGAGTGTCTAGATTTATTATATAATTATATTATTCAATAGTGTCTAGATTTAAGAATAGCTACCTTGCTTAATGCGTAGATTGATGTATATACCTTATTAGTTAGTGTATAGGATTATTGTATAGTTTAGATTCATTGACAGAATATAACCTGGCTCTGCTAAATATAGATCTATTGTATCATTGATCAATACATATCATTTCTCCCAATTGTCTTTGCTGCAACATTATTCGCTCAAAGAGGGCCATTTGCTCTCCTATGTTTTCTTTTTGGTAGCAAGCCCAATTGTATTCCTTTGTTAGAGACTTTGAGATGCCTTTTTCTGATTATAAGATTTATAAGTGAAATATAAAATAAGATTTAGATGTGTAAAATTTTGAGTTTAAGAATCTTGTTAGTAATCTTATGATTCTAAAACTTCTACACTTTCTAGACATGAATTTTGAACAATAATATTTGATCTAGGTAGCTTGTATTTTTGAATCATATCATGAGGCATGCATGAAAAGGAATTTGGTGCGAATGAGGCAAATTTATTTTGCGTATTTTTTTCTTTACCCAAATTATTGTTGACACATTTTTCTAAAGAATTTCATCTATCATGGATTAATGTCAATGCATAATAAATCATATAGTTAAACATTACAGCAAGTACCAACTATAGTTCTACCAAGATCTTCCGTGGGGATGATAGGTGGTTGTCTTCCAAAAGATGTGTAGAGAGAAATTTCTTCATAAGCTAACGGAGTGAAATAAAATTATGTTGTAATACCTTTTACTTAAGGGTATGTTTCATCTACAAACGGATAAGGATAAAAACAAATACATCAGGATAATAGTATTTTGATTTCTATTAGACACATATTTATATAAAATCTTGTAATAACAAAAAAAATAAAAAAATAAAAAAATAAAAAAATAAAAAAAAATAGAATCACTAGTGAGATGAAAGTCACTATGACTTGAGGTGGCAAAATAGATAAATAGATGATGATGGTTTTAATTAAATGAATTTGGATAAAATTCATGAAATCCATTTAAAATCATTTAATAAATAGATTTCAGTAGACAGATTTAAATAGATGATGGATAAACCATTTACCCATATAAAAATCATTAAATTTTGTTTTCTTTCCCAAATTTTCCCACATCCCATTCTCTCAGATTACATAGTCTTGCACACACATTTACACATTATCACACGCACACACATGTGCACACACTTTCACACACACACAATACATATACACATTTTGAGACACACACATTCACATATTTTCACACATAAACACATACACTTACACACATTTACACACACATTTACACATTTTCACATATACTTATACACACTTAATACATATTTTCACACACACACATACACATACTACCACATTTTTTCACACACACATATATACATTCACACACAGTTTCATAAATTTTTACAAACAAACGTACTCACACATATTTTAACACACACACACTTACACACATTTGCACGCATGTTTATACACACACATTTATAATATTTTCACACACACACACACTTATACACTTTTTCACATGCACACAAACACACTCACACACATTTTCACGCACATGCACACTTATACATATTTTCACTCACACACTTACACATATTTTCTGACACTCACACATACTTAAATAGTCATTTTCACACACTTATACACATATACTTATTTCACACACAAACACACTTACATACATTTTTACAAACACAAACATGCGTTTCTATATTTTCACACACACACACTCACTTATACATGTTCTTATACACATACACACACACACATTTTCACACGAGACACACTTACATACACATTTGCATATATTTGCACACATACACATACACTTACACACATTTTCACATATACATTTACACACATTTCTACACACGTACACTTACAAATATTTTCAAACATTTTCATACACACAAACATACATTTTCACACATAGACAGACTTACACAAACATTTAAACACTTTTACACATGTTTTTATATACACACATATTTACATATATTTTCACACTCATACACTTGTACTCATTTTCACAAACACATACACATTCTTACATATTTTTGCACACACTTACACACATTTTCACGACGCATACATGCACTTATACATATTTTCTTGCATACACATAAGTATAGTTACATTTTAACACATACACATTTATACACAATTACACACTTACAAACACTTTTAGACACACGTTTACACATACATTTACACATATTTTCACACACACATACGCATACTTACACATAATTCACATACCTACACACATTTTTGTACACATAGATACACACTTATATGAGTGTATGTTTGGTATAACTTCCCAAACCTACCAAAATGATAAATCAAACAAATTAATTCCCAATACTTATGTGAAATTGTGTAAGTATTGGTAAGTGTGTGTGTGAAAGTGTGTGTAACTATCTATATGTGTGTGAAAGTATGCGAAGTGTGTATACGTATGTGTGTGAAAATATGTATAAATGTGTGTGTGAATATGTGTAAGCGTATGTGTGTATGAAAATGTGTGAAATGTGTGTGTGTAAAAGAGTTATCTATTCATACAACGTATCTATAAATTCATCACACACATACGTATGAAATGTAAGTGTGTGTGCAAATGTGTGTGTGATTCAGACTGATATAAAATGTCTAAGAGTGCACGCATGTGTGAGAAAATATGTGTAAATATGTGTGTGTAAGTAAAAATATATATTAGAGTGTGTGAGAGTAAGTGTGTGAACATATGGGTAAGTGTGTGAAAATCTATGAAAGTGTGCATGTTTGTGAGAGAAAATATGTGTGTGTGTGTGTGTGATAATATGTGTGCATTTGTGTGTGAGAGAAAATATACGTAAGTATATTTATGTGAAAATATATGCATGTGTGTGAGTATGTGTAAAAATATGTGAATGTGTGTGTGTGGGTATGTGTGATAATTTAAGTGTATGTGTGTTTGAGAAAATGTAAGTGTGTGTGTGTGTGTGTGTGAAAGGTGTGTAAGAGTATGAGTGTGTGTAAATGCATGAAAATAAGTGTAGGTGTGTGTAGGTGTGTGAAAATATATGAATGTGTGTGTGTGTGAAAATATATGAAATTATGTGGTTAGAGAAAATGTGTATAAGTAAGGGTGTAAGTGAAAATGCTGTATACGATGTGCACAAACATATATGAAAATATATGAAAGTCCGTGTTTGTGGAAAAAATGTGTGTAAGTATATACACATTTTTGTGAAAATATGTAACATGTTTTAACATGTGTTTAAATGTATGTGTCTTGAAAAAGTGTGTGTGAAAAATGTGCACTCTTATATGTTTGAAAATATGTTGAAGGATGTTTAAATGCATTTAAGAGTGTGTGTGTGAAAATGTGTGTATCTGTGTGAGAAAATATGTTAAGTGTATGTGTAAAAATATGCGTGTATGATAATGAGTATGTGTGTGTAAATATGTGTAAGTGTATGTAAAAATGTCACTGAAATGTTTGTGTGTAAATATATGTGTGAAAATAAATTGTATAAGTATGTAGATTATTAGTTTGTAATAATTTGTTGAATTAAATAGATTTCTATGTATTGAATTGATTATCCATTAAAATCTACATAATAAGTGGTTATCAATGGATATAATATTTATATTTATTAAAATTTCTAAGATCAATCATATTTATTTATGTGTGGATGATTTTATATAATAAATGAATTTGAATCTATTTTGACACCTTTACCAGTGATAAAAAATAATTAGGCCCACCTCAGAAAAAGAAAATGCTAAAGGTCACGTTATCTAGAGAAACGACAGTGCATACACTATGATATAAAGCATAGATGGGATACTCAAGCAGAGGATCAGAGCCGTCTCAATAGACTTTTTGCTAGAAATCAATTACGGACATCCTAAAGTAGGCTTGGTTTGCAATTTTATCCGTTGATTTTACGGTTATTAAACAAGTATCATAGATCCTCTGATGCTAGATGACATCACTTATTTATGGTATACTAATATCATTCGATATCACTTGGCTCAGCTGTAGCTTGTGTAATAATCATAAATTTTATGAGTGGTATAGTAGACCAAACCTACCTAATAAGAAACTAGATATTTAGAATGGTTTGCAAATCAATCAATTTTGCAAACTAATAAGAAAAAAAATTATTTTTTTCAACTAATAAGAAAATTAAACAACAAGATATTGATAATAGTTTGCAAGAGATTTTAAAGATTTTTTTTTTAATGCAAAAGTCTTTATCACTTCATGTCTACATCATCGTGAAAATATTTTCTTCCTAAATTGTAGTAGTTAATTGAAAATGAGCTGAATATTTGTAACTGTGTGTGTCTATGAAGATATCTTAACCACATCAGCAACACCAGTATAAATACATAATCGGTGTTATTATGTATAAAAGTATGTTTCACTAAATCTTAAAAAAAAAGTTTGATGGAAATAAGATATTTATTAGGATCTTCCTTAAAAAACGAAAGTCGATTAAAGTCAAATCATTTAAATTCGACTTGTTCAAGCAGTAAGTCAAACAAGTCGAATAAGTCAAACGTTTAATCTTTTTCTATTCCATATTTTAATTTCAAAATTTAGAACACTATCCCACAAATTCTATACATTCCACAAATTCAAAATATAAGTTCATAAATAATAAAAAAAAATATATAACTAAACATTACTAAATGATGTAGTTGTAGTCTTTTAGAACTTATTTGATTAGGATTAGGTTTAAAACTTTCATCTCTTTTCGTTTTCCTATGATTTATTTTTAAGTAATGTATGTTTTACTTTGTTTGATATTACATTTATACATAATAGTGTCATAAAGTGTCTGTCTTTTATAATTATTTTAATTTGTATAATATTATCCACATTATCATCTTTATACACATGTGATGTACATAAATATAATTCATGATATATTATATATGTAATTTTCAAATGATTATATGTATAAATTCACACACATATCTTTGTATGTATACTATACATATAATCTACACACATAAGGTAGAAATTTTAATATATGAATGTGTATTAATGTATATAGCATATATAGATATTAAAATTAATTCACAAAATCACAAATTCAGAATTAAGTACTAAAATTAATTCACATAAATTTTTTTTATTGAATCTTCAACCCCAATTAAATTGTATGCAATAAATATATAGGAACATATATGATTACTTAACTCTATCTATATTAATAGTATATTAGTAATGCATTTAATATACTTGTTGTTAGTAATAATATTATACTAATAGGTTATGTAGTATAACTGTATAACTATATAAAACATATTTTTATTATAATTATGAATTATACAAATTTTAGTATATGAATATAAGAACATGTATGTGTGTGTATGTGAGCGTACGTGCGTGTGTGTATATATATACACATACTAGTAGGGGCTAGCCACCTACTATTTTTACTTTAAATTTTGTAATTATAAATAATTGACATTATTTTTTAATGATAGCAGAATTGACAATCTATATAATATGAAATAAAAAATGTACATCCATAATCCATGACTAAATTTAGCAAAAAATAAACACAACATAAAATCAAAAGATAATAACCAAACACTTTCTTTCTTTCATTTTAGAAAGCTATTTTGTAAATAACTGTCCAGGTGAAATTATAAATACAATATTTTTTTGAATAAATCGTACATATAACCATTGTTGGTTTGCAATTGTATCAGAAAATTATGTTAGTTAACCCATCTCATTCTACTGTGAATGTGTGCATGATTTACTAATCATGTCTTGATTTATAGGCTAACAAATGCATATTCAACTCCGTCACTTAATACACAAGACAATTTCACAAACTAATAATCTACATACTTATACAATTTATTATTATACACATCTAAGAACTTGGTTAAACATTTATTACAACAGTTCTAAGAGACGTTAAATTAAGCTACATGTATGAAGCTAATTGTTTGCACTCCATAATTTATATACTTTCATTCACATCCATTTGATCTCATTTTCACTGTAAAGTAAAATAAAGTTGATTCTCATCCATTTTATGTACCTGATACAAAACAATGGATAGAGCTATATGCTTTATTTATGTCTGCTAAATTCAAGTAGTAAATTTATAAAACAAAAAAGGAATCAAACAGTTTTCTTTGGGGTTGAAGGTATATTAAAACTTGGAAAGGGATGCTCCGATTTGACTACAATCTGAAGGCAAAGGCTCAAATGCCATGGCTACAAAACAAACAATTGCCATATAAGGAAATTAGATCTAAAACTCAAAATGAAAATTTGCTATTTTAATTTCCATTTTCCTGTTGGGCTCTCTCTAAATTTCTCATGAACCTCAGAGGTTCACCATGCCAAGATACGGAAAAGGTCAAAATTATTTTTTAAATTTAGATTAACAAAAATCATCGTAGGCTCGTTAAAGGGGTGTAGGAAATCCTTCATCATCAATCTATATCCATCTATCTATCAAGTCATCAGATCAGACAGAGAATTAAGCATGAGAGGTCATATGAAACCAAGGAAATACAAGAAAGTATGTTATCTAAGAATGGATAGCAACAGACATTCCAATACAACAGACATTCAAATAAATCACAGATAAAAGATTGTAGAGACACTATTAAATATGAAAACAGAACTCTACTTGTTTGTCTATCTACAATTTGCAATCTGCATTAAAAAAGGTCTCAAACTTGTTTGTATCACCTTTATTATCAATGACAACCAAACTTGAAATTTCATGAGAATATTGGCATGTGTGTTGCAGAGGTCTCAAAATTATCCTTCGTGTTGCTATCCAAAGGTCTCAAAATTATTCTTGGTGTTGTTCATATTTGTAGGTCCAGCAACTATAGTAAGAATAATCTTAACAGATTGCCTGGTACTTTTAGCTAAAAGAAGAAATTAAAAATGCATGATTTTACTACCAATTGTCCTAGCCAAAATTTGCAATTATACCAAAAAACCATCACTTTTAGCATAGATTAATTAGAACATAATCCAAAATGGATTAAGAAAATATTATGTAATTAGGAAAACACTCCAAAATTAATAAGATGAGAATTTTTGTGTTTACCTGCACATAAACACTTTAGAATTGAAGATATCTCAAAGCCAAGAAACATGGTAGTATGCAAAAGAACCCTGGGATGATATTAAAATCAAAGCTATAAAGCACATACAGCAATACAAAAACATAGTTGTGTATAAACACATCTTAACATTGATATGGAACACACTCAAAAATTCTAAAGTTTGGTTGCCTGTATGTACTTATAATATTAACATAAATCAAAAATAGAGAAAGGAAGAATGATCTTACATAATAATCAAACACATTTAAAGTAGAAACTTCTTATCGAGATAGGAAGAAACCAAGAAAAAACCAAGCAATCACAATGGCAACCAAATCTTAGCCATCTCCTACAAAATTTCCATGTAAACAAAGTTTTATTAAATAATAAATAAATAACAAAAACAAAGAAAGAACAAAATTAGATGAAAATTAAAAACTCTGCAAATATCAGATCGAGGAGAGTAGATAAGGAAGAGAAAGAAAGAACAAAAAAGAAAGAAGATGAGGCGTGCAATGAAAACAGTTCAAGATTTGGAGGAAATAATTGTAGTACCTGTAGTTTCCTTGGCTAAAAGAAGACATCTTATTTTGTTAAAAAAAAATTCACCAAATCGCATATTTTCCGTGATTTTTTGGGAAGACTGACAGAGGGAGATGCCAAAAGGTGAATGAAGTACAAATTTTGTAGAGGAGGTATGATTGAAGTATTCTTCATAAATTTAGGAAAAAAAGAAGGTGAATGATTTCTGGATAAGAGAGAGAAAATAAGCTGCCGGCTGGAGAACGTTTAGTTAAGGGGAGATTAATTAAGGTGCGTTTGATAAAACTAAAATTTGAATTCTGAATTCTGAATATTGAAAATTAAATGTTAAAATCTTAATTTGTTGAATTTATTAAGTTATTAAAATATATAATCAGTTGAATCTAAATACTGAATTAAAATATTTTACCTCGTTTGTATTATATATTTTGATGATAATATTATATTTTTTATAATAGATTATTTTAATTATTATATTTTTAATACAAATAAATAATTTTTTAATATAGAGTATGTGTGTATGAGAGAGGGGTATGCATGTGTGAGAGAGATATTATGTACAAATGTATGTTTATATGTGAGAAAGAATGAATATAATAAGTGCAAGTGTGCATTTTTGTATGTGAAATGGAATATAGTGTGTGCAAGTGTATGTTTATGTGAAAAAAAGATTAAATGTGTCTTTGTGTGTGAGACAGAATGAATGTAGTGTGTGCAAGTCTGAGATATGTGTGAGAGAATGAATATAATGTGTGTAAGTGCGTGTAAATAGTGTGTGAATGTGAAATAAAGAAAATTTGGGTGAGTTTTGCTATACTAGTAAAGAATTCAACAAATTAAGTAATAGACTTTTGACTTAAAATTTTATATAAGAAATTAAGTGGCACTTAATGCATTTAGAGGTAAGAGAATTTCGTTATCAAACACACTTAATACAAAAAGCACTTAATGAATTAAGTTTAAGTACTTAATGGGGTTATCAAACACCCCTAAGTATAAACATGATTCAGAGTTTGATATTGATTGTAATTAGGTTTAAAATCGAATCTAAGTGTCAAAACAATGGCAGCCAGACTAGTCTAAAATGGAGTTTAAAGTCTAAATATACTAATTGATGTTTAGGCTAATTGGACTGCAAAGTAAGGTCAAAATTATTGCTTCCAAATCATAGGGAATATAAAATACCCTTAATGTCCTCAATAGTTTCAAACTGTTTTTGTTAGAAGGATATAGCTGTAATTTTGAGCATGACCACACAAATTCTATTGTGTTGAAATAGCAAAAAAAATAGTGAATTGACACATATAACCTCTAGGATTTTGTTTGTACAATTCATTCAAAGGGCAAGAGTAGTCTTTTTGTCCATTATTTATATACTTGAAAAGGAAAAAAAGAAAGTAAAAAAAAAAATCCACATCATTAGCCACATAGACTCAAATGCCACATGGCATGTGTGAGGAGTTCCTTACCTTTTTATCTAGTTGTTAACATGAACCATTTGATTACTTGGCCATCCCATGTGCAAAATAAATAGCAACTTGAATACACACTTGGCAAGTTATCCAAATGGCAACTATTTAGGATGACATCTCAAAGAAGTAATCTACATGGCAACCAAACAACAACAATATAAACCTAATTAAATATGTCACTTGGCCTAAGGAGGAAACTCCTTGTCTTTTTTTTATATGTAGGAAGATACATGTATAGATATTTCAATAAATACTTAATTATATATAATCACTTAACTCTAGTATCTACATGTATTAAAAGGAAATTAATGATTCATAATTAGTTACTAAAATAAAAGTGTTACATTAATAAGTTGTACATTTATGTTAATATATAAGTACATAAATTGTACATAACACCATCAATTATACAAGATAAGAAAAGATATTTAACTATTAAGAAAAAAATAATATTATCAGTTATTAATATATTTTATTGTTAAGAATTAAAAATATTATGGTTAAAATATTATGTACACGAATGCTTTAATATATTATTATGATTGTAGATGTAGACCTTATATATATATATATATATATATATATATAGAAAGAGAGAGAGAGAGAGTTTGACTTATTTGATTGATATTTGATCGGCAAAATCGAACGACTTGTTCGACTGGTGTACTGGTCAAATCAGTCAATTTGTACATCAGTATTCGACCAATAGTTTGACTTAACAGTTGAAGTCAAAGTCGAATAGTCAATTTGACTTTGAATCTTTGGACTTGACTAACTTTTGAACACCCCTAATTATAACTATACTGCAATATCCAAACAATAAAAATAAAGCACAATTCTTTCAAAGATTCAAGTATACTATGATAATCCAGCACATACACAATAAAAGTCAATTATCTGTTCTCTGTTTGATAGATTTTATATCCTCTAGAACAAAATTGTACTTCATGGTTAAATAATACCACAGAATATTACCACAAAATATCGAATGTGGAATAATATGAAACATACATACCTCCAGACACTGATGAAATTGGGTCACTGCTGTTTGAGAAGAAATAAAAATAATTTTTTGGTGCTTCTAAACTTTAGACAAACTAATATGATAGTGTATTTTCTAATAGATTTGTTAGGCTTAAGGACCCAAAACACTCCCTATATTTATATCATTTTTGTCCACTAGAAAAACTAAAATGGTTACTCTGTCTCTTATACACATCTAGTGTGTATTTTATTGGATATGATGAAAGGTCTAAGAGATATACATTAGAATTAAATATTGGATCAAATATTTGAAATTTAAAAATAAAACCACATGGGTTATTTAACATTCTAATATTTCTCCCACTTGATCCATATATTTTATTCGATATACAAACTATCAAATCTCACAAGCAAGATCCAGAACACCAAAATTATTCTTCTTAGTATAAATAAGTAGTCTTTTATGTTTTTCTATGCATTATGTCTCTTCAATGCAAAAATTTATGTGACAATACAACTTAATAAATAAGCCTTATGCTCAATATAGATCCAATTTACTGAGTTTTCTTAAATAACCATAAAAGTATGCGCAACTAAGTATGAAAAAACATAACTGAATAAGAGTTTCATTGGAAATAGCAAATGTATATAAATGTGAAATAAGGTCACATTATGGAACCAAGTTCCATACTAACTATATGATCCCTGAAAATCTTTGGTGGCATGCCTTTAGTCAAGGATCGACAATCATCAATTCAGTATTAACATATTCAATGACCAATTTATTCTCTTTAACAAGTTTTCGAATGCTAAGTATTTGATGTCGATGTGTTTTCTTTGACTAACACTCTTATTATTCTTAGCCATGAAAACAGTAGCTGAATTATCACAAAATAACCACAATGGCTTAGAAATAGAATTCACAACTCTAAACCTAGCCATAAAACTAATGATTCAACCATACACCATACGAAGTTGTCTCAAAACAAGAAACGAACTCAGCTTCTATATTAGAGGTTGCAATCAAAGTTTGTTTTTCACTTCTCTAAGACATAGCTCCACCAGCTAGCATAAAGACATAACCAGTTGTCAAATTTTGAATTAATACAGCCAGAATAGTTTGAATTCGAGTAGCAAAACACCTCTAGATTATCAGTCCGTAAGCATGTAATCTTTCTTTCCCTGTAGGTACCTTATTACCTTCTTTACAGCACTCCAGCAGTCTATACCTGGATTACTCTTATATCTTCCAAGCATTTCCATAGCAAATGCAATGTTAGGTTACATTAGGCTTCCAACGGCAGAGGCATATGAAATGTTTTTCATCTATTCCCACTCAAGGTAATTTTTCAGACATTGGTCCAAGTTGAAATTGTAACCCTTCACAATGTGTATAAGAGACAGGGTTTTGGATGAAAGATTGTTCCTCTCTAAAACTTTGTTAATATAGGTCATTGAGATGGATTTATTTTTTTACTTTATCTATACATGGATCTTTATGCCAATAATTAAAATGCCTTACCCATGTCCTTATATATGAATGTTTCTAGAGAGAAATTGTTTTACCTCATGTAGTAATCCTTTGTCATTGATTGCAAGTAAGATGTCGTCCACATATAGAACAAGAAAACAAATCTTTCTCCCACTAACCTTCTAGTATATACATTGATCCATAATATTCTCTTTAAAACTAAATGAAGAGTTCACACCATGAAATTTCAAATGCCATTGACAGGAGGCTTGCTTCAATCCATATATAGACTTTTTAAGCTTGCAAACCAAATGCTCACAGTCACCAGAGGAGAATCATTCAGGTTGTTTTATCTAAACATCTTCCTCTAGATCTCCATTAAGGAACGCCATTTTCACATTCATTTGATGCAACTCCATATCAAAATGGGCAACCAATGCCATAAAGATCTAAGTGGTATATATCTTAATCTTAGAGTACAATTTAAATAATTGATTAAAGCATTCGTGTAAGGAATATTTAGCAACCTGTCTCTTATACACATCTCGATGTGTATAAGAGTCAGCTCCAAATGACTATACGGTGTATCTACAAGAGTCTGAGTATAGCATTGGAGTTCTAAACTCGATACAGATCTCAGACTCTATTTGATGCCATCGAATCCATTTCTTGTTTCATGGCATTGTACCATAAGTCAGATTTATTGCAGCTCATGGCTTTTGAAAATGTTTCAAGATCATTTTAGACTCCAATGCTATACTCAGACTCTTGTAGATACACCGTATAGTCATTTGGAGTTGCTATTTTCCTTACTCTAGTAGATCTTTCTCAATGTTGTACTAACATCATCCTGAGAAATATGTTGTTCAACTGGTTCAACAATTTATACATTTGTTGAACAGGATTCAACATGCTTATTGAGATCAAGTACGTGTAGAGTTTTAGGGATTGATTGTTCAACACGTACTTGATCTCAAGGAGCATGTTGAATAACAATAGTCCCGTCTATGACTAGAAGTGGAAAGTTGTGGAACAGAATTTTCTACCTCAAATCCAATACCCAATGATCTGTCACTCTCACTAATCAGGTCATTCTTAAGAAACTTTGCATTTGTTGACACCACAATCTTTTTACCATTAGATGGACAGTAAAACCTATATCTCTTAGACCTTTCATCATATCCAATAAAATACACACTAATGATCCTTGGGTCCAACTTCTTTTCTCATGGATTATAAACTCTCACTTCAGTTGGGAATCCCCAAATGCGTACATGTTGCAAACTTGGTTTCCAACCTTCGAATAACTCAAATGGCATCTTTGGGACAGCTTTGGTTTTAACTCGGTTTAATATGTACACTACCATCTTAAGTGCTTTACTCTACAAAGATTTAGGAAGTTTTGAGCATGCTTACATGCTCCACAACATTCCCACAATGTTTGGTTAAATTTCTCTACTACACCGTTTTGGCTCGGAAAATCAAAGTGTGTACCTGTCTCTTATACACATCTAGATGTGTATAAGAGACAGGTATTATTTAACCATGAAGTACAATTTTGTTCTAGAGATATAAAATCAGATGTGATCTCATAATTTTATTCTCTTTTCACATTGTTTCTCCACTTATGCCTTAAACACCTTAAAGGCATCTAGTGCGTCATTTTGTTATGAAGCAAGTAGAGATAAATATATCGTGAGTAATCATCTATGAAGATGATGGAATACTTTTGACATTATGCATCCATGTTCAGATAGCATATGTTTGTATGTATGATCTCCAATAACTCTGAACTTCTATTGGCTATTTTTTCGACATTTTGGTCTGCTTTCCCTTTATTAGGCCACACAAGTCTCGAAATTAGTAAAATCTTGAGTACTAAGTATTCTGTCAGAATACTAATCTCTTGATTCTCTGAATGGAGATGTGTCCCATTCTCTGGTGCCACAATATAAAGGAATCCTCATTCATAACACATTTTTTAACACCGACATTATTTTGAACATGCAAAGTAGTAAATGTAGCATTATTTTGCAAATTAATTAGTATAAGACTTGTCAAACATGATTATGATTTATGATCTTGATGTTTTTGACCGTGTGTGTGCAACAGGAAGGAAGGCTACTTATGGAACATAAAATGTCCTTTACAAATCTAAAACAAAGCCATTACTGAGAAATAAATTGCATGTCCCAATTGCATTCATCTTAGACCGCATCTTATTTCTTGAATAGATGTATTCATCACTTTCATTGGCTTCCTTAGATTTCGCAATCCCTGCAAGGAATTCGTAACATGGAAAAGTTATTTTTAAGTGTTAGTCAAAGAAAACACATCTAACATCAAAGGTTAGATTCAAAACTTGTTAAAGACTGTCTCTAATACACATCTAGATGTCTTTAATTTAGGGCAATCCTCCTTTATGTGTCGTTTCTTCTTACAAAAGAAGCACTTGGATTCCTTCTTAATATCTATCTGAGAGGACATCTTTTCCTTTCTCTTCCTTCTTCGATTGATTGTTCTTGTTCTTTCCTTGAGTTTCCAGATGCACGCTCTCTCTATTTTCCATAAGTAGCCTTCCTTCCTGTTGCACACACACGGTCATCAACTCATTGATGGATCATTTGTCCTTATGTGTGTTGTTAGAGATCTTGAAAGGCCCATACTGCTATGGCAGAGAGCTCAGAATGTAGTGCATGAAAAAAGACTCAGACATTGTGACCTTAAGATTTTCGGTTGAGCCGCTATTTCACTCATGTGCATGATGTGTTCACACTCTCCTTTGATACCAATGAGTCTCATGGAGGAAAAGTTTATGATTAGGTGTACTTGCTATTGATGAGCAATATGAGTCTTCAGATCATCTTTAGCCTGTCAATAGCTTATACACATCTAGATCATATTGATCGATAAAACCCCGAATGCTAGCAGAATATTGGATGTTTAAAAACATAACCACGTGAAATGATTAGATCGCTCCCACGTTTTATAAAGCTCAACATCACTAGGTTGGTGTTATGTTCTAAGTAATCAGAGGTGGTTTGTATTTTTGGATACCATAATCAATGTTCATCCACTCCTAATGAAGAATAATCCTCTCTTTTCACAACTTATAGTTGTCACCCTTGAGTTCAAGAATGTCACATTTCACATCAGAAAAATTCACAAGTTAAAACTGCACAAAATAAATTATATACATGCTTATATAAAAAATTTGAGACAAGTCAATATTTATTATGTTTCACCAATGCAAAACATACTAAGAAATATGAATTACATGACACAAACATTGCCTATGGGCTAAATTTCTAATTCAATTAAATTCATATAATCAAAATAACGAAACTATTAAATCATGCTCCTTTCCTTAATTCTTGTGGGTAAATTAAGGAATATAATTTAACATTTCATCCCAATTAATCACATAATATAATATAATAAAAATTTCTATGGGAAAAATTTTATTATATTAAATGTTATATAAATACAATATATAAATTATATTATGCATTATCCCTGTCGTATATTACTGTCTCTTATGCAACATCTATCTGTGTATAAGAGACAAAATCTAGTAAGGATGTAACTTATATATGTAAGATATAAATTCTTATACTGATCTTAATGTGTATAAGAGACAAAATGGAAGTAAGTTATATATACATACATAATACCTTCCAAAAGCGAACAATTGGAGTAGCTTAATCGGTCGATTGCTCGACCTTTAATCAGAAGGTCGCGGGTTGAAAGCCTTCCAACATCACATATGGATTTTTTTTTTAATCATGAACTAAACTTTAACTTGTTTATATAAAATCATGCTCCAAAATCAATCAATCCTCTCGAGTAGCTTAAGTTGTCAGATACCCTGACCCTCAATCGAAAGGTTGTGGGATCAAACATTTCCTCCACTGCTTTCAAATTTTTTTAATTAGAATAAGACTTTAGCTTGTTTATAGAAAATCATGTTCCAAAATTAAACAAGCCATTCAAAGAACTTAAATGGTTAGAATCCCTGACCCTTAACTAAAAGGTTGAGGGGTCAAACCATTCCTGCGACGCTTGCAAATTTTTTTTTTAAAAAAATTAGATTTGGACTTTAGCTTGTTTATTTAAAAAAAAAAAACTTCCTAATGCAACCCTTCTTCAACCCTTTTTTTGGTTATCTTTTCATTCGCTTTGGACCCAAATCGACCTGTGTGACCAAATTGCAACCTGAATGCAACCCATACATATTTTTAGGTATTTGTGCATCAAAAATTGTGTTTTTAATCACATAAAATATGGAAATACAAATTTTTAATGATTTATAATCTTAGTTTTCAGTAAAAACATCAAGATCATAAACTCATAATCATGGTCCACAATTCATATACATAAATAGAAAATATATAGCCATAAACTAGCATCAAATAACACTCAAATAGAAGTTTTGATCAATGAAAAAAGATAGAATGAATTTCTAAATGATTTATAATTCTATATTTCCTCAATAACATGTCAATAGTAAACCCAAATCAACTTATATGTATATGTAAATCAAGGCAGTGATGCTGAGGCATAAAATACTCTGATATGATTAAATAATACAACAGAATATCACCACAGAATATCGAATGCAGAATAGAACAAATGATACATACCTCCAGCCATTGATGAAATTAGGTCACTACTGTATGAGAAGAAATAAAAATAACTTTTTGGGTGCTTCTACACCTTAAATAAACTAATACGATAGTGTATTTTCTAATAATTGTCGCATAGGGACCCAAAACACTCCATATATTTATATCATTTTCCCCATATGTATAAAACTAAATCATTATAGTGAGTGTATTTATCACAACCTGTCTCTTATACACATCGTGATAATTATCACAAAAGTAGTTATTATCTCAAATTTTATAAACATCAAAATTAAATATTGGATCAAACATTTGAAATTTAAAAAAATATAACCTACATGAGTTAATTAAAAAGGAAAATGACCATAATAGTCCCTCACATTTCACATTTGTACTTTTTTAATCTCTCACATTCAGAATGATGCATTTTAGTGCCTCACAAATCTCAAAACGCACCATTTTAGAATCCCTCGACACAATTACGGAAAATATTTTGACCTAATATATTCACATAGGTTGAATAACATCATCAAGGAAAATATTGAGACATAACCTTGAACAATAAATTATCCCAAAAAAGAGCATTGGGGTCATTGGAGAGAGATAGTGAAGGAAAAGCCACGAGGGGGAATTGGGGTGGTCATCTGGTAGGTGAAAATTTTAGATACTAGTGATGGAGCCTTTAGGTAGTGTTATTTAATATGATTAGATATCCTAAGACACTCAGTCACAAGATCAGTGTAACATTCACACATGTGAGTATTTTAGACTAAAATATGTTGATAATTGTGTCAATGGGACCAAATCTAGTACATTTTGAATTTGTGAGGGACTAAAATGCATCATTTTAAATATAAAGAACTAAAAAAGTACAAATATAGCATGTGAGGGATTAATAGGATTAATTCCTTAGTGAATTCGTGTCTGAATAAATTGCTTTTAGTGGTTGCAGATTTGAATTCAATTCGATCCGTGTGTTAATTGTTTTTCTACCAATGGTAGTCATAAAGCCATCATAATTTGATTTAAGGTTTATTTGTCAATTTATCTTTTTCTTTTCCCTAAAAAGTTGTCAAATATTTTTTTAATTCATCTTTCTTTGAGTATGATTGCCTTTCTTTTTCTGGTTTCTTCTTTCCAGATAACAAGAATTAAGTGAATTTTAATTTACACGAATGAAATAAATTTGATTCCAGTAACGGGTACGTTACTGTCTCTTATACAATACTTAGATGCAATTTAAAAAATAAATACTATATATATTCCCTATATTCTTGCTTGTTTAAACTCGAAATCAATTAAATTAATTTATAATTAGAATCAAAAGGTATTTTTCTCAAACAATAAAATGTAATTAAAAGATTTAATATTTTGAATGTGTCCGACTCAAATAAATAAAAACTAGTGGTAAAAAATCACATGAGTGAGATAAAATTGGAAACGAATTTGATTCGCAAAGTATTAAATTTTTGCCAACACTCATCATTAACACAAACTATGACTTCCTTTCCTTTTTCCCACACATTTTAAATTCACTATTTAAATGAAAATTTGGATGTTTAAAAGCTTTATTGTGGGTAATTTTCATACGTGCAGAAAAGGTGCTTCCGATCCTCTATTTTAATTTCCTATATGAAAGTCTTCTTTGAAACTTGTATGTATAATATACTATGGAATTAAAAGAACTTGCAATGCAACACCACCTTTTATTTGTTAATGTCTATGTTCACTAGTGATTTTATAGATTTATTGTGTAATTACATTATTCATTAGTTTTTAGATTTATATACAGTTATCTTATTAATTTGTGTCAAGGCATATAAATATAGGCCATTATATTACTGATCAATACACATAATTTCTCCTAATTCTCTTTACCATTATAACATGGTATTAGAGTAATATTATTAATTTTTACTGTGTAATTCCGTAGAAACATTTCCAAAACATACAATATCATTCCCTTCTTAACTTCTTAGAGTACTATTTGGACTATCTTTATATTATTTCTTGCTCAGACTATATTTTTCTTGAATTTTCATGATACTATAATGGACTCTCAAATTTTCATTTTTTTCATTATACACATCTTGTAATAATATTACATCTAATACCATGTTAATAATCTTAAAGAGAATACTAGGAGAAATTATGTCAGTTAACTAGTTCTTATATTGATTCTAGATGTGTATAAGAGACAGGTGTTAAAAGTTTTTCGTGTTTCTTTCTATTAATAAGAAACCTATACTTAATGCTACAACGGTGTGTATGAAAATATGTGTGAGTTTCATATAAATTACTTTGGTGAATCGACTTATTGATCCGATCTTGACTCTTATTTCTTCTCAAAAATGGTTGTGTTATTTAAGATCTTAAGATCAGGAGGCCAGTTGGGACCAGTCCAATCTTTGGATATGTATTTATCCTATCCTCTTTACATTTACCTTCTTTACATGATAGTCATTTGTCTGTGATTTCATATCTAAATTAGTAAACAACATGCTGTATAATTTTAAATTTAAGTGACTTTACTCTGTATATTGTGTTTGAAATGTACATTGTGATATTTGGGCCCAACTCCTACTACTATGGGTAGACCTTGTTACTATATTATATCGATTGATGAATTGTGACTTTTGTTCTATTAAATAAATCCAAGTAAAACGACAAAATTCATCAATCGATAAACGTGTATCTGTCTCTTGTACACATCTAGTATAATGTATAAATGTGTATGTGTGTTAAAATGTAAGTGTTTATGTATGTATATAAAAAAATCAACTCGAGCACTTTGGATTTCTACAAATATTCCTAAACCATTTGGGGTGAAGCTACTCTTACTATTGTGTATAATATAAATCGAGTTCTCTCTCCACTTATCCAAAATCAATCTCTTTATGAGCGTTTCCATGGTATGCCTCCCGAATATCAAGCATTCTAAGTTTTTGGCTGCACTAGCTTTGTTTTATTTCAACCACATGAACTTACCAAACTTGAGCCTCGTACTCATCTTTGTTATTTCGACAGTGCGCCAAAAACAAACAATTTGTATCTCACTCTTATACACATGAACATGTGTAACATATTAAAATTTATTGCAATTTTATACAATAACATCTTACCCATGGTGTCTTGTGGCTCTATTTAGTACATTCCTTGGACACATATATTGCACATTTTCACTAAAGCTCTTACACTAGGCTGATTTCAGGATTTCACTTACACAACTCAAAGGTGTTTCTTGACAACCACCATGAGTTTGAGGAGCGTGTTAACATCTAAATTCACTATAGTGATTATCTAAATTTATTGTATAATTATATTATTCAATAGTGCCAGATTTGTATATAGCTACCTTGATTAGTGCCTACAGATTTATATACTATTACCTTATTAGTTAGTGTATAGGTTATTCATTGTATAGTTTAGATTCATTGTAGCTATAAGTCTATAAATTTAGATTATTTTATTATTGATCAATACATATCATTTCTCCCAATTGTCTTTGCTACAACATTATTCTCTCGAAGGGTGCCCATTTGCTCTCCTATGTTTTCTTTGTGGTAGGAAGCCCAATTGTTTTCCTTTGTTAGAGGCTTTGAGATGCCTTTCTTCTAATTTTAAGATTTATAAGTGAAATATAACATAACATTTAGAGTTGTTGAAAAATTTCTGAGTTTGAGAAGTTTGTTAGTAATGTTTAAATTCTAAAACTTTTACACTTTCTAGACACGAATTTCATTTTTGAGCAATAATATTTGATCTAGGTAGCTTGTATTTTTGAATCATATCATGAGGCATTCATGTAAAGGAATTTGGTGTGAATGAGGCAAATCTATTATTTTGTGTATTTTTTCTTTTACCCAAATTATTGTTGACATATTTTTCTAAAGAATTTCATCTATCATGGACACACGTCGTATTTCATTGGATAGAAGACCTCCCAAAAGATACGCAGAGAGAATTTTTTTCATAAGATAATGGAGTGAAATAAAATTACGTTGTAATACTTTTTGCTTAAAGGTAGGTTTTAAGATCAAACGGGTAAGGATAAAAACAAATATATTAGGATAACGGTATTCTAATTTCTGTCGGACACATATTTATAACAAATCTTTTAATAACCAAAATAAAATCGAATCACTGGTAAAATGAAAGTCAACGTGACTCCATTTGGCAAAATGGATAAATAGATGATCTATGGCTTTAGTTAAATGAATTTGGATAAAATTCATAAAATCCATTTTAAATCATTTAATAAATAGATTTAAATAGTCTGATTTAAGTAGATAATGGATAAACCATTTATCCATACTTCAATTTTGTTTTCTTGCCCAATTTTCCTACCTCCCATTCTATCTATACATGGTCTTGCACACACAATATACACATTATCACACACACAAATTTACACACACTTCCACACATACACATTTATGCGCACTTACTCATATTTTGACACACATACATTTAAACACATTTTCACACATAAACACATATACTCACACATATTTTCATACACACATTTACACACACACAATACACATTTTCACAAACACACGCACACGTACATTTTAACACACATATACTTACACACATGTTTACACACACACACACACATTTATAACATTTTAAATCATACACACATTTATATATATATATATATATATATTCATGCACTTACTCACATTTTCACACAAACACACTTGAATACATTTTCACACATACCCAAAAATACACATATTTTCACACACACACTTGCACACATTTTTTGACACACACACTTACTTAAATACATTTTCACACTCTTAAAGCACACATATACTTATTTCATAGATATACACACTTACACATATTTTCACACCGCACACATACATTGACATATTTTCACACACATACACTTACACGTATTTTCACACATTTATACACACTTACACACATTTTCACACATTCACACACATTTACGTACACACTTGCAAAAAAATATTCACCCACACATATACACTTACACACATTTTCACACACATACTTAAACAGCTTTATACATATCTAGATTTATATTATACACAATAGTAAGAGTATTTTCACACACACATGTATAAACACACATTTTCACACGTAGACAAACTTACACATAAACATTTAAACACTCTTACACACATTTTCGTATACACATAACATTTTCATAGACACATATATGCACTTATACATATTTTTTTATATACATACATAAACACTTACATTTTAACACACATACACATTTATACATTATACACACTTACACACATTTTTAGACACACGTTTACACATATATTTATAAATATCACAGACACGCTACGCATCCTAAGACCTGTCTCTTATACACATCTAGATAGACAGGGTTTCCCAAAACCAGCAAAAAGATAAATCAAAAAAATTAATTCCTAGAACTTATGTGTAATTGTGTAAGTATTGGTAAGTGTGTGTTAAAGTGTGTGTAAATATGTACACGTGTGTGAAAATATTTGTAAGTATGTGTACGTATATGTGTGAAAATATGTACAAATGTGTAAAATGAGACAATTTGTGTAAGCATATGTGTGTATGATAATGTGAAATGTGTCTGTGTAAAAGTGTGAGTGTGTATATGTGAAAGTATAAGAGACAGAGGAGAAGGAGAGAAAAATGTATAAGAGTGTGTGAAAATGTCTAAAAGTGTGCGTATGTGTGAGAAAATGTGTAAGTATGTGTGTATGTATAAAAATGTATGTAAGAGTATGTGAGAGTGTGATATACAATCTGTCTCTTATACACATCTGCCCTAAGCAAGCACAATTAGAGACAGCCTTCAATCTATTCTCAGAACATATACATATTTTTCACATACACTTAAACACACTTTTTCAAACATACATACAATTGTTACAAATTAATTGTAGTTAAATAGATTTCTATGTATTGGGTTGATTATCTTTTAAAATTTATATAGTAAATGATTATAAATGAATAAAATATTTATATTCATTAAAATTTCAAAATTCAATCACATTTATTTAAGTATGAATGATTTTAGATAATAAATGAATTTAAATCTATTTTGTCACCTCTACCAGTAACCCAAAACAATTAGGCCCATCTCAAGAAAGAAAATGCTAAGGCCACGTTATTCAGAGAAACGACAGTGCATACACTTAAACATAGAGCTTAGATAGGATACTCAGACAGAGGATCTGGGCAATGTAGATAGACTTTTTGCTAGAAATTAATTAGGGACGTGGTTTATAAACCTACCTAATAATAAACTAGATACTATAATAGTTTGCAAATCAATAAATTTTCTCTTATACATAAGAAAATTATTTTTTCATCTAAAAAGAAAATTAAGGAAGAAGATATTGATAATAGTTTGCAAGATTTCAAAGGTTGTCAAAGGCATAAAGTCTTAATCACTTAATGACTTAATTAAACAAAAACTTGATGCCTTTACACACCAAGTTATAAATTTATAAACTACTTGAGCTGAATATATCTTCTGTGTGAAAATGTGTGTAAGTGTATATGTGCTGTCTCTTATACACCATCTTACTCAAATGAAAAGTGGTATTATCCTTTTAGCTGTCTTAAATGTTTACATGTGGTAGATGTGTATAAGAGACATGCAATTACGTCAAATGTGAAAAAGAAATAAAAAGGAAACAAGAAGAACCAACATTATAGCCAAGTTTATGTATTCAAAAGTTAGCAGTATTCCTATTTTCCTAAATAGTTAGTAACTGTATATGGGTATTATAGCTATTTGGCTATAAGCTTGGTATAGAATATGATGTTTTTAGATGCCTATGAGAGACAGGCAGGCTTGATAATAATTCATGGTTTTAAAAATTCTCTTTGAAATTACAAAAATGAAAAGAAAAAATAGAACTAAAGGAAAAGAAATCTCTACAAATCGATTAAGAATTTTATACTGCCACTTTCTCTCTTCCTTTCTTCCTCAACAGATGCTCTTCCCCTTCTCCTCTAATTTTATCTGTTATTTTTCTCTCCTTCTCCTTTTTCCCTTCCAAATTCTAATTTTTTCTCCTTTTTTTTGCAAGATAAAAGATGAGGATTTTTTCACTCCATTTCAATCACATATTTTGGCCATTTATTTTCTACTACATTCTCTTATTGTTTTTTCTTTTCCTTTAGTTCTATTTTTTCTTTTCATTTTTGTAAAAAATAAAATTTTTACCATCCATGAATTATTATGAAGCCTGCAGCATAAATCCACCATCTAGTAGTTATCCAACAAACTCCCAATCGCACTCAGTTTGGTATTTGCTTTCCCGTAAAACCCTCACCAACTATAGATAGAGAATGCATCGATATGTTAACATATTTTTCTTTTAGAATACAATTACATTCTTTTCCTTTTTCTCTTTCATTTATACATACACAATACTTACAATTGCTGTCTCTTATACATACACTAGATGTGTATAAGAGACAGGTTTAAGCATACTTGTGTACTTAAGCAAATCAATTGGTAGATGATAGAACTATTCTAATGAAAACTATAATTTTAAAATTTAAGCTGTCTCTTATACACATCTAGATGTGTATAAGAGACAGAACCAAGGGGTATATAGCTGTCTCTTATACACATCTAGATGTCTTCCTTTTCCTCCCATTTGGGAAGGGTTTTCTCGAGATTAGATTAGAGTAGATTTCTCTTACTTGTAATCACAATTTCCTAGCTAAAGATTGAAGATTTTTAGTGTAAGTTCTTGTTTATGTTAAAACTCTTTTAGTTAAACTTTAGTTTCATATTTCCTTAGTTTAATTAGTCTAATTACTTTGACATATTTTCTCTCTTGCATGATTTCTTAGTGTAATTGTTAGATTAGTTAATGTGTTCTTTCAATTATTTAGTAGTAATTCATAGTTTAGATTGGTTAATTAGGATAAATTAGTTTATGGGCTTGTCATTTAAGCCTCTTTACCTTACTTTCCAGTTTAATTGGTAGATTAGTTAATGACTTTCCTAATTGTGCTTTCTTAGTGTTAATTTGTACTAGTTAGTTAATTACTTTTTAAAAATACTTTCGTAACATGCTTTCTTAGAATAGATTAGGCTTTCTAATTGTGCTTGCTTAGGGATAATGAATAGTTTAGGATTAACTAATTGCTTGCTTAATATTTTAATTGTTCCTTTATTTGATAAAGATACTTTTTTTAATTGCTTTCTTAGTGATTAATCTTTACTTTCAATTGCTTTATTAGCTCCATTAGTTCTAGTTTTAGTTAAACTTTCAATAATCAATCGGTCAACTTGAAATCTAACCAAATAACTGTAATTATCGACCAATCTTGTGGGAACGATTCCATTTGCTTGCTAGTTGACAAACCGTGATACTTCGCGGGATGCCACCTAGTTACTAGTAGATTTAAGTAGTTTATAAATTTATAACTTGGTGTGTAAAGGCATCAAGTTTTTGGCACCGTAGTCAGATCGAACTCCTTGGCCTGCGTGATAAAAGGGAATACTTCACATCACTATACTTATCATTAATCTCATATTACTTATTCCTTGTTAGAGGTTTATTCCTATGTGTGTGACAATTGCATTTAAGTTGATTTCTAATTGAACTTCTATTTTCATGATGCTTAGTCAAGAGAGTTGATTAACTTTATAATATTTGTGATTATGAAGTAATGATGTTTCAATGAAAAGAACTAAAACTTTTGGTAACTCTTTTCGAGAATGGCAATGCTTGGTGATGTGAAATCTTGTGTAGTGAATGAATGTGTGTTTTTGTAAAACAAAATTTCAATTTTGGATTGATTTATTCATATTCTTCATTATATCACGTAGTGTTAACATTTCTTGAGAGATCGCTTAATTGTTCTAAGTATATCCATGATTCATCAAGTGTCACGCAACTTTGGTGGTGTTTAAATGTTTGAATGTTAGTAGGTTTCATTTATTGTTCATCTTTGTTTTGCTCGGGACTAGAAAAACACTAAGCGGCATGTGTGATAACTCTAGTAAACTAGATTTATTTTCCTCTAAATGATGGCATTTTGATAGTTTAAATTCAAATTAGATAAGTAATTGAAGATTTTAGTTAATTTCTTTGTTTATGTAGCTAAATCGGGGATCCCTATCC
>JANKKI010000324.1:0-315000 GCA_025175665.1 Cinchona pubescens
TAAATAGGAGATTTTGAGACACATTTAAAAATTTGAAAATTGTAGATAACTAACACTTTATAGTCCATCTTAAGTATCTCACTCTTTTCATATTAAACCAAAAAGAATATACATTCATTCTGCATTTTATGGTCTAATTGCATTCTTAATTACTCGTAACATGATCAATTTGAGTCGTGAAATTAGAGGTATTTAGTTTTTTTTTTTCAAAATTATACAATTTGACTATAATTCCTATACTATTCAAAATGAAGAGGTAGTAGTAGTAATTTTTCAAGCGTTACCAATATTTTAATAATTATAAAATATATAAAATTTAAAAATAGTGTGTGTGTATATAGCTCAAAACTCGACAAATTTTCGAGGTAGAGTAATCATGACTTCAAGTTCAAACTCGAAACATAGTTTGAACTACTCGTACTCAACTTGAATTCATCGGTGCAAGTTTGAGTCGAGAACAACTCATGCTCGTTATATTACATGTAAAATCATCTTTTATATGATTTTACAAGTAATAATAACGAACAGAGTTGTTCCTGTCTCAAATACACATCTAGATGTGTATAAGAGACAGTCCTATGAAGATGTACTATGTTTGTGTTTCAATAGATAACAAAACATGACTTTCTTTTCCGTACAGTCTAGGTGAGTATAATCATAGATGGATTCAAATAAAATTTGGCAAATTTAATTTTGTAAATGCACATATTTGAATTTCTATGCTAAAGTTGAATAACGCTAAAACTCCTTGCTCTTAGTGCGAGATTTGTTCTTGTGTTTAGTCTGCGTGTAAGGACTCGTTAGTGTCTTGTATGAACTTCCGATATCTAGATGTGTATAAGAGACAGCCATTTTTTTGCACATTTCAAACAGGGTAAATATCACCATTTTTTTGCACATTTCAAACAGGGTAAATACTGTCTCTTATACACATCGATAAGAGACAGCAGATTACAGTACTCTAGCCTCAAGTAACTTGCTACAGTTTAACTAGAGGCTAGAGATATTGATTATTACTACCAGACAATTACGAAGATTAATATTTCTACTTTCGGGTAGTAGCATGATCTAGATGAAGCTTTGAAATATAGTTGGGACAAATTGAGAAAATTTAGATTTGTAAGTACAGTAGCATAGAGTTGTTCGAGTAAGGTTCTATTTAGGGTCGACTCGACTTGCTGTCTCTTATACACATCTAGATGTGGAGAGCATTTTGGAGCATTTTTATCTTTCATATCTTAGAGTTGATGGAGAGATGTCCGTAGTAGAATATTCAAGAGATTTCATGTGTAGGATGTTTGCTCCAGGGTATGAATGATGAGTAGTGGAGAAGTGTGATTGTGAAGGAGATTCGAGAAAAAATAGCCTTGCGTGATACAGATACATTTGATAAGCTATAAGATGCTAGTGTTTGTGTAGATACTTTTTGAGACGGCATGCTGTGGAAGAAAATGTGTGACAGATCCATATATCCTTTAACAAAGACCAATATGTAGACATGTTGTACCCTTAGCTCGTAGTGTACGACTCACACAACTACCAATTTCCTGCATTCGTGGTTTCAAACTCCCGCCACTACGAGTGAGACCACGCGACCACCTTTAACTATTAGACACTCTTGGGTCATTGACAAGAGGAGAGGAACGATATCAACACCAACTTTATCTCAAGCACATTTCGTATCCCAGTGCAATTATTATCATCAACAAAAAAACTAAATACCTCTAATTTCGTCGACCTCAAATTGATCATGTTACGAATTCAACTTAAGACCTAATCTTCTGAGTATGAATTTTAATGTGTATCACCTGTCTCTTATACACATCTAGATGTGTATAATATTAGACGTGAAGAAGTCTTGTATATTTGATACTAGACAGTGCTAATACAACTTAATAAATCTGATTGTTGACGTAATATTGGGCATTGATTGGTTATTCTGCAATTATACTCACCTAGAAGATATAAGGATATATCAGCGTATGCTGTGATAAGAAAGTAATATAGAAGATATTTAGTGATGCGGAGTTTTGGTCTCTTATACACATCTAGATGTGTATAAGAGACAGTATATATATATATATATATATGAGAAAAAAGGTTCCAGAAGTAACATGCAAGGAGTTTTTAGCGTTATTCCTGTCTCTGAGTACACATTCTAGAACCATCTGACAAGATACGTATGCCTCATATTTAATTTAGAAATTGTAGAGTCCATAAGCAATGTGTTTTAGCAGTACTTGTAGATAAGATTAAACAGGTTCAAGATATGGATCCAGAGTTAATGCAGATCAAGAACAATTTGGAAATTGAAGATCCGAAGGAATTCAGGGTTGATAATGGCAAAAATTACTACTAAGGACGATTTTGTGTGATCTACAATAGAAAACTTAAATAAAGTAGGTATGGTTGGTTCCAGTCTCCTGCGTCTATTAATTTTAATGGTACCCTGGGATGAGCATTTGATGTTGATGGAGTTCTCCTATAATATTAGTTATCAGGGTAGCATCGGCATGGTTCCGTATAATGCTCTGTAGAGAATGAAATCAAATTAAGCATTTCTATTAAAGGATAAAGTTCTTATACACATCTAGATGTGTATAAGAGACAGCCTTATTACAGTAACCGAAGAAGAGTTTTGGTCTCGAAACTTAACGTACTTACAAGACAAACAAGTAAGGGTACTTTAAAGTGTTTTACATTTCATAGCTCCGAAAGTACATATCCGATTTGAATCATGTGATCGAATATCAACCTCTCAATAATAAAGAAGAATTGGTTTGAAGAGGTATCGTCGCATTATTGATACTAAGGAACAAGTCTTCGACATCGATCTATTTCGTTTGTTAAGGTTTAATTATCTAATCATTCAAAAAGGAAGGCCATGAAATCTGAGCGAAATGCGAAACAAGTACCCTTTGTTTGTCTTGTAAGTACGTTAAGTTTGAGACCAAAACTTTTCTTAAGAAAGAAATAGTGTAATACATGACTTTTCACTCATTCTATGTATTTTCGTACTTAATCATATTTGTTTAAATATCTTTAACTATCATTTTCAAGTATTAAATAATTGTTTTACCTTTTAAAATATTCTAAAGTTTTCAAACAAAAATATAATTTTATAAAACTTGATGGACTAAAGTACACATTTTAAAAATATACAAGACTTCTTCACGTAGTCCGATACTTTAGATTGCTAATTCATTTCATTTCCCAATCAAGTAGCAAAACCTTTTCAACCCAAATCCTAAATCCTATAATTAGTTTAGGTTAAATTTTGTCCTCAAATTAAATTGATGATCAAGGAATATTCTTAGACATTTAATTCAATTTCACAAGTAAGTTTCATCTAATTTTTACATGATTTTCATATTAAATTTCAAGTTCCTCAATAAATTAATGCTTAATTTTTATTATTTATGGTTTGATTTTATTACTAATCATGTTTATGAACTACGGACTTGATTTGTAGTTTGAAATGACTTTTTAGCCATTATTTTGGTGAGATTTTAATGAGTTTTGACAATTCCTATCTTGGTGATATATTTGAAGTTACGAACTCTAAAATTAAACTTTGATCTTATTTTTTGAATTTAAGTCAACTCCTACTTATTTGTATTATGTTATTGTTTGATTTGAGAATGGATGATAAAAGTAGTATCAAATTGATAATCACTCAATGATACCCCCATACAAACTTGGTTTTCTTCTGAGTAACTTTCTTATCACAGCATTCTATGCTGTATCCTTATATTGTTCTTGGTTAAACTATAAAGTAGACAATTATTTTTCATACATCAATTTTTATGGTAAGGAAGGATTACCAAAAAATTTATGTTAAAAATCTATGGTATCAGTTACAGATGTCTAGATGACAGGTATAAGAGACAGATGTGATACGACTATGTTTCGTGGAATAATTTGTTCTAAATGTATAAAATATTAAATTCATTTTCCATTATCTTATAGAAATGGAATGATTTATAAAGTTAAAAATTGAAGAACACTTGTCAAATTATTCTAGATAGCAATATCATAGTAAATTATTAATTTTAGATATTCGATTGGATTTTGTTCCTTCCATACATAGGTGATTTTTGTCACTTTATGTGTATGCACTCGATAGAAATATATGGGTTAATAACACTTTGTCACACAAAACTAGATGAATAATTATACTTTACTTCCTTGAAGTAACAAAATATACACTTACCCTTTATTTTTGATAGTATTCATCCATTATTAATTTTAAAACTATCAAGATAATATAATTAAATGACTAAAATATCCTTGATAATATATTTTAATTTTTTATGTATTTAAATTTTGATACTAATGTGATAATTATTTAAAAATAAAAAATAAAAGCATGTATAATATTTCAATATATTTCTTGATCAAATTTTTCTTTTTAATTTTTGGATTTCATTTATTCTTATTTAAATTTGAATATTTAACTATATTGGTTGAACAACATTAGCATTAAATAAACATCTCTTATACACATCTAAAAAAATCACCAAACTTTTATAAAACAAATATATTGTTACACAATACCCTTGAAGAAAAAATTTCAATACAAAATAAGCACATTTTTTGAATTCTCTTAGTATTTTACACTTCTAATATTTGGCTTAACCTATGTAATTGCAATGTCAAATATAATTTAATTCAATATTTCTCATATTTTCACTCCTAAAGTCAAAGATATCATTTTGTTATTTTAGTTTATTTTTCTTAATTATTTTATAACTATCAAACATCAAAATTAAATACATGAAAAATAAAAGCATAATACTAAAGATATTTAAGTTATTTAACTAGATTTTATTGATGTTTTTCAATTTTAGAGGTTGAATAAGGTGAATAGGGCAAAGTGTATTTTTATTAATTTTGGGGATAAAATATAATTACTTACCTAGTTTAAGGGGGTAAAATATTATTAACCTGAAATATACCTTGCAATTGCATTAAGGATGCCTCATTCCCACTCTACTTCGGTTACTGTATTATAAGGGTGTTTGGCTTGCATTCGAGAATCGGAATCGGAATCGGAATAGAAATCATAAATTCTATTATTAATATTGGTTTATCTTATTCCCATTTACTTATGTATTTGAGACAATTTATGAGTTTCATTATATTAATAAGTTAATAAATTTGAAACCCATGTCACAAGTGAAGAATAAAAAGTATTTTCTAACACATTCATTATCATATATAATGATTCCCATAGTGATTAATAAACAGTATAAATATCATGAACCTTGATTACCATTCTTTCTCTTCATTCCCAAAATAAACCAAACACCTCCTAAAGTCTATACCACACTACAAGCGATGAAAAGCGATTCGGTAGGGATGTCAATTTGTCGGGTTTTGTCGTGTCGGTCCTTATTGGGTTCGTGTCAAAAACCTCAATCGGACACGACCCATTAAATATCGTATTGTATCGTGTCATGACTTATTTATTAACGATTTTATCCGACACAACCCATTAATCCGTTAAACTTTAAACACTAATACAAAAGTTACTTAGTTTACCCGAATGACATGATAACCTAATTAACTCATTGATCGAATGACACGATATGCCATTAAAGAGTGCATTATTAATGGATTGACTGACTCATTAACCCGTTAAACTTTAAATACTAATACAAAAGTTACTTAGTTTACCCGAATGATATGATAACCCACAATTAATGCATAGACTCAATGACACGATATGCTATTAAAGAGTGTATTATTGTCAAATTTTATAAATACTCCAATTAATTAGGGTCAATCGTGTTACGATATCTTAACGGGTTAAATGGGTCGTCGTGTTACTCAATAAGATACAGTTATCGGGTCAACGTGAGTTGACCGCACGACTCGTTTAGCTTTGAGTCATTAACGGGTTGACTCGTTAAACAATTAAATTGATTGTGTTTATCGTTAATTTAATCGTGAAATTTCTGCTTAATTTTCATGATCTATGGCAACAATTAATCCTTCCTGTTTCAAAAAATTTATGTATGGTCTATGGTTCAGTTGTCGAATTTAAAGTTTAACAAAATAACGGAATTGTCCGAAATCTTTTTATGCATTAGAAGTGTTTAGAGAAGGTTAAATTGTCTTTTCTTACGTTTCGTTTAATGTGTATAAGAAGAAAAATTAAAAAAAAAAAAAAGGCAAGTGGGCTCGCTAAGTCCACTAGCTGTACCTCTGGAAATTAAAAAAATTAATAAAAGAAGGCATGGAAAAGTGAAAAATTTTCTAGTTTCAAATCCTATCAATTCAATAACAATTTAAAATTAGATCAGTCTTTCCTATCTTCACAATTAGTTTAAAAAATTTTACATTATAGATGTGTATAAGAGTAATCATTTTTAAATTTCAAATTTATTTGAACTGCGTTTTATACTGTCTCTTATACACATAAGAGACAGTTGTATAAGAGACAGCNATTTGACATTGGATTACATATCAAGCCAAATATTTTAATTTGTATAAATTAAGCCAAATATTAAAAATATAAAATACTATGAGAGATAAAAAAAAAATCACAAAATTTTATAGAAAATATATTTTCACATTATATTTTAAATTTTTCAATAGAAAATAAGCAATTTGGGAATTGTTCGACCACTATAGTTAAGCATTCAAATTTGACATAATATAGAATGAAATTGTGTATAAGAGACAGATGCAACATGATCTATAAGTGAAGCCAAATACAAAATTTTTGTCAATTATACACGTATGTTTATAAGCTAACTCCTATAACTTCTTCCCAACTCTCCAATCTCCACCGTTATATTATCTTTTAATTTTTTTTTAATAATTGTCTTTACTAACAATTGTTCTTGTTTTTTTTTTTTTTGAGAAAAAAATAAAACTAATTATTGTTTTTGAATTTTTTTATAATTTTTTAATTATCCATTTATAAAATGTGTCTTTCACACTAGTTTATATAAATGTTAAAGAAAGAAATGGATAGTAACCACGTTAGTGCCGAACTTGGGGATTCAACAACAGGAACGCAACTTGTCCCCACTTGATGCTTAGGTGTAACTTTCGTATCAAGTGGGGACAAGTTGCGTTGTTTGGATCAGCGGAACTATTTTTACTTAAATTTCAAATCAAATCCATTCAAATGCCTTCCATCCAAACACAAAAGATGTGTATAAGAGACAGGTATAAAGTATACATGTCATATCAAATTCATTCAATTCAAATTCATGCATTTCAAATCCTTCGTTCAAATCAAATCCACCCATCCAAACACTTCATGAATTTATTCAATAGACCTTTCCTAAAGCATGTGGGTATTGAAATCATTTAATTTTAATTAGGAAGGGAGTAAATAAAAATATTACCTTTGAAGTCTCCAAAGTTGCCGATTTATTGATATTGCTACTAATATTACATACTATGACGGTGAAATTGTTCAGTTATATTTTAGAAAGTTGCATAATATAAGTTTGCAAAGTCAACAACATAATAGATATGCCAATCGTGACAGTAGAATTGTTGAAGTTTGTTAATTTAACATTGGGCCCTTGTTTATTTTGTTGTGTGTGGAATTTATGCGTTTTAACATTTTTGGTGTGAAAGAACAAAAATTGTGAAGTTTCAAAACAAAGAACTAAATTGATTATAACTTTTTTTTTCCTTCGGGTCTTGGGGTTAAGTTGGGTAGACAATGCTAATGAGAACACCCAGACTACAAAAATTCATTAAACAGAATCTAATTGTATAATAGATGTGTATAAGAGACAGAAATTTATTGTAGAAATTTGGATACAGAATATTCATGATCTATGGCAACAATTACGCCTGTCTCTTATACACATCTAGAATGTAACAAGGCCTGGGTCCAATCCAAAACAATTACAGGGTCACAGCTAAAATTTTGCATGCATCTTCATCTCCCCTTGTTAATCTAATGGATGATGGCTGAATATCTAGGATTTTTTTTTTCTTTTTAGTTTTGTTTTTACATTAATAAAATTTGAATTTTCTTAAATCATACAATTAAAATGGTTGCAATATTCAAAATTACAAAAAAGTATCACTAGAAAAGATAAAAATTTCAAATACATTTGATTTTGATACACAAAGTAGACATATAAATTTCATTTCAAATTCATTTTTCAAGTATATATTGTATAACAATTGAGCAATATATTATTTTTTTCAGTTGTAAAATCGTCTACGCTAGTACTATTATTTTTTTATTTTGTTAAAAACTAAAACAACCCAATCGGACCCTACAATTGCATGTAAAATTATTTCTTGTATAAAAAAATTACTTTTACTTTTAGGATATCTAAATACCATTCAAAGTAATTGCCTCCTAACATTAGAGTACCGCTTTTAGCCTCTATAGTTCCTAGTATTTGTATTTAGTTTAGTTCATAAGTAATATGTGTTCTCTCTCGAGTTCTCATAGAATTTTTTTTTTAAATTTTTTGATAAAACAGCTCATGTAGAACTTTAAGCAAAGTCATACTAGTACAGAACAGATGACAACTTGCTCGAACAACCTTTGATCGCTTTTGTTGTTTGGGATTCATGGTCTTAAATATAGAGGTCCCCATGCAACAGAAATGGTTGCTCAAGAGACGAGTGGACTTGTGCATGGGGCGCGTTGGGGTTAAGACAGACGTGGCGAATGAGTAATCGAATAGTCAATTGTCAGACAAATTTTTCGTCTCGACTTTAGAGCTCAAAGTTAATTTTGACATAGTTCGAGCTCGATTCATAAATAAGTAAAACGACTCGAACTCGAGTCACTTTTGTAGGTAAATATGTAATTTTTTAAAAGTATGAATATTTTAGTAATTTTATATAATAAAAAATTAAAAAAATTATGTAATCCAGCTAGAGCATATACATATGCTCGAGATGGCTGTCAAGATTTGAACTGAGCGGCTGACTGAGCTCATCAACTAGAGCTGGTCGAGTTTTGACCGAGTACTGTGGCTCGGTTCGTTACTAGTCGTGGCAATAACTTTTAACTCATGGTTGTCGCAGACCGATTTTAGTAGTGACAATCAAGTGTAACCCTTATGGAGTTAAATTTATTATCACGCATTTATTAATGACTTATCAATATTCTGTTATGATCATTATAGAGTTTAATGACGTACTAAAATTCATATAATCAATTTCATTTAATAAAGATAAGGTTTAATTTATATTGTTTGATGCATTTAAGCTAATGTAATACTAAAAGTAAAGCCTTGTGTATTTGTATAAAAGAACTCTTTGGCCAAGTGCCAGGGAATGATTGATTTGATGTACTAAAACAATGGTGGCACCAATATTTCAAGCTCATTAGTGAGATTTATTAGGTAAATTTTGTATTTGGCTTCACTTATAGATCATGTTGCATAGATTAAATTTAATGGAATGAATAACATCAATAGGTAAGCAAGATTTTTTTTTAATATTTAAATTTAGTTTTAATAAAAAATTCTACAAATAGAGACATGAGACATATTCTTCCTAAGTATTTTCCACCAAAGAAATAAAGCAAAATTAGGTAGAAGTTGAAAACTGACCAATTATGTGTTGGGAAATTCTTAGATGGATCGGATCCATAATACTCTTTCATAGACTCTTTAGCCCTAATTCATCCACATTATCTTTAGACATGATCGTTTAATATATTATAAGAGACAGCTATTAAAGGAACTCTTTAGTCTGTATTCTTTATACATTGTTAACGTACTTTTGTTTTTAGTTAGTTGAAAAAAAATTTTAATTTAATTTCTTTCTTTGTTTTGAAACTTCACAATTTATGTTATTAACAAACCAAAAATTCATTAAAATACAATTTCAATAATATTTAGTTAACTATGAAAGATTATGTTATAACATGAGAATTATGGTGTTCCATCAGGCGCTATATTTGGGCTGATCTTATGACCCAAACTGAAGTGAACCAAGTTTGGTCCATGCTTAACAAATTTAGCATGGACCAAACTTGGTTCTTGGACTTAGGGAAGGTCCCGTCCCTATCGGGTCAAGTCAGAAATGCCCGTAAATTTTGAGTGGAGTTCAGACTTCCCATAACCAAGTAGTACAAATTTACAATACTCAATTGAGAACTCGAGAGAGAACACATATTACTTATGAACTAAACTAAATACAAATACTAGGAACTATAGAGGCTAAAAGCGGTAAAAAAACTGTCTGGTTAAAATATAAAGGAAAAAATAAATTAAACAATCTAAAATTTGCTGAAAATTGACGTTAACAACACATGTACTATAGTTTAATAGTTACGATTACCACATCGTTGTTTTATTTAATCTGCTCATAATTTTCATCACAAGTTTCAAATTAATTTTTTGAAGATGAAGAACAAATTAATATATTTTGATAAATAAAAGATCAAATTAATCGATATACAAAGATAAAAGACTAACTTAGACATTTTCCCAAATATAAAATTAGAGAATTTGTTATTGACGTCCAATTAGTGTTTCGAGTTGTACCTCCTAAAATGAATTAGAAGTCTCTTATACACATCATAGATGTTGCTTTCTTGAGACAGTACATGAGCAATGAGCACCCTAGATTGTGTCTCTTATACACATCTTGCCTCTCAAGTCATATGAGCAAGAAATTGAACAATTGTAAATTAGTAATATTTTAAGTACAGTAACTACGGACAAGGATCTTTTAATTTAGGGGTAAATGAACGAATTTTTTTTTATAACTTTAAATAAATGACACTTTATTATTTATTTAAATTAAGAGTTAGGTTTTATCCATATTATTATTTTACTATTTTTAACATTTAAAATTATCTAGTTTAAATTGTTATTTTATTTATATAACAAATTTACGTTTATGTATAAAAAATCTAGATAATTTTAAGAGACAGGATATCAACTATTTACATCAATTTGTGTATCATCGACAGGGCAGTGGCTATGCTGTGGGGATTTTTCTAATAAAAGATGAAATATTTATCAAATTATCATTTTTATAAATTTTTATGACTTTATTAAGATTCAAACTATTTAAGCAAAAATTATTTATTTTTTTTATACTTAAACGTAAATTCTGTCTCTTATACACATCTAGATGTGTATAAGAGACAGTTTGAGAATTGTAATGCTTTTATCTATTCTTTTAGTTTATAGGATCGGAAAGGATTCACCCCATGAAAATAAAAAAAAAATCACTTTTTATATTTTTATTAAACTCATAATCGATAAGTTATAAAAAAAATATTTCGCCACCTAAACAGAAAATGTGTTTGGTAAATAGAATATTACATTAACTAAATTGATAAAAAAAAAACGTTTAAAAGCTGGAGATAAAAATGACGATATAAGAAGAGGGAGAAATAAAACTACGGAAGAGAGTATTCAGTGATTTTACAGGAATCCATCTTTTATAGGGAACCGGAGACAGGAATTTTTTTAGTACCTCTAGAAGAAGCACAATTGAAACGACTCCCGGATAGAACCAAAAAGCACAAGTTAACCAATTTAAAGCCATGTAATAGCTTTAACCAACTTACAAATACATTAAATGAGTCGGTTTAGAATTCTAGAAGAAGCACAATTCAACCAACTTATAAAATAGATAATTTAACCAACTTACAAACCAAAACGTGTTGGTTTAGAATTGTCGAAGGAGCACAATTCAACCAACTTACAAATAGAAGAAAAAAAAAAAAAACCTTTTTGCACTACACCGGCAGGAGCTGCACTACATCAAGATGGGCGGATACATATAGGAAAGAGTATGATACACAGGGCTATTCTGTAATTTTTTGGAAGGGAATTATATCTAGTTTTAAAAATTTGCATAGTATAAATTTTTAAATCATATAGTGTTGTATTGTACAATTATTTAAAGTATAAATGAATAATTTCTTAAAAGGGATTATATAATTTTACTGATATATATCACTTATTTTTGTATAACTAAACTATCAGCATATAGGTGGACAAGGCCATGTCATTTTGTGTATACTTTTTTTTGGAAATTCGAGAATAGTGATTCGCGGATCATAATTATTTTCAAAAAAATTGAACATTCTATTTTTTTTTTTTTTTAATTTTTGGAAAAGTTCTTTTAATAGATGTCTCATATAGAAAGTTTTATGTGTATAAGATTTCTACTCAAATTCAACATCTAGCTTTTAATTTCCTTAATTTCTGATAAATCTTTTATCAACATCCTAATGTGTATAAAATACACTTCTATCACCAATTGACTTATAGATCCTTGGTATTGTATTCGGAAAGAATTGCAATTATCTATAAGTAGATAAATGCAATCAAGTAAGAAAGTAAAACAAAAAATCTTACAAAAATTACTTATGAGTTCATAGGACAATACAAAAAAGGTTCACTATAAGATATATAGATTTTTTTTCCTTTTTTTTTTGAAAATATAAAGTAAATAATTTTAGATTTCATTATTTTCCTCAACCATTGGAGTTTTAGGCTTTTAGCTTTATCAGAAATATTTTCATTATGTAAATGAATTACGTATGAGTTGATTTTGTCATTGTCCTTTTTTTGGAAAAAAAAAAAACTTACTAAACAACATTGCCAATGGAGTTTTAAAGAAACTTACTAAACAACATCACCGGTGGAGTTTTATCGATATAAGGAGAGAAGATGAAAACGGAAATTAAGAAATTAAAAGCTAGATGTTGTTGAATTGGAGTAGGAGTTTACTTAAAATATAACCTTCTAAATGTGAACCTATTAAAAAACTCTTTCCAAAAATTTAAAAAAAAAAAGAATATTCAATTTTTTAAAAATAATAATAATGTTAGAATTTCCAAATAAGCATACAAAAAATGATGTGATGATACAAAATTAGATGATAGATATCATTATTCTTAAATCACCTAAATCTCCAATCATGCATGTACCTTGCCTTGCATTTAGTGATAAGGAAGGAAATTCAAATACACCTCCAACTAGTAACGAGGAAGGAAACTCAAATTTCCTTCCAGCGGACTATGCATATCCTTGAGGAAAATACATGGGGATATTGTGGCACACATTAGCCTTTTAAATACAAGGAGATTTTGAGGCACATATTTTAGGCTAGATGTGTATAAGACACTAATCAATCTCACTATTTGCATACTTAAGTAGTTAAATCTGAATTGCATTTTATGGTCTAATTGCATATTAAAAATTACTAAAAAATGTTCAATTTGAGCTCGTTTGAAATTAGAGGCATTTTTTTAAAAAAAATTATACAATCTGAGTACAATGTCACTATACTATTCAAAAATTGAAGGGATAGTAGTAGTAATTTTTTCAAACATTACCCATATTTTAGTAATTATAAAATAATATATATATATATATATATACTAGTCTAAGAACCCGTGCTATGCACGGGAAAAATAAATATTATGAAATTTTGTGCTTCTTCTAGAATTCTAAACCGACTCATAATTTACACTATTTGAACGGAACCTTGGCGCTATTAGGTTCGATAACACCATAAACTAAAAGAATAGATAAAAGCATTACAATTCTCAAATGCACTCTTAAAAATCTTCAAACTTCAACTATACAAAAAATGACTGAGAGTCAATTATAAGAAATAAGCATTAACTATATGAGACTTATGTGTGATAGGTAGCTTACATATATAACTTTAAAATGTNTGTAATTTTTTTTTTTACACATCCAATTTCAATTTAAGACATTTTGCACCTTAATTTTCAAACTTGCCTATTTGTTTAATTTTTAGTTATACAAAAATAAGTGATATATATCAGTCGAATTATACAATCAAATTTATACACAATATACAACAATGTAGCCACAATATTTTGGGGCATAAACAAAGATTCTGTTAAGTTTGGTACCGATGTTAAAAATAGATTGAGATATGGCAGATTCCAAAGTTAAAAGTGCAAAGTGTTTATAACTAAAATTGGGGGTGAAAAATGAAAATTGTGTATACGTTGAAAGGTATAAAATGAAATCAGACCTATTTTTATCATATATTTGTCACGGACTAAAATATTACTTATTCAAAAATATCATTGAATCTTTAGTTTATGCATATAATCAATTTCTTCTTCTCGAATGCCCAAAAAAAAAAATTTTTAAAACAAAAAAATCTGTAAAAGGATATAATTGCTATACTTACCATAAGTCCAAAATCTCCTAACTTCCACACTTACATTAGTTAGTTGATAAACTGTACTATGTAAGAAAGATAAATATGTACAACTTATATAATAAAATAATGTTAGTATAATGATTATTGCATGAAAAACTCTTATTACGCACTTAATGATAATTATATTCATAAATAATCATTATACTAACATTATTTTATTATATAAGTTTTACATATTAAATAACATGATCGTTGAATGCACTATTCCTGTCTAGTATGTTGTCTTACAAAAAACGTGTTATTCAACATTATCTAGATGTCTTATACACATCTCTTTACGGCATCACAGAATTCTCTAGAAAGATTTTTCAAATTAAAAATTTGTGCTATTTGTTTAAAAAATAATTTTTGAAAGATTACATATTAATTTTCAAGAAGATAAAATTCTAAATAAGATTATGAGATCAAAATTATAATCAGTAAATAACTTCATCAAAATGACTAAAATTAAAAATGTCATACTTCTATTGCTATACTTGATTGCATTTATCTACTTATATTGCTAGTGATATTTTACACTATTATCAATTGAATTGATTGTAAATTTGTTCCCTCAAGGAGGCCCCCCAAGTTTTATTTAAACTTTTTCATCATCCACTATTTTTGAAACTTCACGGAGGTCCCTCAAGTATTTTTCTTTTCTTTCAATCAAAGTAGTCCTCTATCCATGATAACAAAATCAAAAGACTCAAGGGACAAAAGATTTAAATAAAAAAAAATGGTATATATGCGGATTACAAAAGTATTTGAGAGACAAAAAAGTTTTTTTAAAAAGTTTGAGGGACTTCTGTGCGATCAAAAAATAGTGAAAGACGAAAAAAATTTAAAAAAATTTGAGTATCTCCATGAGATATTAAAAATAGTTTAGCGATTAAATTTTTAATTTTCCTAATTAATTTTTTTGATAAAAGTATTATAATTTGGTTGCAAGAATGAAATTGCTCATGCACAATTATGTTGTACATTTTCAAATTTATTAAGATTAAACCATTAAACATTATATAGAAGGCTGTGCTACATTATATAGGTACAGTATTTTTAATTCTAATTTATTATAGAATTGAATGATCCATAATATTTAGTATTTCAACTTTTTTGAGAAAAATAAATGATAAGAGGTAGGTTACATAATATAAGCCAGGATTTGAACAAATAAAAATAATTTAGACAGGATCTAGGTAATTAATTTGAAGTATAAATTTTTTGTGATATAGTAGTTATTAATTTCTTTTGATAAAATCGATACTATATGTAAAAAAAATTATTTTTTGTGAGAAACTTTTAATAATCTATACTATATGTAATTAGGTTGCAATATATATATATATAAAAGCATGAAAAGCTCAACTTATTTTCAAGCAGAGTAGTCATGTTTTCGAGTTCGAACTCGAAACACAGTTCGAACTATTCGATCTAGACTCGAATTCGACCAGTAACAGATTGAGTCTTGACTCAATCTGTTACCAACCCTACTTGTAAACTCATTTTTTATGCTGCTCCACACAAAATAGAAATTCTAAAATTTTAGTCCTAGAAAAATTTACTAATTTATGTTGCAATAAATTAATTGCCGGCTACAACTTAGCTGGAAAACAACTAAGTCCTGTGAGTTGGTGAATGCCTGTCATCCCGTTTTCACTACAACCTGTAGGAAATGAGACTTACAGCCCTTATTTGAGTCTTGAATTATATCTATTTGATTGTGTAATTCTGTTTTGGAAAAATGATCTTAATAGTTTATCATATTTTATATTTATACTTGTTTAGTCTTTTACATTCAAAATCATGTATTTTAGTTTCTCACAAATTTAAAATGTACCATTTAGATGTTCTTCACACAATTATGGGTATATTTTGGCATGAAATATCACATACGTATAAAATGTAATATATTCAAATGCAAAATTAAAAATACATAACTTTAAATAATAAATTGTCCCATACTATAAACCTTGGACTTTGAACTTAGAATCACCACGGAGAACATCTTATTTCCTGTCTCAATACACATCTAGATGTGTATAAGAGACAGATGGAGTGTTGGTATTAAGGTTTTATTTTAAGCCAAATTTAACATTTAAAATTTATTCTTGCCAATTTTACTTAGGGAATACATAACCTTTCAATATTACATTATAATTCTCACTTACCATTATCTAGAGCATTGTTTACTTTTCACCAATCATTATAGCATCTCTTATACATTTCTAAGTAATGTATTTTACATTATTTAGAAATGTAAAGGGTTAATAAGATTGTTTAATTCTGTTTTTAATGTTCCATAAATTTTATTCTTTTTACTATGCATACATAGTAATCTTCATAGGATTTATGCTCGGTAAAAATTAATTGCGAATCTAATTTTATAAAAGCTTATATTTCAATTTCTATGCCAAAGATGGATTACGATAAAATTTGTCGAATTTAATTTTGTAAATGCACATATTTCAATTTTTATGCTAAAGTTAGATAACGCCAAAAACTCCTTGCTTTTAGAGCTTTTAAAAGCAATATGTTTGCAT
This sequence comes from Cinchona pubescens, assembly GCA_025175665.1. Classification (NCBI taxonomy): domain Eukaryota; kingdom Viridiplantae; phylum Streptophyta; class Magnoliopsida; order Gentianales; family Rubiaceae; genus Cinchona; species Cinchona pubescens. The sequence goes on from JANKKI010000324.1 coordinate 16,701, forward strand.
CTACTGAATGTGGAGTTCTTCTGCCCCAAATACAAGTCAAATTATGTTTCAGAATGCACAAGTTGTACATCATTGCAAATAATTTAGTAAATCATGCATTACACCAGTCAAGTTAAATTTATACTGAAAATTTTGGATCAGACATTGTTTAACTTTTGTTTAGTTAACCCATATTGATTTTATGTTAAAATTTCCATTGTATCTTAATTCTTTACTCTTAGATTAATTTATCGGTGACCAAGAATTATTGTACTTTCAAAATTGTTTCGTACCATACATGTTTCAAAGATTTAAGCAACTTTTTAAGGTATTCAATTTTTTTAATTACTAAAGTAGTTAAAAAAATTTAAAGAGAGAACAAAGGGGCGAAAACATCCAAGAACAGTATTGCTAGATGAAAAACACAGCTCAAATGATTTCAAACTAGCAATCTGCTATTCATACTTAAAAAAAAAAAAATTAAACAAATCTGCTATTCATATCGAAATAGTCAGTCTTAAAAACCCATACATAATTTGAAAAATCTTTCTAGAGAATTCTGTGATGCCGTAAAGATATTATACCATTGTATTTTAAGATTTGTATGATATCCTAATGAGATACAAAGTTTCCCAATCTTTCATCTAGCCACAATGATTGAATATCCAATTACCTGTCCTAGGTCCTCAATTTACAAAGCATCTTGTCTTGTTATATGGAAAGAATAGTACAAGATCCCAAATTATTTTGCAAATTAAAGAAATTGCTCAATAAAAATAAGAACTGGTAACAAGTATGCTTCATAATGAAAGGGTACATTGTTGATGCAAAACTTTTAATGGGAAGAACTAATTTTGAACATCTAAATAACAACAAAGAAAAAGAATTATAAACTTTATCGGAAGAGTAGGTGGAAATACATGATAATTCTTCCTTTAAAAAAGAAAAAGATTTGTAGGAAAACATTGTATAGGTGGCAAATTCCTCTACTGGATTTCACAACATTATGTTCATTGACAATTATGCCTGTCTCTTATAGAAATTATTTGACAAAAAATTTCTGATGAAGATTTGGCGTAGTAAATCGCTATATTTTTTTTATACATATAGCTTAAAGTTAGTCCAATTTTACCAAAGGGAGTTTGGAAAGCAAAACTTGGCTCTCATAGATCTTGAACATTGTCGATAAATGAGCTAGTTAGAGGAATTTGCCACCTTGACAATGCCCTCTTGCTTAGGCTGTGCTGAAGTACACATGCTGTCACCTAAGAGACATGGCACATCATCCTCTTTACTGCAAGAAAGATATACACGGACTTAACCAAAAATCAAACACAAAAAATAAGATCACAAAGTGCAATTCAAGTGATAAGACGTTTTTTTATAATTTATTAGTCATAGGTTTATGTCACCATAAGGATAGGGGAAAGAAGGATTTTTAAAAAATAAGCAAAAAAATAAACAAAAATATTATAGAATAAATTGCTGAAAAAACAAGCAATGATATATCCCATACAGTTGATCTAGCCATTATACAAAGTTAGATAACCATAAACCCTATTTGGTCAGAATTTTGCCTTCGATCGGGACTCTTGAAACCTGTACTCGCATGCACCTTGTGCATCAAAGTTAAAATGAAGTTAATGAAGACTACCTGAAATTAGCACAGTGACCACGGAAAGTTAAGATGGGAGGCATCTTCGTCTCCCAATTTCCCAGCTGATGGAGAATTACTAATCTAGATTCATGTAGTATAATTGACAGCTCCTTGTGGTTAACTGCAGCTGCTACATGAATAACTCACGAAGATTATGTCAGTCATTACAATCATCTATCTCTTGAAGAACAAATCTAAATTTAGACTGTTAGTAAAACATAAGATGTGTATACATTTACAAATAATAAAGTTAGCTTCATGGTGTGGATTTTTGTTGAAATGTTAAAAATAATTTCCATAGTAGCAATTTTATGCATACTAATAGTGTAACAATTTAAATCTTCATTACCCAGGGTACATCTAAAGTGGTTCTAAAAGGCAAATAAGTTTAAGGATGATGACATATGCACCCACGATACATAGTGAAAAGTAAAGTGCTATTCTATAACAGGACATCAGAATTATAATTTGGTTTATCTAGAGCACGAAAATTTTCTCTATTAAGTATTATTAATCATGGAATTAAAGTAACAATGTCCTGAATTAACTTTGAATACATCACTTAATCCACATATACATGGACACATATGCATCATAAAATGGATTTTAATACAAACATATATTGGTAACTAAGAGCTATCTTCCCTTTTGTGCTTGAAATAAGATGTTAAAAATGGTGATTTTAAGTTCAATGTCCAAGGTTTATAGTATCAAATTCATACTTCTTGAGGATACTTTGCTAACATGAATATTGAGAAGAAGCGTAATTATATATGCTTGTATATGTATTTATGTTTGTATATTGGGTTATTAATGGGAAATCATTTCTTTGTTACACATACCCTCAAAGGCAAACAAGCATCCTAAAAAAATATATTAGGGATATTTTTTTAGTGAATATTGAGAACCTCAAGTGATGGAAAATAAAGCGGTCAAGCATTTTTTTAAAAAAAATTTTGAGCTTATTTTTTGTATTTATGTGTATTAAAATATTGAGGATACTTTTGTATTTATATTTGCATATGAGGTCATTACTGGAAAACAGTCCCTTGTTCGATACAACCTCAAGGCAGTCAAGCATCCAAATTCAAAAAAAAAAAAAAAAAAAAAGTTTGCAGGATTGCTAGTGAGTATTAACAAATGATGGAAAATAGATACAGTCATGCATCTAAATCCAATAATAATAATAATAATAAAGTTTCGAGTATGTGGAAAGAAGCATCTAAACACCATAAAAATAATGATTTACTAGTGAATTAATATTGATGATACTTTTATAGTGGATATTAAGGAGGAACATATTATGTTTATATATGGGTCATCAAAAATAGATTACTTGTTATGTGTATAAGAGATCAGTTGTAATTGAATCTTTCTAAATCTTCACTAAATAAAAAAACAAAAAAGAATAAATAATTTCAAACATAGCCAAATATCTCATCCACCCAAAACAAAACAAGATAAAGGATGAGAATAAAGTCGCAGAAAATTTCTTCAAAAATTTTGGTGAATTTATAGTTTAAAATCCCGACAAAAATCATTCTTGCAAGCCAAGAAATGTAGCTCGAACATAACGAAATGAATATTTATGGTGGGAAACTTTATTGTAAAATTCTTGGGAAGTTTCAAAATTAGTCAGATTAACTGCGGTTCCTAAATATCAGTATCAAATATTAAATAAATCTAATTAAGGATTTCCTAATTTTTAAGTAATTATTACTACCTTATATAACCAAAGAGCAATTTTACCGTAATTCTTTTGAAAAACCACCCACGTTTTAAAATTTAAAATAAAATGAATAAAGAAAACTACACATTATATCTTTGTTAGTTTTATCTCTCCATCTTCTCAAACTAACCATTGCTTTAGATTAAGAAAAATAGAAAAAAGACAAAATTATACACATCCCGGTTTAGTTTAATTTTTACTATTCTCATGTTCAAACACTAACCTATGACACAATTAGGAGGTGTTTGGTTCACATTCATGTCACAAGTGAGGAATGAAAGTTGGTATTATGGGACACTTTCAATGATTCGTAGTGTTAAAAATTATCATTCTTTTCTAGAATGATTTAGATAAAACATGAAAAAGCTAAACATGAAAGAATTGATCATCATACCTTGAAACATTCAAATTCTGGGACTGGAAAAGATCTGTATTGGACTCTACTAGATCCGGCTTAACATCTTCAGATCCATTCACCAACGAAGTAATTGGACTACTATTCGTTAGGGCTTCAACATCTTCATCCTTAAACCTTAATGAAGCATACAAATCGGCATAACTACCAAAATCATCCGCTTGAAAATTCATGGAGTGTGGAGTAGGCACATTACATTCTGGATTATATTCGTCCGGATTGATCATAGGTTCGGAATTAACTACCGGCTCCGTTGCGACGGCAACGGCTGCCGTCATATTATTATTACTACGTTCTGAAAATGACCTAATTGGCTGCGAACAAAATTTAATTCGACGCTGTGTGAATTTATTTCTCTTATTAATCCTTGAATGATCCGATTACACCCTCCAATCGGGTCCTTGGCGCGTAGATTCGCGTGAAAAATCATCGACTTCATCGCGATGTCTCGTTGGTGTGGCTGGACACTTTTGTAAATTTTCATCATATTTCTCAGCCCGAATAGTCTATGGGCATTCAAGAACTGTTTTTGGTGGTCGGGTGGAAAATATGGGGCTAATGCGCAACCGGGAACACATCTTCTACGTTGATATTTGCATGCTGCGCATGCTCTCGTATCACTTCTATTAGTAGTAGGAGTAGCTGTTGTTGTACTTGCTGGATTGGTTGTTGTACCTTTTATATCATCATTTGTGTCTTTGTTATTGTCTTTAGCAACACTCATTTTCGGAGAAAAGATCGCCGGCCCTTATATGGTGGCGATATATAATCCTATGTTTTCTCGATTATCCGTCTAATAAAGATGATCATATAATGAAGATATAAGATTCCTATGTTTTCTCGAGAATATATTGTTTGATGAGAGAGAATGAGAGAGTGGGAGCTGAAGATATGGATCGTGGAGAGACTGATGTCTCTTAAATGAATTAGTGGGTCGTGACTCGAATTGTTGATGTAACTCTCTACCTGTGTCGTGTTATTTTCTGAATCAAAAAATTTACTACTATCAATCAAAGAATTTGTATAAGAGACAGCACACGGGGAGGAAGCACCTAAAAATAATTTAAACTATGAATACAGAAATTAGAATTAAGATTAATCTATAAAAATTATTATTCAGAATCAAAGTGTCCGTAAATATTTACCTCTATTTTGCACACTTATATTCTAAATTAATTAACTTATTAGAATAATGAAATCTATTTCGATCAAATCCCGAAAAAAAAGTAAATAAAGAATTACAAAAATTTATATCAATAAAGGATTTGTGAATTTGGATGCTGATCCTATTTTTATCACTAAAAAAATATCCCTAATATATTTTTTTAGGATAAAACTTTTAACCTTTGACAAGATGCTTGATGTCTCTGGTTCCAGGTTGATTTAAACTTTGAAGTGAAGATCCAGAAAGATTAAATGCTAGTGATCGCAATTTTAAGCAATTGATGATTTTTAATACTCGAAATTAGGGGCATGCTACTCCTTGTTCTATGCTAAGATTAGTGTGTGAGGCACACACCTATGTGTGTAATTTTAAAAAATTAATAAAAAAAATAAAAAGAAGTTGTGTGCAAGTTATTAGTTTTGGGAATTAATGGTAGTTATCCTAATGTAATTATAAATTTTTATTTTCTAAGGATACACATCTAGATGTGTATAAGAGACAGATCGGGAAAAAATCATTATTATCTATATATATAGTATAGATTATAGGAAAATTCTAATAGATATTCCTTTGAAAGATCATTTATTAAGGAGGTTTCTCGTAATTATCCATTGGATCCTTAAAAGGAATTTTATTGAATATTTAGACCTTCAATTACAATTACAATTACAATATGCATTGAATTTTATGATATTGAATTTTTAGACCTTGAATTACATATTACATATGCATTGAATTTTATGATATTGAATATTTAGACCTTGAATTACAATTACGATATGCATGCATCGATGATTAATCATCAAAGCACTACTAAAAATTTGTTAATTACCTGCATATTTTGCTGCGGATTATAATGAAAATCAAAACAAGACTTTCTGATTTAGGTGCCAAAAATAATCCGCGTAAAAGGTGGATAATAATTTGCTTTTTGATGGGGATTTTGCGGAAATATATAAATTTTGAGTAATTCCTTTAAAATTTCGTTATTTTACAGGGTTTTGATGGGGATTTTCTCGAATTATCCACTGTAAATTTCATACAAAATCCTAGCAAATATCGACAAAATCCCATATAATTTCGAAATCCCTAGCAAATTCCCCAAATTCCCAATATAATTTTAAGCAGCAAATCCCCATATATTTTCATGACAAAATCCCCAAATAATTTTCACGAAAATTTTTGATAGTATTGTTTGTTTTTTCATTCCCCTGTATCATGCCAAATTCCAGCAATTTCATCACAAAACACAATGCATTGATCATCAATGCACATTCGAGCAATTTCATCTCAAAAATAATTCAATAAACAAATTCAAATACAATACATATATAGCATTTAGTTATCTAAGTAAACAACCAAATACAGTCTAATCATCCGATAATCATCATCCATCAAGGGTCGGTGGGCGAGAGGATCCAGAAGAACGCCTAATCGCTCCATCAAAGTATGCAACTTGTTTCTTGTTTCAAGCAATTTTGCTCCATCCTTCCTCTTGAAGAAGCCGCGTGAGGTGTTCATCTTGGATTCGATTTGTCCAGCCACCATCTACAACAACCAATGAAACCAAGTCAGATATTGATTAATTCAAATATATAATCACATAGCAATAATATAAGGATTATTGAAAAATTACATGAATATGCAAGACAAATTCACATGGCACCAATGTAAGCAATATTGGAAAAATAACATGAACAAATCCCTCATTCAAACCATAAAAGAATATAATATACAAAAAATAATTATTCTTGTACAAAAATTATTCTTCTTATATAACTATTAGGATACTTATGGATCTACTATTCTTCGCCTTCGCCTTCGCCTCTTTTCCTCTTCCTCTTCCTCTTCCTCTTATCTTCATCTTCCTCTTCCTCTTCCTCTTCCTCTTCGTCTTCCTCTTCCTCTTATTCCTCACATATACCTGTCTCTTATACACATCTAGATCATCGTGAAGTTGGTCGATTGGGTCTTCCTCAATCATTGCATTAAAATAGGATTGATCCGCTTGATGGCGTTTCTAATGTTTGTTTTCCATCCATGTGCGTTGGCTTTAATAACCACCAATCACTTTTGCCAATTTCTTTTCGGATAAGGCGTAATAAACTTGTGTTGCCATTGCGGAAAACCAAATGGATCAAACTTTGCGTATCTTCGATTTTCTTTACCTCAATAATTCCATACTTGTCATGAACTTTCACACCACGCGGAGATGTATCAAACCACTCACAGTTGAATAATATGTATTAGATTCTTTATTGGTTGTCCTGGCCACTCCAATTCAAGAATAATATTAGAATCCATATCAAAGTTTAAATTATTTTGAGGTGCTTCCTCCCCGTGTGATGTCCAATACCAGTATCTAGGTTTAAAACCTTTCCTCAGAATATGAACATTCACCATATGTATGATAGCAAAGTGGTTTGATGGAATTAAGAAAATGCACTTAGATGTGTATAAGAGACAGGTTATATAACTGTGTAATAAGTAGACAGCACTAACAAATTTTAAAAATTAACGTTATTTTTTGAGCACTAAACCTCCTTGACTAACGGCAAAAATTATAGCAAAAATCCTAGAAATTAGGGATAAAAAAATCAAAATAACATAGCAAAAATCTATACGAAAACAAACAAAATAAAAATAAAAATAAAAAAAAAAATAAAAATAAAATAAAAATAAAGCCAAAATTATAGCAAAATCCTACGAAATTAGGGATAAAAAAATGAAAATAACATAGCAAAATCCTACACAATTTATTGACAACAAATAGCTGCAAAAAAATAAAAAATTGAAAATAAAAATAAACCACTCACAAAAATTGTGATAACAAGAATTAAAAAAATAGATAAAAGAACAAAAATTGAAATGGTAGATCAATCAATCACCTTGCAAATGGTTGAGGATGTGCAGTTGCAGATTTGTTCATGTTATTTTTCCAATTTTGCTTTCGATTTTTTGCCATGTGAATTTGTCTCGCCATAATTCGTTCCCGACCCCTTTATCGAGAGTCTCTTATATCCTTCTATTATTGATATGAGATTTTATAATCCGTAGCAAAATTTTACTCCCGCACCGTGAAGACTAAAATTTGCAGTAAAATCCGTATATAATTCCTGGGGAAAAAATCCGCAGCAAAAATCCGCATGAAATTTGCAATTTTCTTGTAGTGAAGGTTGTGTAGATGAACAAGTCTTATTGCATATTATATAAGCTATATATTGCTAGGCAAACCGATTGTTAATTGTACAAGTTTTAAATGTTTATACATTCCGTTAGTATCGGAATTTAATTTATGAGAACTAATGATTTGAATCCTTCTGTCTCTTATTGGATATAGAATTTGAATTCTTTTTTCTTTTTTTTTGGGTTAATTACACTTTACGCCTTAAAACTTTAGTGTCACAAACACTTTAGTCCTTAACGTTATCTTTTAAGCACTTTACCCCTCCGTTATCACAATTTAATGTTTTGACCATTTTAACCCTATTCCATTTTATTCCTTTTTTTTTTGTTTGATTACACTTTATCACTTAAAGTTTAAAAAGACTAACGCTTTAGTCCATAACGTTATTTTTGACAATAAAGTCGTTCGGTTACACTTATTACATACTTGACAATAATAATCCTATTTATTTTAATATCTTTTTTTGTTTATTTTAGTTTTATGAATATATATTTCCTCAAGAGAAAATTTGAATTAATGTAGAATAAAATATGAACAAATGCATAGAAGTTTAATTCAGCGAATATGCTAGACTTTTTTGTCTGAATTAGCCTCACTTGTGTGCCTTGCAATTTAAATAGGATGCACATAATGCTTATAAATGATGTATAATAATATAAGAAAATGAGGATGTGTCTCTTATTTTAACCATGCGTTCTACAAGTAAAACAGTGAATTGGACATATAAGAACTTTTCATAGTTAGTGGAGGAATTTAGATTAAATGGAGACAACAGTATAAAATAATAAAATAGAATAGGGATAAAATGTTGAAAACGTTGAATTGGTATAAACGAATGGGTTAAATGAAGAAAATAATGTTAGGGACTAAAGTGTTAGTAATTCTAAAGTTTAGGCGGTAAAGTGAAATTGACTAATGGGTATTTTTGTCCATTTCACCAATTTTTCTAATGCCGTTAGTCAAGGAGGTTTAGTGCTCAAAAAATAACGTTAAAGAATAAAATGTTAGTGATACTAAAATTTAAAGGGGTAAAGTTTAATTAACCCTTTTTTTGAACAAATGCACAAACTAATGGACTGCTCATTTTAAGGACGAATTAGCAATTTCTTATATTCTCTTATACATCATACCAGTTGCCTAGTTAGTAGGAATGAATTTTAAAATTTTAAAATGAATCCAATAGATTGACAATTTTTAATACTTGATCAAATTAGGGGGTTTTGGTGAATTCCAAAATCTGATTCCTCCCATCTAGACAGTCCTCCTCCTCTCTCTTCCCCTCCTCACAGCCGTCATCCCCTCCCCACTACTCTCTCCTTCTTTCGCAATCCTCCCCTCCCCTCCATTTCTATCGGCCATTCTATTTCTGCCAACCACATCAAATTCTAAAGTGCACAAACCAAAATAATTATTCAGGTGATAAATGGATTTCAAATATTTGATTTGTAAATCTATTAAAAACTTGGTCTGTAGATCTTCCTTTTCCTCTCTTATCCTTGTCATCATTCGTACTCAAATCTTTTGGTTTTTATATATTACGGTCAAGCTACTAAATTCATTAATTATTTTGCATATTAGTTGTGGTCAATGGCGTTAATGGACTTATTGTGGGAGAAATTGATTAGTGATGCTGATATAATGGTTGAGGGTTTTGGGAGAGATTTATCAATGCTGGACATGGTGGTTACTGTAGTGGAGAAGATAAAAGGAATATTTTAATAATAATAATTTTGAATCCCATTCCTAAATATATATATATAGCAAGCAATAGTGACTGGGGATGATACCAATGTTTGATACCCGTACTGATTTTTTAGTCTATAATTTCATTTCCAGTTCTAATTCTAACTATAATTTCATTTCCAGTTCTAATTCTAACTCACGAACCAAATACCCTTAAATGTGTGACAATGATTTCTTCTCTATTATATCCACTTTATATTTCAGTTCTAATTCTAACTCACGAATCAGATACCCTTAAATGTGTGACAATGATTTCTCCTCTATTATATCCACTTTATCTTCAAATTAAAAGGTTTAGACATGATTATTCATGACTATATAAAGACGATAAATGCAATTGGAGAGATAGACGAGTTCGTAATGTACTTTGTTATCCTTCAAGACCAATCCAAAAGCTCATCATACCACTGTTCTGGTGCAATAATACTTTAGGCGCACATAATTTTTTTTTATACACCACTCAATAAAAGTCAACACAATTTATTAATTGTTCAAGGAGGAACTCATTTGGACGGAATAGTTTACTTTACCACAAAAGAAAATTTTACAATCTTTTTTAGAAATTATCTTCTTATATTTTATTTTTTTGTATTTTAAATATTTATACAATACAATATCATGTGTTTTAAATATTTGTACTGTACAAACTTTTAAAATTAAAGGAATTATTCCCTAAAACAGATTGTAGAATTCCCCTACTATAAATAGGAAGTCATGTTTTGTCCAAATAGGAGTTTTTCATTAGTTCTTAAATAACTATTAAAATGCCTAATAGTTGTCAATAACCAAAATAAATTTTACTCTATTATAACTAGCAAAATTTGTTACTAATTTCTAATCTACTTTGATCTTGCAGATAATTAACACCTAATGGAAAATTCGATTTCAACGAGTAAACAAATTGTTTTATGGTTGTTAATAAATTCCTTCGACTTTTTACCTCTTATATCCACTTCTAGCTTTGTTAAATCGAAAGGACAAAAAAGTTCTTATTCATCCGGGAATATGTCATAGTTAAATTTTTTTACATTATGGCATCTTTAACAATAATTCGTGTAGACATGGCAAGAGGTTGGATTGATGGTGGCCACAAAACATGCATACTGCAGTCTCTTATAGTGGCCCATAATCCAATAGACTGAGTCGGGGCTGACCTGCCCTCGTGGCTCGGCTTGCAGGTCAACGAAGTAACTGGTCAACCTGTTAACTACCTTATTGACAAATCAATTTTCGACTTTTTGTACTTTTTAAAATTTTTAGCATATAATATTTATGTATTTTTCCTTTTAGACTAATATATAATAATTTGCAGTAATAAGTAATAAAAATGAAAGACTAACTAATAATAACTTCAAATAATAAGTAACACCTGAAATTTGTAAGAAAGTAGTAACTTAGAATAAAGAAGTAATAACTTGGATTACTAAATACTAACTTCAAATAAAATAAGATAATAACTTGAAATAATAACTAACAATTTAGAATATTATGAAAGAAATTGGTTTTATAACTAATAACTTGTTTCTTTTTCTATTAGTTATAAAAAAGTTAAAAGAAAAATACTTATAAGTAATTAAAATGATGTATTGATTAATAACAACTTGAAATAATAGGTAATAACTTGGTCTTCTGAGTAATATCTTTGAGTAATAAGTCATAACTTAGAGTATTAAAACAAAATAAATAATAACTTGGTTTAATTTCAATTAATCAAAAGTAGGCTACTACTTAGTGGTTGTATAGTTTGGCTTGAAGAGTGAAGGACCTATAAATGCTTAGTTGAGCTAATGGTTATAAGTAACACACGAATGACATTAGTTCTGTCTCTTCTCTCTAGATGTGTCTTAATTCTGTCCTAATTCTTTCTATTTTCTTGAATGTTTTCCCTGTCCCTCAATTTCTTACTTCCTCCCTTAAATTTCGTAGTTATTAACTCTGATCCTAGCAACTGGTATTAGAACAGTCATCCTTGCTTGCGAAAAAGGCTGAATCTACTAGACAAAAGGCAATTGAGAAACAGCTCATGAAACAAGATGCCAAGATACAAGAGACATTTGGCATGGTGGGAAACTTACAACAAGTGATGTCGTTCGAAGGACAACTGGCCTAGACTAACAAGAAATTAGATACACTAATTTCTAGTATGGATAGCCGTTTGATAATTCTATTACATAGAGTTATTTTGCTCTTATTTCCTATATAATTTTGACCATGTGATTCCCATTCAAATTGGTTTCTGGGCCTTTTTTTTTTTATTTATAGATTTCACGTTTATCTGTGATTTTTTAAGAATTTAGCCGTATATTAGGATTTTTGATAGATATATGCATTAATTTGGACATAATTGAACAATTATGATGTTATGTGCATTTTAAGTTATGGATTATGGTGTTCTTTGTAGGTAATTGTAAAGATTGGATGCTAATTGAAGAGTTGGAAGAAGCCAGGGATTAGAATGCAAATAATTGGACCAGTCAAAACTCAGTCAACTGCTTTAATACCGCAGTTAAGAATTACAATCTGTGAAGGTTAATATCGTTGTTTCACCCCTTCAACTACAGAGTGCAACAACTACGGTCAAATAATCACACATACAAATTTGTAAACCACTATTTTTAAGCTACAATGAAAACACCTCAATACCGCAGTCACCAAATGAAATTATAGGTAGAAAGGTGACTGCGGTTGTGATGAAAAATTTAATACTTTGACTTAGCTAAAAATTTGAAATTACCCTAGAAATACATCATTTATTAACACATAGTACTAGGTGTACCTTAGCAGTAGTTTTAGATAAAGTAGTCTAGTCTAGTCTTGTCAAGAACTTTCTTTCTACTTTCATTTTCAACCTTAATCCTAACTTAATTTTAGTTGTAAAAACTTAATTTTTTAGTCTTAATTCATTGGGTTTTCTTTTATCTACAAGTTGACATCCATTTTACTTATTTTTATTCAAACTTTCTTGCATTTCCATTCTAGCATAGTTTCACTAGTTTTATAGATTTAGTGTAATTTTTCATTTTAGTGGTTAATCTTACATTTACTCTTGTATTTTCTTTATTTATAAGCATTATTAAGTTGTGGGCTTTCATTTATTCCCATTTCCATAGTTTAAACATTAACTTAAATTCATAGATCTTGCATTCAAATCATTTTCCTAAAATAGTAAACCCAAGAACATCCATAGGTTCTATTGTAGGAATTCCCATTTCTAGTAAAGTTCTTCATATCTCTAATTATTCTTCTAATCACAGTTAACTAAATGACTTTAAATACTTTCTTTGGGTAGTAATTAGAGTAGTTTAATTATTGTCTCAATTAATGCTTTTTCTTTCATAGTTAGTAGCAATTTAATTTATCCCTTCGAAGTACATAAAGGCTAGACTAGTATAGTTTAATTGTTTATTTGCCTTATTTACATTTATTTCTTAGTTCACTATTTAGAGTTTCCTACTTAGTTGTGCATTTTCAATTATTCCTTAGCTTAGGGCCTTTGCATATTACTTAATTACCAATCATCTTAGTCTTCTTTTTTATATGTACTTTATGTTTTGCTTTAGTATAATGTGCCCTTTTAACTGCCTAGATATGCTTATTGTTTACCTAGCTTGTTTAGTGTAGTCTCCATCACCCTTTAATTTAGTTTAGTCATTATCTGATTTTGCACCTTTACTTACTTTAGTAGATTAGAAATTTCCTTCTTTTCAATTTGTCTAACTAGTTTATAGACTCGATTAGACTAGTAATCACTAATTAATTAGGCTTGCCGGAACGATACGCACTCACCACTAGCTACAAACATATCTCATATACTTGCGAGCGTATGTGTGTTGGTTAGATAGAGTAGGATTAATTTATCACTTGTTCTTGTATTAATTTACCTAATCTTTATTAATCGAACAAGTTTTTAACACCGTTGCTGGGGATTTGAATAGCCATGGTGATATTGGATCCTAGCGAGTCTCACTAGATTAGACACTTTACCTTCATAGTTAGTACTTATAGTTAGAATTAGAAGTAACTGCGTTTTACTTTACATATTTCTTGCTTTTGGGTATTGTCATTGGACTTGAGTTTGGCTCTCATTGTGTAGTTTATGGTTCAAGATGGTGTATCATCAAGACAGTTATTACCTATCTCCTCTCAATTGTTATTAATCAATACAGGGCTTCAAGGGATCCCTCACAGCAAGAAGAAGGCCCTAGTACAATGGTAAATCCTCTATTAAAAGATCGAGATTTCAATGAGAATATTAGGCATGACCTGATCAAAAAGAAGTGGTGGGTAATAATGGAAAAAAAAATGGCAATGCAAATGTTTGAATGGAGAATTTGGTAATCACGGGAATGGTGGAAATGCTACCTGGTTGACCCTTAGAGATTATGCAACACCAAATTTTGAAGAGGCCAATTCAAGCATCGCCTGGATGCCTGTGCAAACCTGTCTCTTTTAAGATTAAACCCGCCTTGATAGAAATGTTCCAAACTCATGCCATGTTTGGAAGAGACCCAAATAAAGACCCGTACATGTATTTGATAAATTTTGAAGAGGTCATTGACACTTTCAAACATCTTTTAAGACACCAGAAGAGGCTCAACACTCTATTGAACCATATGGCTTGTAGTACTACTACTACCATGGTTCAATTGCTCAAGCTAGTGCACAACCACAAATTAGCACAAGCATTCATCAACAAGGAGAAGTTTTGAATTTGAATCAAAATGATGCGGCGCTAGCTAAACAAAGTTTAATGATGAATGCAATGGCAAATGTTGACAAGGGTGATGGAACATTTTGGTAGAAAAAATTTGGTGAATTTTGTGTCTTCAGGGCCTATAGGATCACTTGCTTATGATTTTTGTAGTGGTAACCACTTTAATGGATGATGTGAAGCTCCCATAGATTCAACTAACCAAGCAGAATATATCTCAAATCAACCATCAAGCACAAGAAACCCTCCCAAAGTATATGGAAACATCTATAACCCTTCTTGGCAAAATCATTCAAATTTTTCGTGGAGTAACCCAAACAATGCACAAAATCCATCTTTTCAACGTAATCATCCTCTATCAAACTACCAAAATAAAGCCTCATCTTGACTGCCCCACCAAAAGAATGCTCTAACTTACCAACCTTAACCAAACCCTCTATATCACTCTCAACCACCAAGACCTCCAATCCAACCTACTCATACCTATAATGACCATTCACAAGAGGAGAGCCTGAGGAGAGAAATAGAGGCTTTGAGAAGGGAGAATGAGTACTTGAGAGAGAATTAAAGAAGGGAAATCGAGAATTTGAAGGCCACAACATGAAACTTGTAGATTCAATTAGGATAATTGGCTCGTCAATGCAATAAAAGACTGGTGGGAGCATTACCTAGTAATACCATTCGAAACCCAAGGGATAATCAAGGAAGGGAATAAGTACAAGTAGTAATCCTTAGGAGTGGTAAGGCCTTAAAGGAAAGAGAGGTTGTGATCTCTAATTCAAATGAGACGGAAGGTGAGAAATGTATAGTTGATGGAATGGAGAAAAGGGAGTCTTCAAGAGGCATGGTTGAAGAAAGTGAAATACCTAATAAGTTCCTTACACAATCAAATAAATGCAAGGATCCTGCAGCATTTACAACCAATCACTTTTAACATTAAGGTACAAATTATGAAAGATCATGAAAAGACAAGAAAACTCAAGACAAATAAAGATATCAAATTTTCAAAAAGAATGAGATAAACATTCCCTTCATGGAGGCATTGGAGAAAATTCCTAGCTACACCAAATTCATAAAATAAAATCATCAAAAGCAAAAGGAAGTTGATGGGAGATGAGATATTGTGCTTAATGAAGGGTATAGCATCATAATCCGAAAGATCCTCCCTCTAAAGTTGATGGATCCCGGTTCGTTCTCAATACCTTGTGAGATTGGAGAGGTAATTTTCAATAGAGCTCTATGTGATCTCGGAACATCAATCACCCTCGTGCCTCATGCTACATTCAAAAGGTTGAGTGGAAGTGGTCTGAAACCGACTAATGTGACACTCCAACTAGCGGATCAAAGTATGAGGCAACTAGTGGAGATTGTGGAAGATGTGATAGTCAAAATGGGCAAAGTGTTCCTTCCCTCCGACTTTTTAATGCTAGACATGGAGGAGGATGTGGTGACTCCATTGATCTTAGAAAGATCATTATTGGCTATCAGGAAAGCAATCATTGATGTTCAAGAAAGGAAATTACAATTTAGAGTCAACAAGGACATCGTTTCATTCAATGTTTTCAATTCATTAAAATTTCCTTTAACTTCATGATGACATAATGAGAGTAGACTTGATTGGTGATTTAGTTGATGATTTTTGTAGGGAAACATTCAAGGAGCAACCCATGGACTTGATGTGCTTGCAAGTTGATGACGATGTGGAATTTGGTGAAGACAAGCAAGAAGGCATGGACAATGGTAATCAAGACTTGAGCAAAGGAGTGAGAGAACAAATTCCAAGGAGTATGGATAAAGGACAGGTCTTAGACCAACGATACCCTAAAGTTGAACTCAAACCACTCCCTTCGCATTTTAAATATGTTTTTCTTGGTGATGATGAGTCTTATCTAGTTATTGTGAGTTCTTTTCTTTCTTGTGTTGAATTGGAAAAATTGATTATTGTGTTGAAAAAATATCGTAGGGCTATTGCTTGGAGCATTGACAACATAAAAGGGATAAGCCCAAGCCTTTATATGCCCTAAATCCTCGTTAATGATGACTCTAAATCTTGTAGACAACCTCAATGTAGGTTAAATTCTACCTTAAAAGAGGGTAGTTCGAAAGAAGGTTCTTAACCTTGTTGATGATGGTATCATATACCTCATAAGTGATAGTGAATAGGTGAGCCAAACACAAATAGAACCAAAGAAAGAGGAGATGATGGTAGTACTGAATGAGAATAACAAGTTGATACCGTCTAGGATAGTAATCGAGTGGCAGATATGCATAGATTTTAGAAAGCCTAATGAAGCCACTAGGAAAGATCACTTCCTCTTACCATTTATTGATCAAATGCTTGAGAGACTTTTGGGATATGCTTTCTATTTCTTTTTAGATGGTAATTCAGGTTATTTCCAAATAGTTATAGCCCTCGAAGACCAAGAAAAGGCCATCTTTACTTGTCCCAAAGGAACCTTTGCTAATTGGTGAATGATTTTTGGGTTGTGCAATGCTCTAAACACGTTCCTACGATGTATGTTAGCCATTTTCCATCACATGATTGAAAAGTTCATTGAAGTTTTCATGGATTATTTTATTATTTTTGGTGATTCCTTTGACTATTGCTTGAAAAATCTTTCTTGTGTGCTTAAAAGATATGAACAAACCAACTTGGCTTTAAATTGGAAGAAGTGCCATTTTATTGTCAAAGATGGACATGTTCTAGGTCATTGGATTTCGTGGATAGGGCTAAAATAGAAGTCATTGAGAAATTGCTGCCTCTAACACATGTGAAGGGGGTTAGAGAACTTTTTAGCTCATGCCGGTTTTATCGGCATTTCATTAAGAATTTCTCTTTGATCTCTAAACCGTTGTATGATTTTCTACAAAAGAATGTTCCCTTTGATTTTAATGATGAGTGTTTGCATGAATTTAATCACTTGAAAAAGGCTTGATTACTGCCTGGGTGATAGTTGGTCCTCATTGGGCTTTACCCTTTGAATTAATGTGTGATACTTGTAACTACGTCGTGGTGTCGATTTTGTGTCAACATATTGATAAAGTGTTGCATGTAGTCTATTATGCTAACCGTACATTAAATGACGATCTAATTAATTACTAGCACTACAACCACCGAAAAAGACCTCTTGCAATTGTTGCTTTTGATAAGTTTAGGTCTTATCTTATTGGGAGCAAAAATGATCGATCACTCGACTCTCAGATGTCTTCTTTCTAAGAGTGGTGCCAAGCCTAGACTTATACGTTGGATATTTTTATTACAAGATTTTGATTGGGATGTGGTGAATAAGAAAGGTAGCGAGAACACTGTGGCTGATCACCTTTCAAGATTAGAAGGGCCGACGGGAAAGTTAGGTGAGAATTTCCAATTAAGAAGTACTTTCCAAAGGAACAACTATTGGTGGTTCGAGGGTCTACGCCTTGGTATGCAGATTTCGTGAACTTTCTAGTAGCCAAGGTAATTCCCTCAACCCAAGTCTCCACTCAAAAGAAAGAAGTTCCTTTCGGAGGTCAAATATTATATGTGGGATGATCCCTACCTTTACTGTCGCTGCAAAGATCAAGTGATTAAGAGGTGCATTCCGAAGGAAGAATTTCAAGGTGTACTCTACCATTACCATCTCTTCACCGGTAGAAGGACACCACAGTGCACGAAGGATGGCAGATAAAGTGCTGTGTAAGTGGACTATGTTGGCCAACGTTACTCAAAGATGCAAGAAGTTTTGTCTTTCAATGTTATGAGTGCCACCGTGCTGGATATTGACCAAGAGGGATGTCATGCCTTTTAAAAACATAATTATTTGTGAGGTATTTGATGTGTGGGGCTTTGACTTTATGGTCCAATTTCTATTATCGCACAACAACAAATTCATACTTACGGTAGTAGATTATGTCTTCAAGTAGGTAGAGGCTGTGGCATTCCTAACAAATGATGCTCGATTGGTGATGAACTTTATGACAAAGAACATATTCTCAAGGTTTGGAGTCCCAAAGTCCATCATTAGTGACGGGGGAACGCATTTCAAGAACTCATTGTTTGCATCCATCTTATCCAACTATATAGTCACCCACAAGATTGCCCTTGCCTACACCTCAAACATCCGATCAAGTAGAGGTCCCAAACCAGGAATGTTGAAGGGAGTACTCTAGAAAACCGTGAACTCTTCGAGAAATGATTGGTCCAAGAAACCAGATGATGCATTATAGGCATATTGGACCTCTTTCAAGACACTTATTGGGATGTCCCCATATAAGATGGTTTATGGTAAACCATGTCATCTATCGGTTAAGATTGAGCACTAGGCATATTGGATTGTGAAAAGCCTTAACTTTGGTTTGAAGGAGGTAGGTGAGAAAAGATTTCTTGATTTAAATGAGATTGATGAATTTCGGAGAGAAGCATATGAAAGCTCAAGGATCTACAAGGAGAGAACTAAGGTGTGGCATGACAAACGCATTTTAAGGAAAGAGTTCAAGTCTGGGGACCTAGTGTTGTTGTACAATTCAAGAATGAAGTTGTTTCCTAGAAAGCTCAAGTCAAGATAGAATGGGCCTTATGAAGTAGTGCAAGTGTTTGCCTATGGTGCGGTAGAGCTAAAAGTAAGCGAGGAAAACTTCAAGGTAAACTGCCATTGTCAGTTGAGCTCTACTATGGGGGAATGGTTGAAGAGGGATGAGAAATCATTCACTTTACAACAACTTGATGAATCATGGCCATAGTCAAGTTAGGGACTATAAAAGAGTGCTTCTTAAGAGGAAACCCAAGTTTCTCTTCCCCTTACTTATTAATATCTTCTTTGTTTAGGTTTAGATAGGTTTAATTTTCTTGAATTTTAGTGTTTTCATGTTTAAAATCCAGTTTGAAATGGTTTAGGTTGGAATGGTGTTAGAATAACTCTCTTATGTCATGTTTTTTTGCTTGTAGGTAAAGGGGATGACAAGGAAGGAGTTTGAGAAATGTTGGAAAAAATCTTTTTCAAACCGTGGTTTGGCCATTTTAAATACCGCAGTGTTCAACCATCCAAGGCTTCTGGAAAGTTTACCTCGATTTTAAACTGCGGTTAAACATGGTGTAGTGGAGAAAAATTTTCTATGTATGTTATACTGCGGCTAAGTTTTAGAATGAGGAAAAATGTAAATTATGGTTAGAGATTGAGCTTTCAAGGTTAAATTTTTCTAAGTCTTTTAAGCCGCGATCTTCACAATTTCTGAACTATTTTTACAAGTTAAGCAAGGTTTTTCCAAATAACGGCAATTTAACATCATAATTTTTTGAGTCTGTCTCTTATAATTTTTCTAGATGTTTTGTACCGCGGTTAAGTTTGTTAACCAGGTTTCCAATTGGAAACCATGGTCCAAAAGAGTATTTCAAATGAAAAATTTTTCTAAGTTTCACTCTTTTGGACAATTTTCTTATGTTCAAACTGCAGTTTGCTTCCAACTTGTGTCTCTAGAAAGTAAACTGCGCTTTAACCACTATCTAGATTTTTTATTTCAAAAATTTTTTCTAAGGCATTGGGACTGCGGTTCTGGTTTTTAAAAAAGGGATTTTTCAACACAACTATTTAAATAGAAACCCTAGATGTTGTTATAAACAACAGTTAATATTTTTAAACATGAAATTTCAAAACCGCGATGCAAACTCCTCTGGGTATACAATAGTTCTTAACCTAAATTTTTTTTTAAAGACATTTTTCTTGTCTCCTAGACAGACTTCTAATCCTTGCATTCCCTACTTGGATGATGATGGAGGAAGTTTTTGAGGAGAAGACTTCCTCCATCATCATCCATAGCACCCCAATGCAAGGATTAGAAGGGTCATTAGTCAAGAACATCATCAAAGAGGTTTTGAATCCGCATTTTTACAGGTAATTTTGTTCCAATTCTTCAATTCAGCTTTGTAAGTGGTATTCTTATTAAACTTTTGTGTTTCTTTGGTTTTGGAACAAAAATTTGTTGATGATTGATTGTGTTGATTGTTGTGCTTGAATTTGTTTATTAATTGGTACTCACTTGCATTTAATCGTTGGAAAAAAAATTGAACAAATGGAAAGGGATAAAGGGAAAGGTAAGGCAGTGTCTATGGCAATAAGGTGTTTGATGATCACATTTTTGTGAGTTTTAAGGCTTCAAAAATTTATAAAAATGGGTAAATTTTGGTATGATACCGTGAGCGTAAATTTGATGTATCAAGGAGAGTATAATGCATATGAGGAAATAAGGATGGAAATTGAGTGTTAATTGATTGAGAGAAATTGGGCAAAATTTAATGAATCAATAGGGGTTGGATATGTAAATCTTGTGAAAGAATTCCACTACAATTTGAGTGGAATGATGAATGATAATGTTTTTTAGGGAAGTAAATGGGTACTCCTCGTCAGAATTATACACAGCATATATGTGTATAATGATTCCTGATTACGGATGGCTTGATTATGCTAAGAATTGAGCACGATTGTATGGTAGCGAACCCAATTAGGAATACAAAACAACCAAGACTAGGATTTTGGGATTGCATAGAGAACATCTACAATTGTTACCAAAGGTTTGGGTGTATTTTTTTGGCTGTAGAATAACGGGGACTATCATACTTAGTTTTGTGCAGCGTGATAAAGCCTGCTTGGTATTTGGGATACTTGATAGTTTGAGCATTGATTTGGGAAGAATCATTTACCTGGAATTTCTAAAGAACTCGCAATCAGTGAAACCAACTTTTTCCCTTCCCAGTCTTGTTACTAGACTGTGTTTGGATCTAGCTCTCTTATATTAATCAAGCGAGGAAGAGATCTACCCAAAGGGGCCAATCAATGGGGTTTGTGTGTTCAACATGGTGAATGAGTTCAATCGACGTCATCCAAGTAAATAAGCCTTTGGTTCAGGTTCACAAGTGGCTCAAGCCCCTCCTTCCCAGTTGTAATTCATTATAATGCCCAGAGAATCTGTGTTCAATCCTCCACAGATTGACCTCGAGCAGCAACAGTTCCAAACTTATTAGATGTACAGTTAAATGGAACTCCACAACAACATGATCCTAATTGGCTAGGCCTTCCAAACCACCACTCTCAACATTTGGATTAATCCTAGACCTCCACCAAGATGCATTTTGAACCACCGAATGACAAAATGTACTTCTATCTGCATGGCGAACAACAATCGCCACGACACAATGGCAAAAGAGAAGGCAACAATAAAGATTAAAGAATGAGGGGATGAAGAGGAGGGCAATATTGAGGACTCCAATGATGGCATGTAAGAGATATATAGAGATTTGTCGTGGAAAAGAAAGTTGTTCGCCATGTCTAGAATACATTTCAACACCCTGGTTGGGAAGCATCTTGATTTATCTATGCTTTTATCCCTTTTACCCTTTTAGATTATGCTTTGGTAAGACAGAGAGAGAGATAGATTCCCACAACATTTCCATTATTTTTCTTTGCATCATGATGGATACTTTAGTAGTTGAGTAGTTTACTTGCTCTGATTAGAATAATGCTTTTGGTTGAGGGGTTTTGGTTGTATGATGATTAGTTGGCTTAATATAGTTGGTAGTTTTAAAAGGGTAACAATTGGGTCATTTTGGTATGGTCAATCGTTAGTTTGTTATTTACGGATTTGATGCTTGGATGTCTTATTGGCATTATCTAGGTTTGGCTTATTTTATTGTTATGATTAATTCTAGTTGCTATATTTTGGTTTCCTGTACTCAACGATGTGAGATGTAGGATGAGTGATACTCGTCACTTATAATAAGATAGAAAGTGAGGTGATGTCTTATGTATGTATGTGTTAGGTTGGTGCGTTGATGAATTGTCTTGGTAAATTGGGTTGCATTACTTGTGCAAAAATGGCCTTTAACTTTTTAAAATTTACATAATGTCTATCACTTGTTTAGAAATACTTTTCCTTTACTAGTTTAGGTGTTATGTTCTATTTTGATTGCAAGTATTATTTGAATGCCTTATTCATCTCTTAGTTAATTTGACTAAAATGTGTTGAAATTTTTGAAATTGGTAGATAGTGTAGAAAGAAGTGATTTAAGCATCTTTGGTCATTTTGCATGAAATATATTGCTGGATGTTTTGTGGGATAGTGAAGGTTAGTTAGGACATTAGTTAGGTAGTATAGACCTTCTAATTCCCACATAGTTGAACTTTGGAAATGAACAAGGCATCTTGCTAGACCGATTGAACCAAAAATCCTATCCAAAAGTTCAATCTAACCCTAGTGTCCCCGTTTCTTTTTGCCCTTTCATTTTAGTCAAAATTGAACCCAAGTATTGAAGTGGTTGAAATGTGATGTATTAGATGTAGTCTGTCTTTTGTGTATCATTTCGGAAAGTACATTGTTGTTGGTTAAATACTTTATCAATTTCATTCATGTAATTCGATACAATAAAGTTGAATCATATCGTACTATATCTTTTCTCTAAAAAATCTTATTTATTTAAATTTCTGCAATGTTTTATATACATTTTGTAATAAAGGAGAATCTACAAGATCTCCTTAGAGTTTGATGTAATATTTTAATGCTTCAAGTGATGTTTAGTTTTTGTGTATGTGGAGACTTTTGTTTAAGGGTTGCGGTCCTATCATTTGTTATGAATGACTAAGGTGAATTTGAGTCACTCATATCCAACATTATATCCTCCCTTTGCCTTAGCCTACATTATAAGCCTACAAGTCCTATGGGATTCTTAATCTGAACTATAAGACCTCAAGGAGATTCATGGAGTGAAGCATTGCCTTGATTAGTGTTTTAGCTGAGTTTCATGGTATCCATAAACATCCTTGTACTTCTTAAAATAAATCTTAGTGATCTTTCTACACTTTAAGCTGATTTTTGAGAAAGTTGACACCTTTATTTTTAATCACCTTGGAATTGACTTGGCATTTTCTTAATACTTCCCTTATCAACATGAGTCGTGCATTTAAACTAGTTCTATATTTTTCCAAATTAGTAAGTGATTGCATATGTTTAGTTTGTTGAGTCAAATTGTCATTTGCACATGTTGAATGCTCTTAATTTCCTTTGGCAATTCGCTTTCTTTTCCACATCTGGTGTGTATAAGTTATTTTCTCTCATGTTTTGCTCGGTACTCGCAAAACATTAGATTTTGGGGTGTGATAACTCTATTATATAGAGTTATAGCCCTTATTTCCTATGAAATTCTGACCATTTTAGTCCTATTCAGATTGATTTTGGGCGTTTTCTATAGATTTTATGTTATATCCATGATTTTTAGGAATTTAGGTGTATATTAGGATTTTTGGCAGATATATGTACTAACTTGGACATAATTGACAAATATGATGTTATGTGCATTTTAAGTTATGTATTATGGTGTGCTTTGTAGGTAATTATAATTATAAAGATTGCATGCTAATTGAAGAGTTGGAAGAAGCCAGGGACTAGAATGTAAATTGCTAGACGAGTCAAAGCCTAGTCAAATGATTAAATACCGTATTAAGAATTACAAGTTGTGAAAATCAATACTGCGATTTCCACCTCTTATAACTTTAGAGTGCAATAACCCTGGTCAAATAATCACAAATGCAAATTTGTAAACTACGATATTCAAACTGCAATGAAAACACCTCAATACCGCCGTTACCAAATTTGTATTGGTAGAGAGGTGATTGTGGTTGTGATGAAAAAGTCAATACTTTGAGTTAGTTGAAAATTTGAATTACCCTAGAAACATACCTACTAATATGTAGTAGTAGATGTAGATATTATCTACCTGAGTAGTAGTTTTAGATAGGGTAGTCTGGTCTTGTCAAGAACCCTCTTTCTACTTTGATCTTCAACCTTAATCCTAGCTTAATTTTAGTTATAAAAACTTAATCTTTTAATCTTAATTTGTTGGGTTTTCTTTTCTCTAAAAGTTGACATCCATTTTACTTGTTTTTATTCAAACTTTCTTGCATTTCCATTCTGGCCTAGTTTTACTAGGTTTAGAGATTGTGTGTAATTTTTTTTATTTTAGTGGTTAATTTTGCATTTACTCTTGTGTTTTCTTTATTTATAAGCATTAATTAATAATGGGCTTTCATTTAGTCTGATTACCTTAGCTTAACTATTAACTTAGATTCAAAGATCTTGCATTCAAATCATTTTCCCAAAATAGAAAAACTCAAGAACATCCGTAGGTTCTATTGTAGGAATTCCCATTTCCAATAAAGTTCTTCATATCTCCAATTATTCCATAAATCATTAACTAGTTGACTTTAAATGCTTTCTTAGAGGTAGTAATTAGATTAGTTTAAATTATTATCTCAATTAATGCTTTTTCTTTCATAGTTAGTAACAATTTAATTTATCCCTTAAAGGTAGAAGGCTAGACTAGTGTAAGTTTAATTGTTTATGCCTTATTTACATTTATTTCTTAGTTTACTATTTAGAGTTTCCCACTTAGTTGTGCACTATCAATTACTCCTTAGCTTAGGACCTTAGCATTGTACTTAATTGCAAATAATCTTACTCTTCATTTCCATGTGTACTTTATGTCTTGCTTTAGTATAATATGCCCTTTTAATTGCTTAGATATGCTAATTGTTTACCTAGCTTGTTTAGTGTAGTCTCCATCACCCTTTAATTTAGTTTAGTCATTATTTAATTTTGCACCTTTACTTGCTTTAGTGAAGTAGAAATTTTCTTCTTTTTAATTTGTCTAACTAGTTTATAGACTCGATTAATCTAATAATCACCAATCAATATATGCGAGAACGATACACACTCACCACTATTTGCTTAGACAAACCTATCTCGTATACTTGCAAGTGTGCGGATATTAGTTAGGTATAGTAGGGTTAATTCATCACTTATTCTTGTATTAATTTACCTAACCTTTATCTATCGAACACCGTTTCCATACAGTATTGAGAATGAATTATAGGAATAATGAAAATGACTCTCAGACAATAGAAAAGAACCCATCTTTGTTACCTCTTCCTATCAAGAACAGAGAGGAAGTGGAAATTCTTGGTAGCCAAATGAATAGAAATTCAAACTCTTATGTGGGGCCAAAACTGGAGTTGCCCATTTTCTCTGGATTGGATCAGGAAAGCTGAGATATTCATCTTAGTTCAACAAATTCTAGGGAATCACTAGGTAGAAGTGGCTGAGATTTATTTGACATTGGTATCAAGGATATAAGATGATGATGAGAAATTTAGTCAAATGGGAGGAGCTAGTGGAGGGGCTTTGCTTGAGGTTTTGAGATAAGAGATCTAGAGATATAGTTGAAGACTTCAATCCAGTCTAAACTGCAACAGACTGGACCCTTGGCTGAGTATTTGGAAAAGTTTGAGGAACTCAAATCTTTGATGTTGACCAAGAATCCCTATTTGTCTAATTCCTACTTCATTTCTAGTTTTGTGAGTGAAGTCAAAGAGGAAATTAAGCCAATGTTGCACTTGCTTAAGCCTACTACTCTTCCGAGGGCCTTTAAGATTGAAGAATTTCAGGATCCGGCATTAGAAGTATCTGCCAAAAAGCGCAAATAGATTAGTCAATCTTGGAAAGAAATTTGGCAAGACAACAAGAACAGTAATGGAATTGGGAACCGTTTTAATAAAGGAAGGGCAAGATCTTCAGGAAAAAATGGGGAAAGACTTCTTGAAGGAAGTAAGAAGATATCCCCTTAAGAAATTCAGTACAGAAGATTCTTAACAATATGTGTTTTAGGTGTGGAGAAAAATACAGCCCAGGGCATGCTTGCAGGTTCAAACACCTCAATTTCATATTGTTTGAAGAGGATAAGGAAAAGATTTCTTGAGTTCTTAGATGCTGTTGGTGTACAGGATGAACAAACTAGCCATCCTGGTAAACAAATGGATGTACCCTTGTGTACATTGTCTGATATCATCAAGAGAAAGACCATTCAGTTGCAGGGAATGTCAAAAAGGTCAAATGATTGCAATACTGGTGGATACTAGAAGTTCCAACAATTGTATCAATTACAAGGTGGTGTAGAAGATGGAGTTGCATCATGTGATAGAGACACCAGTCTTTTGTCTACTACCATTGCTGACGGTAGTGTGGTAATTAGCTATGAAGAATGTCCTTAAGTTGATGGCAAATCCAAGGCATTGAATTTTCTTTTAACTTGAGAATTCTAGATATTGGGGTCTGGGATGTTATTCTGGAGATAGATTGGATGTATAATTACAGTCCAATTACCTTTGATTTCAAACAGCTTCATATCAAAATGATTTATTAGGGAAATGAATTATTGTTAGAAGGAGCTGTGGATCAACCAAGACTCAAATAGCCTAGAGGAAAGTATATCAGAAAAATGGTACAGCAGTCATTGCAAGGTAATTCCACTTTCAATATTAACAACATTGAGCATGAAACTTTAGCTATTTCCTCACAAATCTCTAAGTTATTGGAAGAATTTTCAGATGTGTTTGACATCCCACAATCCTTACCATCACCAAGACAACATGATAATTGTATTCCTCATAAACCAGATGCCCACCCCTTGAAACTTAAACCATATAGGTACCCTCATTCCCAGAAAAATGAGATTGAGAACCAAGTTACTGAAATGTTAAATAACGGCATCATTCAACATAGTACCAACCCATTTGCTTCAGATGCATTATTGGTTAAAATAAGAAATATAATTCATGGAGATTTTGTGTTGATTACAGAAAATTAAACAACTTGACCATTAAAGATAGATACCCTATATCAAACATTGATGAGTTACTCAATGAAATTTTTGGCTCCAAATTCTTTTCCTAAATTGATCTCATATCAGGTTACTACCAAAGTTAGAGTTAAAGTTCAAGATATTCATAAAACTGCCTTTCAAACACACCATGCCCATTATGAGTTCGTTGACATGCCATTCGGATTAACCAATGCTCCAGCCACTTTTCAATCGTTGATGAACCAGATTTTGCAACCATATCTTAGAAAATTTGTCTTACATTTTTTGATGATATTCTAGTGTTCAGCCCTACCTTTGAAACTCATCTTGAACATCTAAAAATAGTACTTATGACTCTTAGTTAAAATCAGTTATATGCACAAAAATATAAATGCTCTTTTGCTCAAGTGAAAGTTGAATACCTTTGCACCAGGAGGTGTTATGTCTAGTAATTTCATCACAACTTGTTTAGCTACAAGAGGTGATGAAGAGTTATGATAGGGATGCTGATTGTCAGGAATTGATTGCTAAACTCATACTGGAGCCTCAGCTGCATACCCACACTCATATGAGGGTGGCATCCTCAGACACAGGGGCAAGATATATGTGGGCAATATTTCTGTGTGTCAAGGCCAAGATTTTACAAGCTTCGCACAGCCCTATTGTAGGAGGCCATTCTGGAAAAATGCCTCTCTATAAAGGATCAAGGGTATCTTCTACTGGCCTAACATGAAAGTTGACGTGGTGAACATTGTAAAAGAATGTGACATCTGCCAAAGAAATAAGCTTGAGAACACACCTTACCTTACACTATTACAGCCATTACCTATACCCTCTCAAGCCTGGTCTCTCATCTCCATGAACTTTATTGAGACTCTTAGATCTAAGAAAAGGCTATGATACTATTCTGGTAGTTATTGACAGATTGAACAAGTTTTGTCATTTCCTGCCTCTATTTCACCCTTTCACTTCCAAGGATGTAGCTAAGGTGTTCCTGGACAATGTGTTTAAGCTACATGGTCTACCTGATTCCATAGTATTTGACAGAGAAGTTATATGCTAGCTCTTTTTGGCAAGAACTATTCAAAATTTTGGGAACTCAACTGCATCTTAGTATATCTTACCAGGATCCATAGACGGATGGTCAAGATAAGCAACTCAATCAATGTCTATAAACTTATTTTAGGCGTATGATTAGTGATAGACCTCAGAAGTGGGCTCTTTGGCTTTCTTTAGCTGAATGGTGGAACAACTCTAATTTCCGTTCCAGTTTCCAGATGTCATTCTTTGAAGCTCTCTATGGCTACAAACCTAACATGTACCAGTGGGAGACCATTAGGAATCCATTGCTCTAGCTGCATCTAGCTTGGTCCAGGACAAACAAGCTATGGTTCAAATTCTTCAACAATACCTATAGGCTGCTCAAAGTCGAATGAAGTTTTTTGCTGACAAAAATAGGACTGAAAGAGAGTTAGTTGTGGGTGATTTGGTCTACTTAAAGCTCCAACCTTACAGACAGAATTCAATGGAAGTAAGGAAACAACTGAAACTTTCTTCTAAGTTCTACAGTCATTTTCCTATGCCTAAACGTATGCGAAAGATAGCCTACAAGTTGCAACTTCGTGCTAGCCAGGTTTTAGATTACCCCCAATCTTCCATGTTTCTCCATTAAAGAAAAAACTAGGAATTTCTCAAGTAGCTATATCTGCCATGCCTCCCATTGGCATGGATGATCATATCCTCACTTGATCCTCTGACCTGTCTCTTATATGAATCTAAGAGTATAAGTCAGACAGGATTGTGCAATCTCAACTTCAAAAGCTTTCAGCGCACTTGGGATGTGTATCTGATTTCAGCTTGAAACAATTTTCTGAATTAAGATATAATTCATCAGAAAAGAGGACAAGGATGTTTTGTTTCATGGGCATATTGTCATGATCTCACTTGTACGGTGTCGTTCTATACCAATGTAAAGATAGTTAGTGATGACAGTTATTTTTTCCAGCTAATCAGTTAGTTTAATGGTTGGCTAGTTAGG
Organism: Cinchona pubescens; assembly: GCA_025175665.1. Lineage (NCBI taxonomy): Eukaryota > Viridiplantae > Streptophyta > Magnoliopsida > Gentianales > Rubiaceae > Cinchona > Cinchona pubescens. The sequence goes on from JANKKI010000324.1 coordinate 45,983, forward strand.
CTCGAGGAGTGATAAGTCTATAATTGCTTAGCTAAGCTAATGGTAGCAGCAGCACATGAATGAATTAAGTCTCTTCATCTCTTTTCTTAATTCTATCTTTGCAGCGCGTTAATTCTCTCTCTTTTCTTGCCTGCTTCCCCTTTCCCTCAAATTCTAGCTTTTCTCCCACAAATTTCGTGGTTATTAACTCTAATCCTGACATATTTCTATACTAGTCCCCCCCGACATATCAAAAAAACTAATCTCTCATGCTTTTGACTGGGATGACTCACTACCATTTTAAAACTAGTGTATTGAATCCTTGCTCTCGCAGACTAAAATCACAAAGTTTACATATGAGGTCATGGATCAGATTCGTGCAAATATATTTCATATGCATATGTATATCAACATATGCATGTGTCTACCTGGTTGAGTTCTCTCTTTGTTTGCAAATATATTTCCTCCACGACATATAAGTTGTGCAGAAATATTAGAGTTTAAGTGGTACTGGCTCCTCATATCACTTCCCCAAGTGAAGAGGATGTGTCTTACATGTAATCTAGAAAAAAAAAATGTTCACTTTGCCCTATCGTATTGGGTAACACATAATATAAACTTGTGACTATTGTCATAGGAGTTTAATTACAAAAGAATGCATCTTAATTTTATTGTTGTTTAAAAATCAAAGAGAGTTGATTATATACATAATCTGATACGAGCTTTTGAGTTATAATTATGCAGTTATAAACTCTCAACTATTGAGAAAAAAGACTAATTTAGTTCCTTATTTTTAGTATGTAGACTAATTTGATTTCTTATCTATCACAACAGACCAATTTGGTCTCTTATCTTTGAAAAATTAATCAATCTAAGAAATGTGATAGAAATCATGAACAAATTAATGAAGCAAATCATGTGTCACATGCTTGTTAACTTACAATAGATGTGTTGTTAATGACTCCAAGAGTTTGTCCATAATTTCCATCACAAGCATTAAATTAGTTAATTTCTTTAATGATGAAGGACCAAATTGATCTTATTCATAAACAAAAAGACCAAAAATCAAATATGCAAATTTAAGGCATAATTTATTTATAATTAAATTAAAATTTAGCTCCATTTGGATACTTATTTTTTATGCAAATATTATTTAAAATAATTATTACTCCAGCATATTTTTAGATTTGATGCATGTGAGAATAAAAAGTAGTTGGAAAACGTGTTATAAATGATTGTAAAATAGTATTTAAAAAATTAATAATGTATAATTTACACTTTTTGAACGGAACCGTAATGCTATTTGGTTCTATAATACTATAAACTAAAAGAAAAATAGATAAAAGCAACACAATTCTCGAATGCACTCTTAAAAATCTTCAAATTTCTGTCCTACAAAAAGATTAAAAATTAATTATAAAAAATAAGCATTAATTGTATATGAGATTTATATATGATAATAATTTACAAATTTAACTTTAATGCTTGTATATTTCCCAAAAGTATATTCATTCTTGTTCCTAATCAACTTTAAAGATAAAAAATACTAATTATGGATATTTAATAATTTTTATTTTGGAATCCAATTTCAATTTTAGACATTTTGCACCCTAATTTTCAAGTTATCAAATTTCAGTCTAATTTTTAACACTGTCACTAAAATTAATAGATAATAGATTCATCCGAATATACAATAATGTTGCAACAATATTTTGGGTGCATAAACAAAGATTGCGCTAAGTTTGGTGACGATTGGTAAGCAAAATGATGTGCTGCGGAGTTGTAATGCTGTCATAGGCACATCAAATTGCTTACTCTCAATATGTACATAGTGGTGAGTCAGTGTCCAGAGAGACGAGTTTATTTTCATGCTAAATGGAAAAAGGGGGTTTTGAATGCTTTTAAACTAAAACTAAAACAATAAAATACTAAAGAGAATTCGATATAAGGAAATTCTTGGTTTTGGTCATATCCACCATGGCAATTTCACTATCGATCCTTGACACACAAGATAATTCAATTTTATATCAAATAGTAATTGAAGAATTAACCCGAACGAAAACCAATTCAAAGTTGATTCTTATTTCTTTCTAAAGTTGGTTAATTTTTAACACACGATCTAATTAACCCTAACTATTAATTTAACCAGTACAGAGATCGCCAAAAATCAATTATTAGAAGCTTTAAGATCAATAAGAACAATTAGACTAATTAAACATAAACACACGCGGTTATGCCCATTAGATGATTAATTTCCCTAAATTCAATAACACTAATTCAGTAATTATCAAATTCAGTTGCTTCACAGATTGAATTAAGCACACGCGGTTAAAACAATCCAACAGTAGATTAATTCTAATAACTTAGTATTCTGCAGCAACAATAAGCTAAAAAGAACAATCATAAAATTAATTGCAGAAAAATAATCAATACTTGACATATAATTGAATAAATTCAAGCACAAGAAGTCTCACAACTTTGTAGAATTGACCATAGCTTCAATTCCCTCTACCAAGAAAAAGGTTTAGGCACAAAGTGCCATGAAAGAATAAAGAAGAATTTCCTACTCAAAACCCTAGCCAAAAGAAAATAAAAGTGTCGATCTCTTTTTCTCACCATAGATGGGGTATTTATAATGAATATTTAGGGTTACAATTAATGCCTATAGAGAAGAACGTGAAATCAGGTGAACAAGAGTCCAACCGGCCGAAGAATCTGCCAAAAAATCACTTCACGCCACCCCTGCTGCCCTCTGCGCACATGCGCTGAGGTCTTTCCTCGCATGTGCGCGCGAGGTAGTAAGGCCCACGAAGGTTTCGTCCTCTGCGTACATGCGCAGGGACCCTATCGCGCATGTACGCGCGATCCACTCGTGGAATTTTGCTTCTGGATGCAACGCACATGCGCTGCACAGCTCCAGCCCATGTGCGCTGGCTTCCTCAACTGTGCTCTGCCTTCGGTTTCTATTTTCACCTTGATTCTTGCATAATTTGAAAAAATGTAAACATAAAAGTTGTAGATCTATCCCTTAACTTTCCAATTCATCTTAAATCACCTCAATCGGAGCTCGGGATAAAAAGTTATGCTTGAAATACAAAACAGTATCTAGAATGGCTTCATACTCGTGCATGTCCCGTACTAAGCATTTTCTTTCATCTTTTTTCATTTTTTTTCAGCTCTTTTTCACTTTAACCCTACAAAAACTGAGAATAACCAAATTAAGTTCAATAATAACTCAAATCTTGCTTGCAACACATAAAAATGTGGTAAATGACACAAAATATAACACAATTATGAACTTATCAAATTACCTCACACTTAGCCTTTGATCGTCCTCGATCAAACATAAAATTAAACACATTCTACTCAACATATTCCTTCAAATATCCACATAAATAATCAATAATCAATCCACCAATCAGAGTAGTCAAAGAACCCAAGAACTCAAATGCTAATGTCTCTTATACAAATCATGAAATTCGTGTGTATGTGTGTATAGCCATTCAAAAATTTAGATTTGAAAATATCTAGATTAAATCATGAAGACCCTCTAATTTTTCTAAACACCCCATAGCTCACTCTTCTTACACCCCTCCACCAATCTAGACAATCGATTCAATTCAAATTTAGGTAGGACTTTCAGTTCGAACTATAGGTTAGGATATTTGTTAGCCAAAAAAGGGTAAAGGATATAGCAAATAAGAACAAGAGCTTTATAATAATGATGGCCATACATTAACATAAAACTTCTCTTCACATGCGAAATATCATACATCCACAACTCCACACTTGAGTAACAAACACCCATTAAGAATTTTGAAAAACCAAACATGCCAACCTCCCTCGAACATATATATCTCACGCCATTATTTTATTATTCTATGTCCGCTCACAGTACGGGTACCAGTGGTAGGCACTACCCGCAACATTTAAACACGTAGGTACCAGTGATGGGGCACTACCTGTAAATGCAGGCACCAGTGATAGGCACTACCTGTAAATATACGCAGGTACCAGTGATGGGTACTAGAGACAAGTGTGTCAGTCGACGAGGAATTGAGCCTCTTTAAGTGTGAGACAATGGAGGCTCTGTCTCTTATCTGTGGGACAAAAATGTCTTATCACTCACTTCTCACAAACTTCCACCCTTATATCCCCTTTACAAATAATGTACACCATAAGCTCTTAAAGGAAAAACTTCTAGGATAAAATAATGAAAAGAACATTAAGCTCAATAAGGGTAGGTCAATTGAGTTTATGTGAAAGAAGGTGAATGGTGTTTCTCTTCACAAGAATAAGGCTCAAATAAGGTGCTTAGAATAAATTGTTAAAATGGTTGGCTAGAAAGGCTTAACAAATGTAAAAGACAATACCCTAATTTTTAAACTAAATTGGGTCGTCTAAGAATTAGCTTCGAAAATGTAATAAAGTGAGTTTTTGGGATGCAATATAATTCAGTCTACATAAATTTCTCTAAATATCCCAAATCAAAAATTAAAGTATGGCTTAGTGCTCAAAAGTCTTCGAAAATCATGAATGGAAAATATTAACACCGACTACTCATTCATGCATGGTTCAATTAATGATTTATTATGCAGAAAATAAATAAATAAAATACATTAAGCAAAAAATTTTGAAAATTTCTAAAAAACGGTCAATTAATCCGCAAAATTTTCAAAAATTTAGACAAGCTCTCCGATCAAAGGAGAAAAGTTAAAATATATTGCAGTAAAATTGAGCAAAATACACCAAACAACTTAAAAATCCAAATAACTTTCCCACCCCACACTTAAAAATAAGCATTGTGCTCAATGCAAAAAATAAAAGCATGAAAATGGGAAAAAGAAAAGCTTCACTGGATTAAATTCGCGTTTGGAGCAAAATCCACTATAAATAACCCCTTGTCGCGAAAGAAAGCTGGAGAAAGCTAAACAAAACAGAACAAAACAAAACAATAATTCCGTTGAGACAATAAGAAAAACAAGAAAATTGTAGAAAATAATCCTACAAAAATCAAGAAAAACTTACTCCCTTAAGGGAATACACAACAAAAAATAAACGAAAACACCACTACGAAAATAAATCTGACTAAAAAGAAAGTAACCAACTAAAATGAAACCCAACCAACTAAAATGTCTAATAAAATAACTACGCAGATTGTCTAGGAAATCAATTACGATAGATATCAAACAAAGAAAATGGCCCAACACATAGGGCATAAAAACTCAAGGAGCATGGGGCCCCAAATCTTGTGGAAAATGAGGAAAGGGAGGAAATGTACAAGGGTCCTCTCCCCGCTCTCTGGCCATCTAACAAGCCTCCATTGTCTGCTGCCACGTAAATTGATATTGCATAAATAAATCAAAACGTTGGCCCATCCGCTGTTGTTCTGCCAAGATTTGATGTAGAACCTCTCCCTGTGATTGCTACGAAGCAGGTACCGGCTCATCATCTGAATCCTCAACTTCCTCTACGTGGGACACAGAAGCTTGGGACCGAGTGTGTTTAACCGGAGCTCGTATACCCTCCATTGCAATCATCTGGTCTGGCCTCAATTTTTCTTCAGAAGGCTCCATCACGACACCACTTTCCAAACATAGAGTCGTAATCAGATGGGGAAACCATAATCCCGGTTGCCTACTGGTAGTGGAGTAGCAAATTTATTGACGTAGGAGTTGACCGACATCTATGGCTTTTCCGGTAGCAATACAATACAACAATTTGACTATCCCGTTCTATAGTGACATGAATAAGATGGTTTACCGGTAGAAGGCGGCCACAAAGGAATTTAAACCAGACAAACCATGCTGGATTAAGTTTATTTGCGTGGAAATGCCGATCCGTCAAGCCATCTGCCGAAAAAGTCCAGTCCATGTCTCCGTCACAAAGAATGCTTGTGATCTGTTGAAGCTCTACGTTGGCATTACGGGTGTCGGGCCATTCATCGTTACGAACATGATTGACCTTCAAAACTCTATTGATTTCATTGGCACCCCTGCCAATGGCACTTGTATGCCCCTTTTCTGAATTGCAGCTCGTTTTGAGATATCATTATCATATTTCTGCTTGGCTGCCGTAGTTAAAAAATGCAACCCGCCACCAACTCATGGTTGTGGAGCCCCGGATGATGAGGATTCTCCGGTACCCTTGCCTGTGGCTATTTTTTTTGCTGTTCTTCCCTTTCCTATAAAACATAAACAAGCATCATGACTCCCAAACAAATAATTACAACATCCCCACACTTAAATAAAAGTGTATTCCCCCAAATCATAAACCTTAGATTATACATGAAAATCCAAGCAAAATAATGCCTAAAACTAAAGCTTATATACAATGCATGAACATTCCTATGCTGAAAACTAATTAGAAAGAATTCACATGGCATAATCAATGGCCTAGAAATTAAATTCGTGCATCAATGCCTTGTGTTTGAACATTTTTATTCATTGGGACATATTATCGAACAAATGGCACGCATAAAAAAAGAGGAAATTTTTGGGTATATTATGAACATGCAATCCATCCTCAATCACAATCCAAATAATAATCACACCAAATTTACATTTAAGATTCAATCCATATGAGATTTCATCAATCAAAGCATAAAAAGACTCGACATATTCTTGAAAATTAATTGAAACCCATAAGAAAAAATTGTAGAAAGAGAGAAAAATTCATATCTTTATTTGATTATCCTTGAAAGAAGAAGTGGCAAACCATGTGGGTGTCTCTTATACACATCTAACCCTCAAATCCCCAACTTCAAATTTACCAAAACTCGGTTTGAGAGGAAGTTGAAAGGGACCAGAGGAATGTGAAGAAATAATTGACCTAAGAATGGTTGAGTTCCTTTATTCCCGTGCGCTGCTTCCTCAGCGCGCATGTTCGCACGAGGCAGAGTACATTGTGGGATAATCGACTCCGCACACATGAGCTGGGCTTTGAGCCCGCATGTGCGCGCAAGGCAGAAGCTAAAAATTTAAGGGGTCTCAGCGCACATGCGTTGAGATTTTAGCACGCATGTGCGCTGAGGGCAAAACAAAAATTACCTTTTTTTTATATATAAATAGAACACAAAAACATTCCTAAATTACCCTCATAACACATAAACCCCTCAAAGATCTATTTTATCATTTTAGCCTCTTAATGCAATTTATTTCCCAATTAACAACGAAATTAAAATATGTTGTCCTTTAAAACTAAATTAAGCAAAAATATAAAGTTGCAAAAATTAAATAACAGAATAAAATTGAAATGGATTGCCTCCTATGTAGTGGCTTTGTTTACTGTCGTTGGCTCGACTTGATGTTGTTTCACCAATCAATCATAATGCGGCTCTTCCAAATTCTCATCACACACATTTCCCATTGCAACTCCTTCATAATAGGGTTTGAGGCGATGTCCATTAACTGTGAACACTTTGGACGTTTGTAAATTCTGAATTTCAACTACACCATGAGGAAATACATTAGTTATTAAATACAGACCAATTCAACGCTGATCTCAACTTACAAGAAATAGATGTGTATAAGAGACGTGTTTGATAAAGAAGGACTCTTTGACCGACTTGGAAATCCTTCCTTATGATCATATGATCATGAAAAGCCTTTGCCTTCTCTTTATATATGCGAGTATTCTCGTAAGCTTCATTATGGATTTCCTCCAACTCTTGCAGTTGTAATTTCCTATGTTTGCCACTAGCATCCAACCCCATATTGAAACTCTTCAATTGCCCAATAAGTTTTATGCTCTAATTCTACGGGAAGGTGACAAGCTTTACCAAATATTAGCCAAAATGGGGACATCCCTTATACGTCTTATAAGCAGTGTGTATATGCCCATAATGCATCATCCAACCGTAAACTCCAATCCCTACGGCTAGAGTTCACCATTTTTTGGAGAATAGACTTAATTTCTCTGTTAGATATCTCGGCTTGTCCACTGTTTTGTGGGTGATTTGAGGTGGAAATCTTGTGTGTCACATGGTACTTCTTTAGTAAAGCTTCCACTGTCCGGTTACAAAAATAAGTACCTCGATCACTGATTATAGCTCGCGAAATCGCAAATTTAGAAAAGATATTGCTCTTAAGCATATTTGAAACAATCTTTGAATCATCAGTACGAGTGGCTTTAGCTTCCACCCATTTTGAAACATAATCAATAGCCAAGAGGATATATGAATAACTGAATGATACAGGGAAAGGTCCCATGAAATCAATGCCCCAAACATCACCAATATTTCGCAGAATTATATCGGGTTTTGAGGCATCTCATTCTTTTGGGAAATGTTACCTGTCCTTTGACAACTATCACATGAACGACAAAATAGGTACGAGTCGCGAAATATGTTGGGCCAATAAAATCTACACTCTAATACCTTCATTGATGTTCTTTTGGCTCCAAAATGTCCTCCACAAGCATAAGTATGAAAAAATGCTAAAATTGAATTAATCTCACCTTCATTGACACACCTTCTGATTACTTGATCAGTGCAATGTTTCCATAAATAGGGCTCATCCCACACATAATTTGGCTGTATCTTTTGATTTTCTCCTAGATGCCCTAGACACACCTTGGGGATCTGTTAGTAACCAGGAAATTAACAATATTTGCATACCAGGGTAACATCGCCTAAATGAGCATAATTGTTCATCAGAAAATCTTTCTTGTATCCCTAGTTTATCCTCCACATGTGGTAGTCGACTTAAATGGTCTGCCACTTTGTTTTCCATACCACTTTTGTCTCTGATTTCCAAATCGAATTCGCTCAACAGGAGTATCCATCTTATCAACCTTGGTTTTGATTCCTTTTTCGTCGATAAATAACGTAAAGCTGCATGATCAAAATATACAATCACTTTAGTACCAATTAGATAAGAACGAAATTTCTCTAAAGCAAAAACAATAGTTAAAAGCTCTTTTTCAATGGTAGTGTAATTTTTTTGCACATAATTTAGGGTTATGGAGGCGTTGTAAATCGCATGAGGTGCCCTTCCAATGCGTTGTCCCAAAACTGCGCCAATCGTAAAGTCACTTGTGTCGCACATTATCTCAAATGGTAGACACAATTACATGTTCATGATTGGTGTGGACACGAGAAGTTGTTTCAATTTGTCAAATGCCATCTTGCAGCATCACCAAATTCAAATTCGACATCTTTCTGCAATAATTTGCATAAAGGTGCCGATACTTTTGAGAAGTCCTTGATGAACCGTCTGTAAAATCCTGCATGGCCAAGAGAAAGCACGAACTTCCCACACCTTAGTGGGGTAAGGTAAGGATTAAATTATGTCAATTTTAGTTTTATCAACCTTAATCTCCTTAGACGACACTACATGACCTAACACTATACCTTGTTGAACCATGAAATGACATTTTTCAAAATTTAGAACAAGGTTAGTTTCAATGCACCTTTGTAATATTAATGTGAGATTATGCAAACACTGGTCAAAAGAATCTCCATAAACGGTGAAATCATCCATGAATATCTCAATAAAATGTTCTAAAAATCAAAAAATATGCTAACCATACACCTCTAAAAAGTAGCAGCAGCATTACACAACCCAAATGGTATACGATGGTAAGCAAATCTTCCAAATGGGCATGTAAATGTTGTCTTCTGCTGATCTTCGGGAGCAATAGCGATTTGAAAATATCCTGAGTAGCCATCAAGAAAACAATGAAAGCTCAACTAGCTAACCTTTCAAGCATTTGATCAATAAAATGCAAGGGAAAGTGATATTTGAGAGAGTAAGAGAATTAAGCTTTCGATAATCTATACAAACCCGCCACCCGTTTTGTATACGGGTGGGAACCATTTCATTTTCTTGATTTTTTATCACAGTGATCCCCGTCTTCTTAGGGACTAATTGCACTGAACTAACCCATTTGCTGTCTGAAATAGGGTAAATTATCCCCACTTCAACAAGTTTGAGTATTTCCATTTTAACCACTTCCATTAGCGTCGGGTTTAGCCTTCTTTGTGGTTGACAGGTAGGCTTTGCTCCATCTTCGAGTAGTATACGATGCATGCATGTTGATGGGCTAATTCCCTTTATAACTGTAATGGTCGATCCAATCTCTGTTCTTATACACCCTTAGATGACTATAAGCAAACGTTCTTCTTGGGTAATGGTTAGGTCATTAGCGATTATCACCGGATGAGTTTTCCCATCACCTAAAAACATATATTTGAGGTGGTTCGGGAGAGGTTTCAATTCTGACTCAGCAGCCTACAAAATCGAAAACAAGAGTGTGTGTGTTGTTAAGGTTCCTCGATGTCACGTAAGATAACTTACCAAATTCTGTCTCTTATTCAGGATACTTCCTGCTTGCTCATCCCCATGTCCTTCAAACTCATCTTCAAAAACATCATGTACTATCGAATTGATAACATCAACAAAATAAATAGAATTATCCTCGGGCGGACACTAAATGGCCACATAAATATTATGTTGAAAATTTTTTCCATCAAATTCCATCATCAAAATTCCAGTATCTACATCTATCTTAGTTTTGGATGTTTTCAAAAATGGTCTACCTATCAAAATGGGATCATTGTTCTCCATGTCAAATACATAAAAATCAGCTGAAAAAATTAATTCATTGACTTGGACTAAAACATCCTCAACTATACCCTTAAGATAAGCCACTGATCTATCTGCTAACTAGATGACAGCACGAGTTTCAAGTAAAGGCCCTAGGTGCAAGGATTTATAAACTGAATAAGGCATAACATTTATAGAAGCTCCTAAATCCAACTTGGGCCTCCTTAATTCTAGTATTGTTTATTGAATATGGAATTGTATACATACCTGGATCTTTGCATTTTATTGGAAGATTCTGTTGTGTAAGCATGGCTGATACATTTTTTTCCAACATGATCTTCTCAGCTTTCTTTTGTTTTTGCTTCATTTTATGTATACATAATTCTTTCAAAAATTTAGCATAACGAGAAATTTGTTTGATAGCATCCAGCATTGGAATATTTACCTCACATTTGCGAAAAATTTCATACAAGTCTCTATTGGGGTCCTCTTTCGTAAATTCCTTAAATGCATCAGGAAATGGTGGATCAGGTGTGTATTCTGGCAACTGAGTTGACTTACCAATTTTTTCTTCTTTTTGAACGAGACAACTTTCTTTCTCTACTTCGATTTCTCTCTCCTTAGCCTTGTTCTGTTCAGGAACTACTTTAGTTGGAACCTCAACCTCCTTGCCGCTTCTCAACACAATTGCACTAGCATTTTTTTTAGGATTAATGACTGTTTGAGAAGGCAACTAATTCTAGAACTCTGCGCTTCCAACCTGTTAATCGCGATAGCCATTTGTCCCATTTGATGTTGTACCTACTGAATACTGGCCTTTGTATCCTATTGGAATTGAATCGTATTTTCAGTTAAAATATCCAGTCGTTCCTCTAAAGACTTACCAGATTGATTATTCAGATTTGCTTGTTGTCTTTGAGCAAATAGTGGCCTATATGTTTAGAAGTTCTGCCGATTTTGTTGAGGTTGATTTTGGGCTGGGTTCCCGTATCTCAAGTTAGGATGATCCCTCCATCCAATATTGTACGTGTTCGAATAGGGATGATAACTTTGTCGTGGCTGCCCTGGGAATCCTCCGGCTGCATTTACGTGCTCTTTACCCTCATCTTGTAATGCGGGATACATATCTGTTGAGTGTCCTTCATTTGATCATATACCACATGGTTGTGCAGTCGGTGCGGTACCTGAAGCCAACTGTCGAACAAAAGAAGTCAAACTTGCCATTTGTTGTTCTAATGATGACAAACATTTACCTCATTCACACGCTTGAGAGGTTGATTGTGTCGTGTCCCAAACTTTTGAGAGCGTGCGGCCATATTCGATATAACCTCACGAGCAGCGTCTATGGTCAAATTGTCTAACGCCCCTCCACTTGCGGCATCGACCATGTTCTTTTCATTAGGCAGCAACCCTTCATAAAAATATTGAATTAACAAGAAGTCACTTATCTGATGAGGAGGACAAATGCACACATAATTTGAAACGCTCCCAATACTCATACTAAGGATTCTTCATTGAACTGCCCTATTCCACAAATTTCTTTGCGAATATTTGTAGTTCGAGAAGTTGGAAAGTATTTAGCCAAGAATAGTCTATTCATCTGCTCCCAAGTTGTGATACTACTTGAAGGCAAATCGAATAGCCAATCCACAAATTTAGTATGATATTTTTATCATATATTTTTCACGGACTAAAATATTACTTATTTGAAAATATTACTTCATCCTTGAGTGAGAATGGGAATGCTCTTTCAACTTGATATGCTCCTCTGACACCCCGGTGGGTCTCATACTTGTGCAAACCACATGGAACTCCTTAAGATGCTTGTTCGGATCTTCACCTGGAAATCCATGAAAAGAAGGTAATAAATGGATTAGTCCAGATTTTAATTCAAATGTGACATTAGCATCTAATTATGGATACGTAATGCATAAGGGTTGTTGGTTCAGAGTGGGCGCAGCTAATTCCCTCAAAATCCGTTGCGCCATGCTCGTCTCTTTCTGTTGTTCCCGATCACCTGCAAAGATATAGTTAAACAATTGTTCTTCCCCTAACTGTCGTTCTCTTATCTCTTTTCCCAATCTGCGTAATGTTCTCTATATTTTTGAATCAAATTAGAATTCAACTTGATCAGCAGACCGGGTCTCAGGCATACACAATTAGCGAAAGAATTATAATAAAAAGAAAGAAAAGAAACACAAATGAAATAAACAGCACCAATATAATTCAAACCGTTCCCCGGCAAAGGCGCCAAAATTTTGCTTACCAAAATTTTGGTAAGCAAAATGATGTGCTGCGGAGTTGCAATGCCGTCGTAGGCACCCAAAATTAAAAACTCTTAATATGTAGTAGTGGTGAGTACAGGTCATCCCACAGAGAACGGAGTTTATTTTCATGCTAAATGGAAAAAGGGGGTTTTGAATGCTTTTAAACTAAAACTAAAACAATAAAACACTATCTAGAATTCGATATAAGAAAATTCTTGGTTTTGGTAATATCCACCATGGCAATTTCACTAGTCGATCTTTGATACACAAGATAATTCAATTTTATATCAAACACTAATTGAAGAATTAACCCAAACGAATACCAATTCAAAGTTGATTCTTATTTCTTTCTAAAGTTGGTTAATTTTCAACACGCGGTCCAATTAACCCTAACTATTAATTTAACCCAGACACGCGCCAAAGATCAATTAATACAAGCTTTAAGATCAACAAGAACAATTAGACTAATTAAACATAAACATACGCGATTATGCCCATTAGATGATTAATTTCCCTAAATTCAATAACACTAATATAGGAATTATCAAATTCAGTTGCTTCATGGATTGAATTAAGCACACGCGGTTAAAACAATCTAGCAGTAGATTAATCTAATAACTTAGTATTCTGTAGCAATAATAAGCTAAAAAGAACAATCATAAAATTAATTACAGAAAAATAATCAATACTTGACAGTACATGTCAAATATAAGATTATAATTCATATAATAAATTATGAGAATAAATATTTATTTATTTGAAGAATATTTTATGTATCTGTATGTTTAAAGTTTATGAAAATAAAAATAAAGAAAAAAAAATGCAAATCAAAGTCATGTACAAATCTTTTTACTGTCTATAAAAAATCCACTCACTCTATCTTCCTTAGTGACTAGAACCCATGACCAATAAATTATAGGGGCAACGCCTTATCACATGAGATGCATTTCGTCATCTAAGTATGAGTAATTTCATTATTGCATCTCAATTATAATACTTTTACCAAAAATTAATAAGGGAGAATTGCAAATTTAATCCCTAAACTATTTTTAAAATCTCGTAGAGTTCCATCAAATTATATTTTAAAATTTTTGTCCTTAAACTATTTCAATCACACATAATATTACTAAATTTTTTTGTAAATTTTTTTGTATAAAATTTTCATAATCCACAAATAAAGCCTATATTTTTTATTTAACTCTTTTGTCCCTTAATTTTTTAAATTTTTATTACCATGTCTAAATGACTTATTTGATAAAAAAAAAAAAAAAACCATACATACACACACACTCGGGGGACTTTTGTGAGATTAAAAAAATTAGTTGAAGATAAAGATTTTTAAATAGAACTTGGGGAAATTCTTGAGCAACTAAAATTCACAATTATTTGTAATATTTTCTTGTAAACTTTAAATTTGTTTGTATTTTTAAGTGTAACAAGTTTTTCAAATTTTGATTCGACACTATAATTTAATTAACAAAAAAATGTTCTATGTAAGTGAAAAGATCCATAAAAAAAACTGTATTGTTGTTCTTAGAACCGTAGAACACCACTAGCAAACCTGCTAGTTATGGGCTTCTAATTAATCATTATACTACTTTTTAAAAATGTAAAATGTTAATTGATATATGTCAAAGTTTACAAAAAAATAAGAAAAAGTTTGATGATGTCAACTTAATTTATAAAAATACCAATATGCTTTAAAGATGAATAATCACATTTTATAAATTACTAAAACTATCTAAAATGTATAAAAAAAAATTGCATACATTTTATATAAAAAAATTACAAAACTTAAATCTTGGTCCAAATCATTTAGTACGATAGAAATTATACTAATTATACGAGTGACAATGCTTATTAATGTCGCTTAATAGCTTACCAATTTTTAGTTAATTATTCAATCAAAGCATTTTGGTGGAATTCAAAAAATGATTGGAGAATTGAAAAATTAATCCCCAAACTATTTTTAAAATCTCATAAAGATCATCAAATTATATTTAAAATTTTTTCGTCATTAAGCTATGTTAATCGCACATAAGCCCTTTAAACTTATTTTAAACTTTTTGTCCCTCAAATATTTTTCTAATCCACAAATATAGCCTATATTTTTTTTATTTAACTCTTTTGTCCCTTGAGTTTTTATTTTTATTATCATGTCTAGATGACTTATTTGATAAAAACACACAAACACACACATACTTGAGGGACTTTTTCCGTGAGATTACGAAAATAGTTGAAGATAAAATTTTTAAATAGAACTTGGAAACTTTCGTGAGGAACTAAATTTTCAATTATCTCTAATATTTTCATGTAAACTTTGTTCATATATTTCCTATTCTTATATTTAAATTCATTTGTTTATATTGTTTAGTGTACAAAGTTCTTCAAACTTTGATTCGACATATTTTTTAGTTGAAAAAAAAATGTTATATGTTGGCTTTTAAAAATATTCTAAAAAAATAACTATTTGCATTGTTTTAAGAGCCAACACCACTAGCAAACCTGTTAGCTATGGGTTTCCAATTTATACTATATTGTAAAAATGTAAAATGTTAATCGACTATATGTCGAAGTTAGCCATGTGTAAAAAGCAGGATAATGTAAACTTAGCTTATAAAAATAACAATATACTTTTAACCTCAATAATCACATTTTATAAAATACTACAATTCACAAAAATGAATAAAAAAATTGCATAAAATTTATAATAAAAATTGCAAAACTTAAATCTTGGTCTAAATCATTTAGTAAGATTAGATGATTATACTAATTATATGACGTGACAACTTTTTAATCAACTGAATAGCTTACCAATTTTTAATTAATTATTCAATCCTAGCATTTTGATGGGAATTCAAAAAATGATTAAAAAAACTCATTTCTACTTAATACATATTTATAGACAAATGAAATCAGAAATGATATGCAAACTTTAGTTACATTTTACATATATATAGATATATATATATATATATATATATATATATATTTATATATATATATTTATTTTCCAAATTGAAAATTCTTTATATATTAATTTTATTTTTATCATGAAAACTAACTATGCAGGTATTTATGTTATATTATAAATAAAAACTAAATAGTGTAAAAAATTTATAATATCTACATTTATTACAAATATTGTTAATTTCGTTAATTTTATTTGACAAGTTAAATAGATTTGCATGTTTACTCATGCATAGCATGGGTTTTCCTGCTAGTAATTCTTTGACATGTAATTTGTTTCTTATTTTATTTTAGATTATTTTCTTGGAAGAACAATAAATTAAATGTCTCTTAACACATCTATCAAGTTACTAAACAAGTTATAGAAATGTTATCATGTGGTAAACCATATCCTTATTGAGTGATGAGGCAACATGTTATTGGATTCTTTTAAGGGAATGGTTCCCTGAAAAACACTAAAGGGACCTTAGAATTTTCCTAAAACTATTATATTTTCTTACAAAAATTTATGATGTCCCAAGTTTTGTTTAGATTATTTTGTCCTTCAAATATTTTAATATATCACAAAAGATTTCCCAAGTTTTTTTTTTTTTTTTTCTATCAAAATATTCATCTAGCCATGGTACCGACAAAATTTTGAGGGACAAAAGAGGTAAATCAAAAAATGTAGGGTCTATACAAATTATAAAAATACTTGAGGGATGAAATGTCTGCAAAAAGTGGGGGATTTCTACTGGTTTAAAGAATATTGAGGTTCAAAAGTTTAAAAAAATAATTTGAGGGATTTTCATGAGATTCTAAAATATTTTTTTGACTAAATTTGCAATTCTTCCTTATCTATTTTTATAATAGTATTATGATGATCTAATTAGTGTGCAAGGATGACTTATACACATAATTAAGTTACTTTTCGTTCACTTTAGTAGGAATAAGCCTTTAAATATTATGTGCTAAAATGTTCCAAATAACTAAAATATTTATCCTCCTAACTTATTACAAACAACATAATTTTATATTTAACATGTGTTGTTAATTATAAGTGATATTTATATAATAGTACATATACAATAATAGTTTTGTAACTCTTTCGGGAAAATAATCAATTATAAATATATGTATAGTCAATAAAATTAGTTAAAAATAAGATTTAGGTGAATTAATTTGAATTATAGGCAATTATTTAACTATTTCATTTTTACTATTCCTATTCACTTTCCAAATTTCCTATATCTACAATATGGCACAGTCAGCTTTTAAACTTTCTTCACTAAATATCCATTCTCCTATATTATACTAATTAATATATAATTATTTTATGTTAACTAATATTGAAAATATTAGACTTATAAAATAATAATATTAGTGAAATATATGATTGCTTGAAACTTTTAATAATTAACTAAATAAAGACAAAGAAAACAAATAAATTATATTAGTTAATTATATAACACCATAAGCTAAAAGAACATGATAGTTGGATGACACATAATTAAAATTGTTATGTTATTGGCATATAGAAATTATTGAACATTAATTGTCATGAGCACGACTATATTACTTAATCACAAATATTTTAAAAATTCATGTTTGTTTAACAAAATGATTTTTGAAATATTAATTATGTTGTAAATTACATGAAAAGAAATTCCAAGTTAAACTATGAAATCAAAATATCAGTAAGTATTTAATGTCATCAAATTACAAAAAAAAAAAAGAAAAAGAAAAAGGATGTCATACTTATTCAGAATATAAAAATAAGTATTTAAAATTTTTTTGGATAAAAAAACTAATAAATATTTAATTCCATCAAATTACAAAAATATAAAAGAAAATATGCGGCACTTATTTAAATATAAAAGAAAGTGTGACTTATAATGTAGATAAAAGAGGGAAAAGGTTTTTATATAGTTAATTTTATGCTTCAACGTATATAGCATATTTTTGAATAAAATGATATTAAAAAAGGAAAAAATAGAGAAAACATAATATTTACTTCCTTGGTTATGAATAACATTTATCAGCAATGGATATAGTTAATTATTAATGAATATAATGTCGAATGAAGATGCAAAAAATAAATTAATTTTAAATTTTGTTTCCTTTCTATAGAATCAGATTATTATAGGGAGAATAGCAAATTTAGTCCATTCCAATTATTTTTAAATGGATTAAATACACTTTACCTTCCTAGACTAGGACTCCAGTTGTATTTAATCAAAACCAAAACAATGTATACTTTGCCCTCCTTGGAAAGATTCTCTAATATAAATAATAGTAAAATCAATGATTAGAAATTTATTTTCAAAATACATCTACAAATTTATAAGAGAAAGTTACTTTCACATCTAAATTTAATTTTTAATCGATCCATACTAATTTTTTAAATAGTTATATGAAGTAATTTTACTTTTTACATTAAGTAAACATATTAAAAATAAAATTAATATATAAAATATTTTCAATATGGAAAATAAATTTTAATAAAAAAAATTAGTAAGTAAATATATTACTTACTAATTTATTTTTAATTTTTTATATAAATGCAAAATAAAAATGCATAAAAATATTTTTAAAAAAGAAAAATAAATGGAAAGTAAATTTCTCTACAAATTTTGGATGGTAGTTTGTCAAAAATAAAATTTCCCCTCACTATCTTTTATACTACTTGTCTTAGGAAATCATTTAAAGGGGACAAATATATATTTTTACATTTATGGGAAAAAGTGTAATTTGAGTTCAAAAGGTATAGTGTAATTAACCCATTTTACAACACCAAAGGTCTTCTAATTTTTAAAATTTTAGATGTCTCTTAACTATTTTTTATACCATAGAAGTCTCCTAGCTTTTTCTTTTTTTTTTTGGTAACTTTAAGAATTACGTCAAAAAAAAAAAAATCAAAGAGGATTTACATGGATCTCTAGCTTACTTTTTGGTGACTCGAACCTATAACTTATAGGTTATGGGGAAACTCTCTCAAGTTTTATTTACACTTATTTGACCCCTAAACTATTTTCGTAATCCATGATGTCTCTCAAGTGTGTGTGCGTGTATTTCCTATCAAAGTATTCATCCAATTATGGTATCAAAATAATGAAAAAACTTGAGAGACAAAAGAGTTAAAAGGAAAAAAAATAAAAATAAAAAAGTAGGAGTCTATGAATCCAACTTATGCGTATACTTGAGAATTAAAAAGTTGGGAGAAATCTATTCTATTAAAAAAATAGTTGACACAAAATATTCAAATAATAACTTGATTGTTCTTAGGAAATTTCTAATAAAAAATTTAGTGACTTTTAAATTTGTAATTTTTCTCTAATACCTGTCTTGATAAAATATTACCATGATGTATTGGAGAGCAAGATTATGTTACATGTCTTTTAATTTATTAAGAATAACTCTTTTAATATTATATACCTAAAGTTTTTTCAAGTAAATGAATAATTGTTTCCTAACTCATTATAAACAATATAATTTTAAATTTGACATATATTTTTAATAAATTGATAATTATGTAATATTCGATAATATACAATTAGTTTTGTTACTTTTTAGGGGAAAAATTAATTATAGAAGATAGGTTTGCTTAAAAAGATAATTTTGAAAAAAAAAATAAAGTAGTTAATTAAGATAAGATTTACATAGTTGATTTAGATTTAATTGTTAAATTAAGTATTTGCTGTATTTTTTAACTTTTCCTATTGACCTTGAAGATTCCTATGCTTTTAATGCTACACATGTCGATATATTAGTGTTTCTCAATAAAAGACCCCTTTACTCTCTCTCTATATATATACACACACATACACTAGCTTAATGTCCCGTGCTATGCACGGGAGGACTAATCTCTATATCAAACTTTTACAATAAAATAATGTTAATAAAGTAATAATGACGGTATAAAATCTTTTCTAATTAAACTATATAAAGATAAGACAAACTAAGTAATAATATTTATAAATATACTAATTAGTTCTAAAAATAAAAATATTATTGTTAAGTAAGCATTTAAAATGTTTATATTTGTCATATAAAATGATTAAAAAGTAACTATATAACTTAAATTTTAGTTGAAGCCTCTCAACTTTTATTTTTAAAAGTAATGTAGATATTACTATGTTTTTTATATATAATTGTTTTTAAAGAGTATATCTACAATGTTCCATGGAAAATGAAGGTTAAAACTCCTTTTTATTGAATACGAATGAACATAATTTTTTACACATATAAATGATATACAAACACAATAATTTAGAAGTCTTTTTTATTTAGTATGATTTAACTTAATTCTGTTGATATAAATTGCTAACAAAAACAACAATTGAGAAGAAATTTATACATTTCATAATCAATTTGCAATTTTTTCTAATCAAATAATATAATTTTCAAAAGTGTAAATTAGTTTATAGACAGAATGGCACTGGATGGGGTAATGGAAAGAGGTTTGAGTGAGATTAAGTTAGAGTTAAAATCTTTCTGAGAAAAACCTTCCAAATGTATATGAGAAAAAAAAAATTTTAACTAATTGATCGACAGTGTCTTACCATATAAAGACATATATACATGTATATATAATGCCAAAAGTACAAAAGACATAATAAGAAATAAATTAAAATTACTTTTAACATATTGCAGTTATATAATCACTTAAAAATAATATATATTGACATTGAATAGTTAATTACCAATAAACATATAAAGTTGCAAGAAAATGAAAAGAAGAAATTGATATTAAATTTTTTTATATATATTTGTGATATAATAAATTTTATAAATACTAATTGTATGTAATTAGGTTGGAAGAATGATATTAGTTAGACATAATAGGTAAATGTCTTCCTACTTTTGCGAAAATTATCAGTTGTAACCTTTTAAATATATATCTAAAATGTATTTATTAATAATGATATATATATATATATAACAGTTTTTCACGATTAATATATTAGTTTATTCTTAACTTATTTTTAATGACTTATATTAATAGTACATTTTTAGTTTAGTAACTATTCTAGAAAAAGGATTAATTATAAGAGGTGTGAGTAAAATAACAATTTTAAAGATAACCTTTAGATAATTAATTTGAATTTTATTATTAATTAAGTAGTTCTTTTTTTATATGTAATCGTGGGAAAAGAAAGATATTAGATTTATAAAATAATAATTAGTCAAATGATGATTGATTGAAACTTTTATGCATAATTTACTAAATAAGATAAACAAAAGTAAATAATTATATTAGTAAGTTATACAACACCATAAGATAAAGAAAATAATTAAGGAACATGGTTGTTGGATACATAATTAAAATTATTATGTTATTGGCATATGAAAATTGCTGAACATTAATTTTTATGAACGAGATGATATTACTTAATCACAAATGTTTTAAATATTCATGTTTGCTTAACAAAATAATTTTTGGAGTGTTATGTAGTAAATTTTATGAAAAGAAAATCTAAGCTAGACTATGGAATCAGAATATTAGTAAGTATTTAATTCCATCAAATCACCAAAAATAAGAATGTCATGTTTCTTTAGAATATAAAACTAAGTATTCAAAAATATTTTTGAATAAAAATATCAATAAGTATATATTTCCATCGAATTATAAGAAAAATGTTACCCTTCTTTGATATATAAAAGAAAGTGTCACTTATTATGTAGATAATAAGGGAAAAAAGTTTCTAACAATTGATTTTACGTTTCAACATACATAGCATACTTTTAAACAAATTGATATATAAAAATACCAAAAAATAATTAATACAATATTATATCCTTAGTTATGAATAACATCTATATTATTAATGGACATAATGTCGAAAGAAGATGAAAAGAAAAAATTAGTTTTAAATTTGTTTCTCTTTTTATAGAATCGATTATCAATTGGAAGAAGTAAAATACAGTCCATCAACCATTTGTTAAATCCAATAGAGGTCTTCCAATTTTTAAAACTTTCTGTGTCTAAACTATCTCTTTATACTATGAATGTCCCCTATATTTTTTTGGTAATTTTAAGAATGTACCTCAAGATTTTATTTTTTTTAACAGGGTCTGTAGTTATCTTATACACCTACCCTTTTGGTAACTCGAACCCTGTCTCTTATATCATCTAAATGTGTATAAGTTTTATTTACACTTTTTCGTACCTAAACTTTTTTTGTAATCCAAGAATGTCCCTCAAGTGCTTTTTCCTATCAAACTCAATATTGAGTAATCATCCAACTGTCGTACCACAATAAATAAAAAAATTGAGGGACAAAAAAGTAAAATCAAAAAAAGGTGCAGGAGACCACCTCTATAGATGTACACTGATACTTAAGAAACAAAAAAGTTTGTGAAAAAAATTGGGAGAAATATGCGGCTTTAAAAATAGTTGAGGACGAAAAAATTGAAAAATGATTGGAGGGATCTCCATGAAATTTTGAAAATAATTTAGGACTAAATTTATAATTTTCCTCTAATCAATTTCTTCAAAAAAGTATTAACATGATGTAATTAGGTCACAAGATTATGTTACTTATCTTTCAATGTATATGAATAACCCTTTAAATTAATATGATATACCTAACCATTTTCTAAGTAAATAAATAATTGTTTCCTAACTTATTATAAACAATATAATTTTATATTTGACATGTATTTTTAATAACCGATACTTATATAATAATCCATAATATATAATTAGTTTTGTAACTCTTTTGAGAAAAAATTAATTAATAAGAGATAGGTGTGCCTAAAATGAAGTATTTTGAAAGAAAAAAAGTAGTTAAGATAAAATTTACATAGTTAATTTAAATTATAATTGTTAATCAAGTTATTATTTTTTTTTTACTTTTACTATTTATCATTCAGATTCCTACACATTTAATATGCCACATGTCGATGCATTAGAACTTCTCACTAAATACCCCTTTTTCTATAATATATATATACACACACACACACACACACACACACACACGATGAGCTGACACTTGGTCCTCATCTAATATTTTATCTATGGTGATAATGCACGTGTCATATCATCATATGGTATAACACAAAATGTTGTCCCTAAATGCATAACAGAATACCCAAAGCCGATAGAGATGTTAACCAAAACTAATGATATACACAAATGTTGTTTGGTTGAACATTATGGAAATTATTTTACGGGAATTAAAGTATTAATTAAATTTCTACTTTGTTTATCCTCTTGTGAATTAGGTTTCAAATTAATTAAATTATCATACCTTCTCTAATAAAATCCATTGAATTCCAACAGTCTAAACAAAAAATTATTTTAAGGATGACACAAATCTTATGAGGTTTAAATTCTCATTTCCATTGTATTTTCGAAATGTTAACCAAACTCCTCCTTATGCTTTTTACTACAGTAATCCTGATTTTTATAAGAGCGAGAGTTAGCTTCTTTTTTTTTTTGGTTAAATTAATAACATCCTAACCTAACCTACTCTATAAGAGGAAACCCAATTGTGCACTATTAAGGGACTAGAAGGGGAGATGACCCTTTAGACCAGACACGGATGCTTTAGCACCTGCCTAGATTTTTGTAAAATTTGAAGTTTGAACTCCAAATCTCACAACAAAGAATGTCTTATGAGACACCTCCTGATTTGGTTAAGAACGAGACTTGTCCCACCCCTGTCCCCAGTTCCTCCCTACACACTTGTTCCGCCCCTAGAATAACTACCTCTATATAACTAAGAACTAGATGAAAAAACCGCAATAGATTAATATAAATGCCCATTTTATATTAATCTATTTTTCAAGAAACATATAAGATGGGAAAACTAAAACACGGTTTTATGCTTGAAAATGTTTGAAAATCCATTGATAAGTCCTTCAACCACTTGGATTCGAGTCTAGGCTCTTATTCCTACATAACATAGACACAACTAAACAACAAATTCGCCATTTAAGAAACTAAGAAAAACAAGAAAATCGAGGAATTAATAATTCCACAAAATTTAGGAAAAAAACTTAATCCCTTAAAAGATTAAACACAACAGAAACACTAAAAATCACGAAAAATCACAAATGAAAACAAAGTTTCTATTTTAAACCTAAAATAAACATTGTATACAATCTAGAAAGATATAATAAAATCGATAATTAAAGGAAGATGAGGGGAACAATAACTAGGTTTCCTCCTAGAAGCGCTAAGTTTAACATCTTCAACCAGACCAAATAAAACTCAATTGTGATAGACAGGATCCTCAAGAAGCATACTATCAACCTCTAAAACCTCATTTTCAATTCAAGAAACAGTTTAAGACGCTGTCCATTCACTTTAAACACATCACCATTTTTCAAATTCTCAATGTCACAGCCCCATGAGGATAAACAGTACGAACAAGAAAAGGACCTGTCCAAGGAGATCTTAACTTTCCTGGAAACAAATGTAAGCAAGAGTTATATAACAAAACTTTATCACCAAGAGTAAAAGATTTTCTCAAAATGAGTTGATCATGGGCCTTTTTCATCTTGTCCTTATATGATTTAGCACATGCATAAGCGCATCATTTCTAATTTGTTCCAACTCATTTAACTGAAGCTTCCTTTTAATACCTGCTTTATCAAGATCAAAATTGAAATGCCTAAACATGATTGTTTAAGCCTTATGCTCAAGTCTCAACAGGTAGATGGCATGCCATATCATTTACAATCCTAAATGGTGACATTCCAATGGGAGTTTTAAATGCAGTATGGTAAGCCCTCAAAACATCACTAGATCCTAAAGACCAATCTTTACGACTAGGGTTTACCATTTTCTCAAGAATATGTTTAATCTTCCTATCAAAAATTTCGACTTGACCACTGGTTTGTGGATGATATGGAGTTGCAATTTTATGAGTTATACCATATTTTTTCATTAACTACTCAAAAACTCTATTGTAAAAATGCTTACCACCATCACTAAACCTGGCAAAAATATTCTTT
Source organism: Cinchona pubescens (assembly GCA_025175665.1). Lineage (NCBI taxonomy): Eukaryota > Viridiplantae > Streptophyta > Magnoliopsida > Gentianales > Rubiaceae > Cinchona > Cinchona pubescens. The sequence goes on from JANKKI010000324.1 coordinate 70,692, forward strand.
TTCAAAAATCACACAACAACCTTATCATAATTAGTTTTACAAGGAATAGCTTCTATCCATTTTGAAACATAATCAACTCCAACAAGAATATAGAGATTACTAAAAGAATTAGGAAAATGAACCATGAAATCAATACCCAAACATCAGATAATTCAACTGTAAAAATTGGGTTCAGAGGCATCATATTTCTGCTAGAAATACTTCCTAATATTTGGCATCTTTCACAAGCTAAACAATATGCATAAGCATCTTTAAAAGTAGTAGGCTAATAAAATCCACATTAAAAAAGCTTGGCGGTAGTTTTCCTTGAGCTAAAATGACCGCCACACTTGGATGCATGATCATGACAAAAAGAAAGTATACCTCTCTGCTCAATGTCAGCAATACACCTCCTAATTACCTAATCTAGGCAATACTTAAACAAGTATGGATCATCCCAAAAGAAATACTTCACATTAACCAAAAATTTATCTTTATCCTACTTAGACCAATGAGAAGGAATTTGGTTAGTTACAAGATAACTAACCATGTCTACAAACCATGGTAATTAAGAGACAAAAAGTAATTGTTCATCAAGAAAAGACTCAATAATAGGCAATAAATCATCATGAAAATCAACAGTAAGTCTAGAGAAATGATCTGTCACAACATTTTTAGAGCCTTTTTGTGTATAAATACACCATCTCAAACTCTTGTAGCAACAATATTGTCGGATTAACTGAGGTTTAGCATCTTTCTTAGACAAGAGATATTTCAATGTAGCATGATCTGAATAAACATAAACTTTAGGACCTAACAAATATTGCCTAAATTTATCTAAAGCAAAAACCACAGCTAACTCGCAATTCTTTCTCTGTAGTAGAATAATTCAATCGAGCATCATTCAAAGTCTTACTAGCATAATAAATTACATATGGAATTCTATCAACCCGCTGCCCCAAAACAGCACCAATAGCATAGTCAGAAGCTTCACACATTACTTCAAAAGGCAAACTCCAATCAAGTGGCTTAATTATGGGTGCAGAAGTTAACTCAGATTTTAAGTTTTCAAAAGCACGAACATAATCATCATCAAAGACAAAAGCAATATCTTTACCAAGAAGATTACAGATAGGCCTAGAAACTTTACTAAAGTCTTTTATGAATCGCCTATAAAACCTTGCATGTCCCAAAAAAGCTGTTACTACTCTCACAGTTTTAGCATGTGGAAGATGTGCAATTAAATCAATTTTTGCCTTATCTACCTCAATGCCTTTATGTGATACAACATGCCCTAAAAAAATTCCCTTTCTAACCATGAAATGACATTTCTCTCAGTTTAAAACAAGATTTTTCTCTCGGCACCTACTGTAATACAAGGGACAAATGATGAAAACATTCATCAAAATCAGATCCAAACGTAGAAAAATCATCCATAAACACCTCTAAAAATCTCTGTACCATATCAGAAAAAATACTCACCATACACCTCTGAAAAGTAGCAGGTGCATTGCATAGCACAAAAGGCATGCGACAGTAGACAAATGTACCAAAATGACAAGTGAACGTGGTTTTCTCTTAATCCTCGAGTGCTATGGGTATTTGGTTATAACTGGAATAACCATCAAGAAAACAATACTAAGCATAACCGACTAACCTCTCTAGCATCTGATCAATGAATGGCAAAGGAAAGTGATCTTTCCCTGTCATGGCATTCAGTTTTCTGTAATCAATACAGACACGCCATCCAGTTTGAACTCTAGTAGGCACTAACTCATCAGACTCATTTTTCAATATAGTGATTCCAGATTTCTTCGGCAAGACTTGAACTGGGCTCACCCATTCATTATCTAAAATCGAGTAAATCACATCCACATCTGTTATGAGTCAGTGAATCAATTAAATTGACTTCATTTACATTTTCTAGCTCAAGTGGTTGTCTACTGATACCAAAGATATTCCACTCAGCTTTCATGTTCCCTAAAGAAATTTGCATCACCCAATTCCTGCAATTAATAAGAGCATTAGAAGTGGCTAGGAATGGACGACCTAAAATCACGGGGATTTGTTTATCTTCATTAGGAGTTGGCTGAGTAACTAAGACAACAAAATCCACAGGAAAATAGAATGAGTCAACTTTAACTAAAATATCTTTACAACACCCCTAGGAATAATGGACATATCAGCTAATTGGAGTGTCATATCAGTGGCCTGCAACTCTCCCAAACCAAATTGCACATAGATAGAATATGGCAATAAGTTCACACTTGCCCCCAAATCTAACAAGGCTCACTCAATTGAATGATCTCCTATCCTACAAGAAATTGTAGGACAACCAGGGTCCTTGTATTTAATAAGAAATTTACATTGAAGGACAGAGCTAACTTTGTTTAGTTAAAAGAACTTTCTTCGGAACGTTATTTTTCCTCTTTATAGTGACTAGGTATTTCAAAAATTTAGCATAAGAAGGTACTTGTCGGATAGCATCTAGAAATGGGATGTTTATTTGCACTTGTTTAAACACCTCCAAGATATTATCAAACTGAGTACCTTTTTTAGGATTTACTGGTCTTTGAGGAAAAGGAGCCCTGGGAACACTAATTTTGGGAGAGAGAGTTAATGTTTTTTCATTCTTATTTTCAACATGTTCATTTACAAGACTCTCTTGCTCCACTTGACAAGTCACTCTAGGTTCTATCCTCTGAGGTTCTATCACTTGATTTCCTGACCTAAGAGCGATGATGGATTGAACATGCCCTTTGAGATTCACCTCTGGCTAAGACTCGGTAATTGACCTTTTCCTCTGTCTGAAAGTTGGGTGGCTAACTGACCGACTTGAATCTCTAACTCTACAATGGCTTGGAAATTGGCTTGCAATATTTGGTTTGAAGTTTTCATGAAAGTTTAGCCCTAAGAGTTTCTTCTAAATATGAAAGTTGGGTTTGTTGAGGTTAAGAATGTGGCTGAGGTGGGAAGGGTTGCTGAAACCCAGAAGGAGCGGTGGAAAATACTGTCCTAAATTGATGCAATTTTTCCCACCAACATTTGTAGGAGTCTGATTCTGCCTCCACAAGAAATTAAGGTGGTTCCTCCAATTAGGATTATATGTCTCGAAAAACTGACCCCTTAATAGTCTCCTATTAAAATTTAGTGCATTTGCTTGTTCAGCATGGCAATCAGGATATCCGGCCTAGGAAGGACAAGCTTGGGATGTATGCATTGGACTCAAGAAGATAGAACATATGATCCCGAGAGATTGTAGAACTCTTGAGATCTAATGAATCTAGTCTCCTAGCTAATTGGTTTATAACCTTATCTTCATAGATGAGTCTTCGCTAATCTCATAAAGACTTGATTTCCTAGAGGGTTTATCTCTATGACTTGAAAAATCCCATTGTTGGGAATTAACAGAAAGATTTTTTAAGAATTCGTAAGCTTGATCATCTCTAAGACTCAAGAAGTTCCCACTATTCATGGATTCTTTCATATTACAGTTTATCTGAGTTAAACCATTAAAAAAATATTGCACAAGTCTCCATGTTTCAAACCCGTGGTGAGGACATTTTAAAAGCAAATATTTGAATTTTTCCCAACTTTCATAAAATTTTTCATGTTCTTCTTGAGTGAATCGGTAATTTCTCTTCTCAATGCATTTGTTTTAGACATGGGGAAAAACTTAGAGAGAAATTTTGACACTAAACCCTTTCATGTGGTGATAGATCCAGCAGGCAGAGAATTTAGCCATGCCTTCGCCTTATCCTTTAGAGAGAAAAGAAATAGGTGAAGCCAAACAGATTCGTCAGAAAAATTCTTAAACTTGAATGTGGTACATATAGATCGTATAAAAGACCTTCACATACATGTAAGAATCTTCTCGTTCATTTCCATGGAAAGAGGGAAATAGTTGGATCACCTGGGGCTTCAACTACAAATTGTGCTACATCAACTGCAGGCAACACAATGCAAGATGGAGGATTGGTGGTTATAGGTGAGAAAGAATTGCTAGCTGTGGTTAAAATCCGGGTTAAAATCTGGGTTAAAATAAACATTGTATAGGGGCACCGGATAACCACGAGAAGGGAGGAGGATATGATCCTCGACTCTTAGACCGACTCGGGAAAAAGGACAAGAAAACAGGCATCATAAAATCAACCATTCAAACCAATCCCATAAGCATTACAATCTATAGTATCTGGAGGTATAACAACCCTAGTATAGAGATTTTCGGAACTCATCATACGGGCATTTCCCCTTTAACGGCTTCAACAATTGCCTTGGCGGGTACTTTTGAGGCCCTAGCCTTTTGTTCAGAAATTCTATACAAGGTTTATTTTAACCCAGATTTTAACCATAGAAAGGAAAATTCATCCAAAATTTGCCAACATACCTCATGGTGCCTGGAGTCTTGTTCTTGTCTGAGTATGTCCTTTGAAATTACTACTTGTTGAATTTTTATGGGTTCAAGACCTTTCGGTCTCTCCCCCTGGTCTTCTTCTTTTTAAATTAAAAGATAACTTTTTAAGGAAGACGAAAGAAAGAAAGCTTTTAAAGAGGAGTCTTGAAGTGTTTTTCAGAAAATGAAATTGATTGATATTGAAGAGATTGTTTACAAGGAGAGCTAGTTGAGAGCCTAGATAATTTCCTCGATGATCTAGACAATTGAGGAATGAGGCTATTTATAGAAAAAATTCCGGATTTCAAACTCGGATGTTAACTATCCTAAGAAAATAAAAGATAAAAGATTCCCTACATTATTTGTGCTTTTCTAAAAGCTAACTACATAGTACAATAATTTCTACCGGCTGTCTAAGGTGTCATACAATAATTCTAAAGATGTCTAAAGTGTGGTCTCCACATTTTGGTATCCAATGCTGTCTACTCCATTAGTGGATGACACCTGGTCTTCAAGATCATATGGATCCTGTTTTTCTTCAGTGGAGTCTGTCTCGTTTTAAGTCTTCATTTGTCTTGTCTTCTTTTGTCTGAGTCATTGTCTGAGTCATTATTCCACTTAGTGGAATTTTGGGTAGATTCTTGAATTCTCCAAGAAGTTGCTCTAGAATTGTCTTTGTAAAGTCTTCTTTCTTTTTCTTTTTATTTTTTCTTAATCTTATTCCTCTTTTTGTTTCTGAGGAAGAGGACTCCTCTTTTTCAGAAGTTTTTGGCAAACTTCCAGCCATTAACGGATTATTGGTTTTGTCTTTACCCTTATCCGTTTGTAAGGGAAACAAATCCCCGTGATTTTAGGTCCTGTCTCTTATACAACATCTTGTAATACCCAAAATTGATAGATGCAATAAAATAGTCAATATTATTTCATGCCATATATAAACAAGACAAAGTCCTGTGCCGGAAACACTGACCTTGGTCAAATTTTTTGTATTTAAGTATCTATTTTTCCAGTCTTCTTTTTCTAAGGTTAAAACTTGAACTCTTTGTTCTAATTCAAACAATTTTGTCTTATTATTAAGAAAATTCTTGTTCTAGATTTCTACACTTTTCATTTATTATTCTAAAATTTTTTATTAAGGTCTCACAATGAGAACAAAAATTAATTTGGTTGCCTTCATCTGTCTGAATAACTGGTCTGGTATTAATTTGTTCTGAAATATGGAACTGGTTTCCTAGGTAAAATTTACAAGCTTCAAGTCCTTCTGTAATTGTCTTAAAACCTTTATATTTTGGGTTTTTTACTCCCCTGATTGCAGTGAGGACTTCAACCCATGTCTTGTATAATCCTGCATTGCCTGGAGTGCCATGGAAAACTGCATAACACTCAAACTTCGAAAGATTATTTAGTTCATTAAAATAAGCAGATAAAGCATTTAAAGAATTAGTAAAATGTCCACTATTTTTTCTTTGATATGAGATCCATAAATTATCTAAAATTACTTTTTGTTGTTCATTTATACTTCTATAAATGTCTAATATTCTAAAGCAATTATGAGGTGGCATGGCACATAGACTATGTCCATTAAAATTAAATCTTTTTTCTGTGCCACTAGGAGTCTGTTTTAATATGCTGGGAAAATGAAATGGATTATCTAAACTTATAAATGTCTGATGAGTTTGCTGGCTAGATTCAGCAACAGCAGGTCTTGAAAACGAAGTAAAACTTGGTCTGGGGGCCCTAAGCTGAGCTCTTGGGTCTGATCCAGGCCTGTAAAAATTAACAAACATTATTAATTATTATAAATTTTTCTAGATAATTCATCTGCTAATTTATTGTCTTTTCCTTTTATATGTTCAAAATTAATATTATATTCAGCTACTACTAATGAAAATTTTTGCCATCTTTTATGCCTACTTTTTTCTTTCATATTTTGAGAGTATTTTACTATTGCTTCGCAGTCAGTTCTAATTGTAAATTCTTTCTTTGAAATTATAAATAATTTAAAAGTATCTAATGCATATATTATGGCTAATATTTCACAATCTAAACTAGTTTTATATCCTTTTTCTCTATAGGTGCCACTAGCATATCTACATAAGCTTTTTCTTGGTCTTTTGGAGAATATTTATGTGGTTTTGATTTGAGGATTCCTCCCCATCCTAAATCACAACCATCTGTTTCTATTACTAAATATTCTGTTTCTAAAGGTAATTGTAACAAGGGTAGATTTTTTATCATATTTTTTATTTTCTTTACTAAATTTGTATCTTCTATGTTAAAAAATCTTTGTTCATTTTTTCCCGTCTTGGAATATAATGGTCCTGCAATTTTTCCTATATCTTTAAGAAATGGTCTAGTATAATTTATAAGTCCTAAGAATTTTTGTAATTCTTTTAAATTTTCTAATTTATCAGGCATTTCTAATACTTTCTTGGCTATATGATCTTGTAATTTTATCTGACCATTTCCTATTTCTACTCCTAAAAATTTTATATGTGTTTTAAACAATTCTACTTTCTTTTTGCTTATTATTATACCATTTTGATAAAAAATTCTAAAAATTGTATTAAGGTGTCCTACATGTTCTTGTTCATTTTTTGAAAAGAGCCTAATATATCATCTATGTATACTAATACAAATTGGGAATATTCAAAGAAAATTTTAGTATAATTTCTTATAAAAATACTAGATGCATTCTTTAATCCACATGGCATTACGAACCATTCAAATAATCCTAATGGACATGTAAAGGCAGTCCATTTTAACATAGACATTGGTAATAAACTTTTTAATAAATTACCAGGAGCTTTAGGATTAGAAATAAGTAAAATCTTTTTACCTTGTATTCTATTTATTAAAAATGTTGGCAAATTAAAATCATAGCTGTCATCTATAGTATTATCATTTAATCTTTTATAATTTATTACCATTCTACTTTTTCCCCTAATTATTTCACTATGTTTTCTTACTATAAATGCTGCTGACCTGTGAGGAGATTCTGATGGTCTTATTACTTTTAAATTTAATAATTCTTTAATGTGCATCTTAAATTCTTCTATGTCTTGCGGACTGGCTTCTATTTTTGCAGTTTTTATTATATAATCTGGATTTTTAACTTTTATTTCACAATAAATTTTATTTTTATCCCATAATTTTATAGGGTCTTCTCCTATAAATGGTAAAGTGTCTATATGGGGCCCTAATTTGAGCTTTTGTTTTTAAATGTAATAAATTTTTTAGATTAATTCTATCTATTAAATATTCACTTAATTCATTAGCTTCTAAATAATCTTGTTCTAAAATTGTTATATTATTACAACATCTTTCTTTTCCTTTTTGGCATTCTTTACATTTTTCTTCTATTTTATTACTGGATTTATCCTCTATTTGTTTTATTAAGTCTGGGTGGATAGGTGGAAGTGATGTTTGATTACAAGGACTTGTAGTTACATTTTTAAAAATTTGTACATATTCTTTTGTTAAAATTATTCCTCCATCTAAATCTAATAAAAATTTTAATCCTATAATTATACATGTAAATAATCTTTCGAAGTTTTATAAAAAGTTTCTACATCTATGTTAGCTACTCTTTGTTCTAGAAATAAGTTATCCTATCAAAAGCATTTTCATTTATCTGGAAATTTTTTATATTTTGTACTTCTTGAAATTTAAAATCTGTATATTTTTCTACACAACTTATACATGCTTCATTAAAACATAAATTACATTTACTTCTTTTATTTCTAGCTGGGTACCAGTCACAAAATAAACAAGGTTAATTGAATCTAATCCTTTATTCTTTTGCCAATTATGGTCACAATCTATTTATGGTATTTTAATTTTTGCTTTGAACATAAAATTTATTCCTTTCAATTCATGTATGAATTTTTCTAAATCTGGTTCTTCTGGATGTAGAAATTGGTCTATTACTTCATTTTTTCTTCTAAATTTTGTTCTTCTAATAATTCAGAAAAAAGATTACATTTTAATGGACATAGTTTCTGTCGCTAAGAGTTTCATCTACATCTAGATAGTCTTGATCTGTATTGTTTACTAATATAGCTTTTTTATTTGCCATATTAATTCTTTTAGGACAGGCTGAACTTAAATGATCTGGACTACTACATGTATAACAATAAAGTTTTTTCTTATATGTTCTATTAGGGTCATATTTTCTAACATGTCTATCCTTATTTAAATAAGGTTTCTAGCCTGTGATCTTTTTGTGTAATAATTTTTCCTTTTTTGGGTTTGTTTTAAATATTTCTTATTTTTATATCTAGGTTTTTCTTTGTTTATCGTAATACTGAGGAGTATAAATTTGACTACAAAAACTTGTTTCATTTTTTAATTGTCTACCTATTTGTATACTAGTACATTTTTCTACTAATATTTTTATTATGAACATTACTCTTTGGCCTAAAGATATTCCTATTCCTGTATCCATTCTTTTATCTATTACTTCTTCTTTAAACCTTTTACTTATTTCTAATCCTAAAGCTCCTGGTAATTTATTAAAAAGTTTATTACCAATGTCTATGTTCCAAGTATTTCCACTAAGCGAGGCATAGTAGATATATTATGCTAAAAAAGGTTTTATGTAATACCAATTTTTTAAATTTAATTGTTCTAATTTTATTAGAGCATTCTTTTGTTGTTCTATATTTCCAAAATTTGGATTTTCTCCTGTTATGATTAGATGTATTGTATTTCCAAAATTAAAAGGATTTGTTCCTAAAGAAATTAATTCAGCTAATTCATTAGGATTTTTATCCTTCCATTCTTGCCACATAGCCTTGGCTGATTCTCCTAAATATTGTTCTAAATATCTTAACATTTCTTCTGCATCTTTACTATCAAAATGTTTTATATAATCACTAGCCATAGCATTTTTCCAAGTATCTAAATAATTATTCCATCTCTGAGGATCTATGTTTGTTATGTTTAATATAAATGGTTGTCCTCCATACTGATGAGTATAAGGAGCCTCCATAGGATCTCTTCGTCCTATAGGTTTATATGGAATTACCTGTAAAGGTGGTGTATAAATATTTCCTATTTCTGTTGGGTCTATTCTTTTTCTAGGTATATTTCCAGTAGTATATATAGGCTTATTTCCAGAAAAATTTGAAGGTATTGGTTGAGGATTACTACTACTACTTGCTTCCATTAATTCTAAGATTTCTTCTCTTGTTTCTATTATACTAGGTTCATATTCTGTTCTGTTTATATCTTCTTCCGAAATTAAACTAATTATTTCTTCATCTTTTAATTCATATGCTTCTAAATTCATATCATTCTTCTATTTCTAGAATTTGTATTGTCTTTATTTATACATCTCTAGATTAAATAAGATCATTTCTTTTATAACAATTGATATGTTTAAGGGCACCGGTTAACCACGAGAAGGGAGGAGCATATGATCCTCGACTCTTAGACCGACTCGGGAAAAAGGACAAGAAAATAGGCATCATAAAAGCATATGAATTCAAAGATGATCCTATAAGCATTTTAATCTATCGGATCTGAAGGTATAAACCAACCCTAGTATACACATCTAGATTGTATAAGAGATCATACGGGTGCTGGCCTCTAACGGCTTCAGTAATTGCCTTCTAGATTTTCTTCCTACACAGATTATATTCCAAAACGGGAGACAGGTCTTGAACCCACTTGATTTTAACCATAGAAAGGAAAATTCATCCAAAATTTGCCAACATACCTCATGGTGCCTGGAGTCTTGTTCTTGTCTGAGTATGTCCTTTGAAATTTACTTGTTGAATTTTTATGGGTTCAAGACCTTTCGGTCTCTCCCCCTGGTCTTCTTCCGAGACTTTTTAAATTAAAAGATAACTTTTTAAGGAAGACGAAAGAAAGAAAGCTTTTAAAGAGGAGTCTATGGTTAAAATCTGGGTTAAAATAAACCTTGTATAGAATTTCTGAACAAATTTCTAGGGCCTCAAAAGTACCCGCCAAGGCAATTGTTGAAGCCGTTAAAGGGGAAATGCCCGTATGATGAGTTCCGAAAATCTCTATACTAGGTTGTTATACCTCGATACTATAGATTGTAATGCTTATGGGATTGGTTTGAATGGTTGATTTTATGATGCTGTTTTCTTGTCCTTTTTCCCGAGTCGGTCTAAGAGTCGAGGATCATATCCTCCTCCTTCTCGTGGTTATCCGTGCTAAAAATTATCGAGCCATGTCTCTGAATTTTTCATGTAGATATTTTATGGAAGTAGAGATCAAGTAGGTTCCCCAATTACAACCACCATGAATTCCGAACAAGATAATGATAGACTAAGTCAATGGTTAGATAAAAATCATAGTAAAAAACTACAAAGTAAAGAATTTAATATTAAGAAACATGATAGTAAGTATTAAAGACCAGACTTTTTATTTAACTTATTGCATAAGAGAAATACAGCATTTAAAAGACAGATTTCCAGTTAGATTAGCTTATGCTTTAGATATTTTTGATTTAGAAATAAAATATTATAAATTAGCATTAAAGAAAGTATTAAGAACAAAAACTATATAAATGACAGATCTTAGAAAGAAGAGTAATTCCAAAAGCTATTTTAGGAGGAGGAACTAGTATACCTATGACACAGACTGAAGTACATAATGAAAGACTTACGCAAGGAATTTTATATTATGACAAAAATGATGGTAATTTAATTAGTTGTTCTTTGTATGAAACATTTTATATAATTAAAAATCAGAAATATGGATATATTTATGAAATTCATTTAACAGACTTATAGATGTCTCTTATAATCTACGTTACCAAGACAAATATTATTATAATAAAATTTTTGTAAATGAAATAAGATCTGCATAGACTTAAGTATCCAACATAAGAAAGAAATACTTAGAATCATGAGACCATTTCTGTCAAGAAATTAACATGTTAATTCTAGAAAAAATAGCTGTCGTCTATATATTACCATTTAATCTTTTATAATTTATTACCATCAGAAGTAGTAGAGAAATATTATAAGACTAGAGTTTTTTACAACAACTAAAGAATTAGCGAAATAGATTACTATTTATTCCAAATCTTATACACATCTAGATGTGTATAAGAGACAGGATTATAACCTGATTATAATCCAAATTATCCACGTCTGATTAAATGTCTCGAGACAAGAAATGAATTATACACAAGTAAGTTGGAAGTATTGTTTAGTAGATACTAATATGAGTACACAAAGCTCGGTAGAACAAACTATTACACATTTAGAAGAATAAATATATCCATATTTCTGATTTTTAATTATATAAAATGTTTCTTACACACATCTAACTGTGTATTAGATTACCAGCCTATTTGTCAGGTTAGGCTTCCTTCTCTTAGTCTAAGAGAAGGTTATTCTATTAGATATCATATTTTCTATAGGTTTCTTTCTATAATGTAATACTCTTCCATTATTTTTGAGACAGTAAAAAATCAGAATAAAGAAATAAAAAGTATAAAACAAAATTTAGACTATTTAAAAACAATAATAGAAAAACTAGAAAAGAAAAAAGAAAATAAAATTCCCAATTTAGAAAAAATAGAAAATAATTTAGAAAAAATAGGAAAACAAGTAGACAAAATAATAAAAGTTCAGGAAATAGAATAATGGAAAACAGTTTAGCATTGTCTCTTATAGAAGAAACTAAAAAATATTTACAAGACCCAATAGGATTTTCAACATTTGAACCAGGTACATTTGTACATTTTTCTACTAATATTTTTATTATGAATATTATCTTAGCATTATTAATAGCAACACAGATTAAAGTAGATAAAATAGAACAGAAAATAATAAAAATAGAAGAATATTTAAAAGAACTAGCTTCACATAAAGAATTAGATGAATTACCAGAAGCAATTAATAAAATGGACTTAGGAACAAAAGGAAAGAAAAAGGTTAGACAACAACCTGTTTGGACATACCTGTCTCTTCTACACATCTGGAGATGTGTATAAGAGACAGATTCTCGATGTGTCCTATTTTAGACAATAGCTTCAGAAACAAGAAGAAATAGAGAAGACAATAATACAGTAAGCACAATAGTAAATAGAATTCAAAGATTCATAAGGCCAAATAGAAATCAAACTGAAGAATTAATAAATTTAGGAGAAATTATCGATATAGATAGGGATATAGAAACTTTTAGAAATAATAGGATAAATATAATTAATTCTAATGCATTATATGAAGCATCAGATCAAACTAGACTTTATAGACATTATAGAGAAGTTCAAGTTAGATGCTTAGAAGGAGACACAGTTCATTTACATTTAGTAACCCCATCACATAGATAAAGATTATTAGAAGGAAATTTTAGATTAACCCCTTTAGGATTAATTGTAATAGGAATAAAATCTTTACATAGAAGATTTTATACAAATTTAGGAGGAAAAGTATTATTATTAATTATGGATACCCGAATAAATGATGCACATAAGGCAATAATAGGAGGAACAGAAATAGATATGCAGACAGGAGGAGGGATATTTTATTGTTGTCCCAATTATATGTTAGATACTAGAGAATTTGCAGAACATATACAGATAAAAATAATGACTAGAGGATATCAAGATTTTGAGGGAAAAAATTTACTACTATGTACAGCATTTTTAGGAAAATTAACTCAGAGTAATACACCTAGATATAAAGTAAATATAAAAAATACTGTAGAAATGTTAGGAAATAGAGGAATAAAACTCTTACCACCATTAACAGTAGATAATATAGACCAATCAGGATTACCATGGGAATTAGTTAGACTAGTAAATAGTCTACATGTGTATAATAATATACACATCTAACTGTTTCTTATGAAGATCTATAGTGTGTATAAGATATACTGAGTATATAGAAGCTAGCACAAGTAACAATAAATGAAGAAGATGAATAAAGAAATATTAGAAATTTTAAAAATCTTAGAAAAAGACATAGATTTTTATTTAGAAACACAAGATGATATAATTTGGAAAAAATTAGAAAATATTTTAAAAATAAAAAATAAAGAAAATAGAAAAATTAATTGTACAGGATGTAAAGAAGAATTCGATAACATTAATATAATATTTAGACATGTAATTAATTGTTATAAAAGAAATGATAATTTAATTACAAGACAAAAAATAAAGACAATACAAATTCTAGAAATAGAAGATGATATGAATTTAGAAGCATATGAATTAAAAGATGAAGAAATAATTAGTTTAATTTCGGAAGAAGATATAAACAGAACAGAATATGAACCTAGTATAATAGAAACAAGAGAAGAAATCTTAGAATTAATGGAAGCAAGTAGTAGTAGTAATCCTCAACCAATACCTTCAAATTTTTCGGAAATAAGCCTATATATACTCTGGAATTCCTGTCTCTTAGACAGGTCTGACCCAACAGAAATAGGAAATATTTATACACCACCTTTACAGGTAATTCCATATAAACCTATAGGACGAAGAGATCCTATGGAGGCTCCTTATACTCATCAGTATGGAGGACAACCATTTATATTAAACATAACAAACATAGATCCTCAGAGATTGAATAATTATTTAGATACTTGGAAAAATGCTATGGCTAGTGATTATATAAAACATTTTGATAGTAAAGATGCAGAAGAAATGTTAAGATATTTAGAACAATATTTAGGAGAATCAGCCAAGGCTATGTGGCAAGAATGGAAGGATAAAAATCCTAATGAATTAGCTATAAGGAGCCTCCATAGGAACTCTTCGTCCTATAGGTTGGAAATGGAATTACCTGTAAAGGTGGCTCCATAACAGGAGACAAATCCAAATGTTATGGAAACATAGAACAACAAAATCTATGTCTCTAATACAAATTAGAACAATTAAATTTAAAAAATTGGTATTACATAAAACCTTTTTTAGCAGAATATATCTACTATGCCTATTCTCTTACATCTAGTATAAATTTATCTTAAAGTATTTTATATTAGTCTTAAAAATCTACTAGTATAAAAATAGGTCTACTAAATATTGAAACAAGTTTTTTAGTCAAATTTATACTATAAAGTATTACGATAAACAAGAAAACCCTAGATATAAAAATAAGAAATATTTAAAACAAACACAAAAAAGGAAAAATTATTACATGTGTAATTATCACAAGCTAGAAAACCTTATTTAAATAAGGATAGACATGTTAGAAAATATGACCCTAATAGAACATATAAGAAAAAACTTTATTGTTATACATGTAGTAGTCCAGATCATTTAAGTTCAGCCTGTCCTAAAAGAATTAATATGGCAAATAAAAAAGCTATATTAGTAAACAATACAGATCAAGACTATCTAGATGTAGATGAAACTCTTAGCGACACAGAAACTATTTATTCTATTGTAAGTTTTGAAGAATTATTAGAAGAACAAAATTTAGAAGAAAAAAATGAAGTAATAGACCAATTTCTAGATCCAGAAGAACCAGATTTAGAAAAATTCATACATGAATTGAAAGGAATAAATTTTATGTTCAAAGCAAAAATTAAAATTATTAAATAGATTGTGACCATAATTGGCAAAAGAATAAAGGATTAGATTCAAAACCTTGTTTATTTTGTGACTGGTACCTGACTAAAGTGCATTCTTTGCTAAATGTACCGCGAACTGTGTCTCCTGTATAAGTTGTGTAGAAAAATATACAGATTTTAAATTTCAAGAAGTACAAAATATAAAAAATTTCCAGATAAATGAAAATGCTTTTGATAGGATAACTAGACTAGAACAAAGAGTAGCTAACATAGAAAAAGAAATTTTTTATAAAAATAAAGAAATAAATAGAAGAAGATACAGAAGAAAATATAAATTTAGCCAATTTAGAACAAAAAATAAAATTTTGTAACCAAGACAAAAAATTAAATTCTATAAAATTAGAAGTTACTTTTAAACATCATAATAAAATAATCGGCACCAGCGCAATTATCGATACAGGATGTACAACTATAATTGTAGACCCAAAATTGATAGATACAACTAAAATATTAAAATTTAAAGATCCTATAAAAGCCACACAAATGGATGGAAATACAAATGAATATAATTATTATGCAAAAACTTGTAATATAGCTTTTTTGAATAATTGTAATAATTATAGTCAATATTATTTCATGCCATATGTATTAGTTAAAGAAATCCTAGAAAAACACGGGGTAGGTATAATTATAGGATTAAAATTTTTATTAGATTTAGATGGAGGAATAATTTTAACAAAAGAATATGTACAAATTTTTAAAAATGTAACTACAAGTCCTTGTAATCAAACATCACTTCCACCTATCCCTCGAGAGACTTTGAAGCATTTAAGATGCACCTGTCTCTTATATTACATCTAGATGTGTATAAGATCAAAATGTTTTATATAATCACTAGCCATAGCATTAAGAAAACATAGTGAAATAATTAGGGGAAAAAGTAGAATGGTAATAAATTATAAAAGATTAAATGATAATACTTATAGATGACAGCTATGATATTCCAGACAAAACATTTTTAATAAATAGAATACAAGGTAAAAAGATTTTTAGTAAATTTGATTGTAAGTCAGGATTTTGGCAAATTAAAATACACCCAGACAGTATAAAATGGACTGCCTTTACATGTCCATTAGGATTATTTGAATGGTTCGTAATGCCATTTGGATTAAAGAATGCACCTAGTATGTTCCAAGTATTTAAACTTTTCTTAGAATATTCCCAATTTGTATTAGTATACATAGATGATATATTAGTCTTTTCAAAAAATGAACAAGAACATGTAGGACACCTTAATACAATTTTTAGAATTTTTTATCAAAATGGTATAATAATAAGCAAAAAGAAAGTAGAATTGTTTAAAACACATATAAAATTTTTAGGAGTAGAAATAGGAAATGGTCAGATAAAATTACAAGATCATATAGCCAAGAAAGTATTAGAAATGCCTGATAAATTAGAAAATTTAAAAGAATTACAAAATATTCTTAGGACTTATAAATTATGCTAGACCATTTCTTAAAGATATAGGAAAAATTGCAGGACCATTATATTCCAAGACGGGAAAAAATGGACAAAGATTGTTTAACATAGAAGATACAAATTTAGTAAAGAAAATAAAAAATATGATAAAAAATATACCCTTGTTACAATTACCTTTAGAAACAGAATATTTAGTAATAGAAACAGATGGTTGTGATTTAGGATGGGGAGGAATCCTCAAATCAAAACCACATAAATATTCTCCAAAAGACCAAGAAAAATTATGTAGATATGCTAGTGGCACCTATAGAGAAAAAGGATATCCAAAATTTGCCAACATACCTCATGGTGCCTGGAGTCTTGTTCTTGTCTGAGTATGTCCTTTGAAATTTACTTGTTGAATTTTTATGGGTTCAAGACCTTTCGGTCTCTCCCCCTGGTCTTCTTCTTTTTAAATTAAAAGATAACTTTTTAAGGAAGACGAAAGAAAGAAAGCTTTTAAAGAGGATGTCTTGAAGTGTTTTTAGAAAATGAAATTGATTGATATTGAAGAGATTGTTTACAAGGAGAGCTAGTTGAGAGCCTAGATAATTTCCTCGATGATCTATACAATTGAGGAATGAGGCTATTTATAGAAAAAATTCCGGATTTCAAACCCGGATGTTAACTATCCTAAGAAAATAAAAGATAAAAGATTCCCTACATTATTTGTGCTTTTCTAAAAGCTAACTACATAGTACAATAATTTCTACCGGCAGTCTAATGTCATACAATAATTCTATGATGTCTAAAGAGTGGTCTCTACATTCTAGAAGGTCTTGATCAACATCAATTGTTTACTAAGGCCTGTTTCTTATTTGCCATATTAAGAAATTACTTTGTCTATTCTGTCTAAGAAATTCTAAAAGAAGTCTTCATTTGTCTTGTCTTCTTTTGTCTGAGTCTGAGTCATTATTCCACTTAGTGGAATTTTGGGTAGATTCTTGAATTCTCCAAGAAGTTGCTCTAGAATTGTCTTTGTAAAGTCTTCTTTCTTTTTCTTTTTATTTTTTCTTAATCTGGATTCCTAGTTTTGTTTCTGAGGAAGAGGACTTTAATTAGAAGGAAGTCTCTTATACACATCTAGATGTAAATAAGAGACAAATCTTATAGACTTATTCACATCTAGAAACTTATACAGGGAATTTGGATACGGTGACACCTGTATTAGTGCACGTGTGATTTTTAGTAAATCACCAACTGTCAACGGAGAACAAAAAATAAAATTTTGTAACCGGACTAGGTGTTCCTGTGCTGGAAACACTGGCCTTGGTCAAATTTTTTGTATTTAAGTATCTATTTTTCCAGTCTTCTTTTTCTAAGGTTAAAACTTGAACTCTTTGTTCTAATTCAAACAATTTTGTCTTATTATCAGAAAATTCTTGTTCTAGATTTCTACACTTTTCATTTATTATTCTAAAATTTTTTGCAGTATTAATTTGTTCGAAATATGGGCTGGTTTCCTAGGTAAAATTTACAAGCTTCAAGTCCTTCGTAATTGTCTTAAAACCTTTATATTTTGGGTTTTTACTCCCGATTGCGGTGAGGACTTCAACCCATGTCTTGTATAATCTGCATTGCTTGGAGTGCCATGGAAAACGCATAACACTCAAACTTGAAAGATTATTTAGTTCATTAAAATAAGCGATAAAGCATTTAAAGAATTAGTAAAATGTCCACTATTTTTCTTTGATATGAGATCCATAAATTATCTAAAATTACTTCTATGTTTTTCATTTATACTTCTATAAGTGTCTAATATTCTAAAGCAATTATGAGGTGGCATGGCACATAGACTATGTCCATTAAAATCAAATCTTTTTTCTGTGCCACTAGGAGTCTGTTTTAATATGCTAGGAAAATGAAATGGATTATCTAAACTTATAAATGTCTGATGAGTTTGCTGGCTAGATTCAAATGCAGTCTTGGCAAACTCATCAGACAATTCTAAGCCTTAGATCAGCCATTTCATTATTCCAGCCTATAAAAAATTGTTACAAATTGTATTGTCTCTTATACACATCTAGATGTGTATAAGAGACAGAAATATTGGATATAATTTCTGACACAATCCGATAATAAAAATTGTTAATATTAATATTCAAAGACCCTAATAACTTTTAAACAAATAATTAATGCCTATGAATTTGCTACTATATTATACCTGTCTCTTATACACATCTAGATCAGTTCTAATTGTAAATTCTTTCTTTGAAATTATAAATAATTTAAAAGTATCTAATGCACATATTATGGCTAATATTTCACAATCTAAACTAGTTTTATATCCTTTTTCTCTATAGGTGCCACTAGCATATCTTCTTATTAGGGCAGCAAAATTCCTTTTTAGATTTGTTTGGGCTTCTCCACTTTCTAATTTTGGGCTTTTAAACTTTAATTTCTGCCTCTTAGAAATGGGTCTTATTGCAACAAATACCAGTCCAGCTGAAAAGTTATAGGCATTGGGATAGATGAATGTGATCCAAACTCCATATCCATAGTACACAATTCCTACAATTAATTACCATAGAAGTTATTAAATAACCAATAATTATAGCTAACCACAAAATAACTCATTGTCCTTATTATATCTTTATTTACTCCTAACTAACACCCATATAAAACTAACAAATGCAAGTTAAAGGGTAAAAATTATGCAAATTATCATTATATCAACAACTATTATTTTTGAAATATTATTCTAAAAGCTATTGTAACAACTTTTTTTATGAAATACATGAGGGCAAAGTTTATTATGATCATTGAGCAACTACTTGGCATCTTAGTAGTTGCTCAAAAATTAATGGGAGGAAGCCATTTGGACAAACCATGGGCCCCTTTCTTGTAGTAAACTAGGCTGCTCAGTATAAATGATAGTATTTCATTGTACTTTAAAGGCTTGTATAGTTTGACTCAAAGATAAGGCAACTAAGGCCCTATATTTAGGCTTCCCAAAATATTTTAGGCCACAAAATTTAGACTCGATATAGTTATAGTAATAAACATAAAAGAGTTTTTTTCTTAAAAATTTTTTAATAATGAATATTCCATCTAATTAATCAAGCGCAATCTAATCTCTTCCCTAAACTTTTATTTTACTCTCCCATCTATCTCATCATTAAAATTAATTTTATTCCCTTTAATCTTCTCTTGCACTAAATAAAACTCTAAATACACACTCTAAATTCATGAGAGATGTCAATTTCCTATGAAACGTGTGATTAGTAGATTGAAATAATACAATCTTTTAGAATTTCTTAGACAGATTAGACAAAGTAATTTCTTCACTACAGAGTAGATTCCTGCAATTTAAATATAGAAAATATTTTTGCTTTTCTATTTTGTATTGAAAATTTGAGATCATTAAACAATGAAAAATTATAAGACTACAATCTTAATATTGAAAAATTATTCTGATATTGAGCGTTCAAATTTATTTTCAAAATTATATTTTTAAGAGAAATATACTAGTAGGAGATATGGCTTCAACTGACATACTTAATTATATAAAAGAGTTTATTCTTTTGATAGTACATATATAGTAATAGTTATGTTTCAGTTTCTTAAGTAGAAAGAAATTTTTCAAAATTTAAATAAACAAAATCTTACTTAATATCAACAATGTCTCAACAAATATTAAACAGACTAGTTATATTATCAAGTAATAAAGATATTAGAAGAAATTGATTATAAATTTTTAATTAGTAATTTTGTATCTGAAAAAAGCTAGAAATATTTTATATGAGAATTTATATTAATTTTATTTAGAAAATAAAAAGGCCTCAAATTTAATTTGGCTTTAAGCCCCCAAAAACATTGAGCTACCCCTATATACTAAGGATTAGCATTAATCCACTTAGTCGAAACTAGTTAATTGGAATTCGGTTAATAAATTCATCTGACCGAATTCTGAAATCTAAATCAGTTATGAAATTGGAATTGAGTTGTGAATTCGAAATAATTAACGGATTTTCAAATTCAATTTGTTATTTGACGATTTCAAATCCTTCCAAAAAAATCTAGTACTTGCCACTATAGCAAATTATAAGCTTGCAATGTTACATCTTTTTTATAAGTAAATTTATTTTTTTAAAATTTATTTTTCATATAATATGGTTAGGGGTGTCAATGGGTCGGGTTGTCAGGTTATTGTGTCATGTCACACAATGTAACTCATTTCTTATTGTGTCATGTTTGTGTCATGTGGAGCTTATTTTTTATCGTGCCATATTCGTGTCTAACCCATTCAAATTTGTGTCGTATTCGTATCTGACCCGTTTATTATTGACAGAGAGTATCAGCCTATTTGACAAATTAAATAACTTGCGATCCATTTAAATTAAAATCTCAAATTTTAATTATTTAATAACTTAAACAATTATTAATACTAACCTTTTTATCATAGTAGCTTAAAACACATAATTAAAATTATTGAAATTTTTTAGATAATATTTAAAATAATTATTATGTTTGTATTTAATAATCTAATATTAAATCTACTATTCATAATCTTAAATTATACTATAGTAAATTATAATAAAGAAAAATTTTTAGCAAAATCTATTCACACATTAATTTAACAGGTTATCGTGTCAATCCACAGGTTGACCCAACCCAACCCGTTTTATTTCGTGTCATAAACGGGTTGATCCAATAATGACCCAATAAATTTCAAGTCGTGTCATAACTTGTTAATTTCGTATCATATTCGTGTCGTGTTATCGGATTGTGTTTCAGAAATTGCCAATCCTATATGTTCTTACAAGCTAATATTATAATTTTACTTATAAAAACATATATAGTTGCACAAATTATATTAAATATGTATGCATAAACACAAACACACATATACATTTATGTATGTAAAGTCTTGATTACACACAATATAGTTTTGATGATATGAAATTATGAACCATTTCATTGCTAGTTAGGTTTTGTTTTAAGGCAAAGACTTAGGTAAACTAGGTCTATAACCCCATTGCAGGTCCCTTGTAGACCCTGTGGTGTAGATTAAATGTTATGGAATCTGTGACATCAGCTGATGTAAGCAAGATTCTATAAGATTTAATTTTGACGGCAAGGTCTACAGGTGGGACCTAAGACCGGGTTTATAGTAGTATTTTTCTTGTTTTAAATAGGTTTTTCAACTTTTGTACAAAAGATTTTAGTCAAATGTCAATGGCCCAATTGGCAACTGTGGTTAATTAAATTCGAAACTGATTACTAAATTCAACCGAATTCGAATTTGGTTAATCAAATATTATTCTAAGTGAAATTTGAAATTGAAACTGATTAATATTTTTATGATTTATTTTCAAACTTTGATCGAATTATTTAACTCATTGACCTATCGGTTAAGTGATACTCATCCCTATTGCGAACAATACAACTCTTTAAAACTAGGGATGATTCCCTCAATCGTACTGTAAAATTCCCCTAATTATATCCACTTATCTTCAAAGTTAAAAGTTTAGACATGATTATGACTATATAAAGACGATATTATGATAATGCAATTCTTTATATAAACGAGTTCGTAATGTATTGTTATCCTTCAAGACCAAATCCAAATGCTCTTATCATACCACCATTCTAGTACGTACATTTGTACTTTGGACGCACATAATTTTGGTTTATACACCACTTAATAAAAGTCACACAATCTAGAGTATTATAACTGGCAAAAATCGTTACTAATTTCTAATAGACTTTGATTTTGCAGATAATTAACTCCTAATGGAATTTTATTTCAACGAGGAAATCTTTTATGATTGTTAATTAATTCCTTCTACTTCTGGCCTTTTATATCCACCTTCGGCATTGTTAAATCGCAAGGACAAAAAAGTTCCAATTCATTCTTGAATATGTATGGTTGGATTTTATTTTATTTTTTTTCTTTCCATCATGGCATCTTTTTATGAAGAGCAGCAACTAAGTGTGTTGCATCCTTGTTCTCATGGCTGGTTGCAATTATAGGGGGTAAATAATGTGCAGATACCACAGTAGTCCTTAATCTTGGTTCTCCAAGCAAATATCACAGTCAGTAACACACTATGCTATATGAGATTTAAAAATATAAATAAAAAAAAGGAGAAGTTGTATATAGGGTAACTATTAATAGTGGTTTAACGTGATAGTATTACAAAAAATCTCAAAAATAATAGTGAGTGAAAATGTTAAAAAATAATTATTTATAAAAGATAATGTAGGTAGTTGGGGGTGGAGAGGTAGAGAAAGTTATATACATTACACTATGAAAATGAGGGTATAATTCTCTTATAAATATCTAGATCACATAATCCTTTCCTATTTATATGGGTGAATGGAAAATGCATTTTTGGTCCCTCTTGTTTGGAGTATTCAATAAACCAGTTCTCAAAATTTTGAACAAAATAAATCTAGTCCCCAATATTTAACAATTTGAACAAAATTAGAACAATTGATGAAAAATTAATATTTTTAATAGAAAATGGCCATGTGCACGTCATGTGACCATTAAGTTAAAAAATATCAAATAATAAAATTGTAAATTCTAAGAGAATTGGACAAAAATGATCCCCAAAATTTATCAAAAATGCAAAATAGGCCCCCAAAGATAATATATATTTATATAATATATATATATATTGACAATATTATACCCATTTAGATATCAAATAACAGATAAACAGAATATTTTAGAATTTCCAAATAATTAGTTTGTATTAAATAATTTATTTTAATCAATATGAGAAATATTTGTTATCTCTGTCAGTCATATAGACTGTCTCTTAAATAAATATAGTTGAAATAAAATTTTGGAAAAAGATAAACTTTTTGAATTTTTTAAATGGGTTTGATAAAATTTCTGACAATAAATTGTATACATCTAGATTGTAAAATATTTATTCTTAGGAATTAAAAATTTCACATTATTATAGTGATATTATAAATTTGTACTTAGTATTATTATCACTATTTTATTACAAGAAATGTAACGTAATTTAAATTAAACTAGAAGCCAATCAGCCAGATCTAGTAACACAAAGTTCTAGAAAATTAATGGTGTCAAGTGTCATATCACAAGTTCTTTCCAATAATTCTTATAAAAATTTATTTTTTTATCCTGGTAAAAAAAATATTAATATATAAAATGGTGACACAATTTCATTATATGTATAATTAGTTTCTATCTAAGAAGACAGTCTAATGTCTAAAATCCCATTTCAATATGAGAACACGATTATTTAATATCTTTACAGTGGAAATTAGTTGATCAAATTTGACAATCAAACGTCGTTCATTTTGTAAATTATAATCTCTAAAAAAATTTAGTTATTATCAATATGTTTATTTGCCCTAATAATACTAAGATATTTTTATAATATCACTATAATACTATGCAAATCAATTTCTAAGAATAATATTTCACAGTAAATATATATGATTAGTTTCTTAACAGATATTATTTTATCATTTAAAAAATTCAAACGTAATGTATGTTCAAATTTTTATTTCAAGTCTAATAATTAATCATTCAATATAATTAGCCATTTTTGGATGTGATCATTATTATTTAGTTGAGATTATTTTTGACATTCCAAAACAATTTCTTCTTCCCTCAAATCCCCGGTGGCACAAGTTATTTTGACATTGAAACTTTTAGGATTTTTACATTAAAAGAAAATTCTATTATTATTTTTGTCTGTAGGGACCTATTTTGCATTTTTTACAAACTTTGGGGACTAATTTTGTATAATTCTTTTAAAATTTACAATTTTGTTTTGAATAATTTTTTAACTTAATGGCCACGTGAAACCCACGTAGCCATTTTTTATAAAAAATAATTGTAAAACAATTATCCTAACTTTATACAAATTCGAAAATATTCGGTATACAAATGTATTTTGTATAAAATTTTGAATACTAGTTTATTAAATGCCCCAAACAAGAGGGATTAGTTTCTTGGTGATAATTTCAAACTATAGTTATCTATGGATTTGAATTGGATAGATTTGAAATGACATGAAATTTGGGCGAATTTGAAATCTACTCATAATTAATTATTAAAACCACACTCTTACTAGTTGGTGGATTCAAAATATCCAATTAAATCAATTAACTTGTTTAGATAGTCTATGATGGATTTAGACTTCAAACCCAAATCTACTCAAATTCCTCCATCCAAACATAACAAAACAGAATTTCATACTTGGTAAAATAGTCAAATAAAGTTGAACATTATGTGTCTGACTCCCAAACTCATTCTATGCTAGTCGTCATGACTCGAGGTTGATTGAAGAAAAGGGTTAAATAGAGAAAATCACTTGAATTTGCATCCCAGTTACAATTTACACCCTCAACTAATTTATTAAGCACTTAACAACCACTTTTATATGTTGGAACAAAATTACCCCTATTTCAATTATTATTTTTTTCTTTTTTTTTCTTGTTTTTCTTTCCATTTATTTTCTCTCTCTCTTGTTTTCCCTTTTATTTTTTTACCATTCTCTCTTGCTACTACTAAACAATTATATTACTTTTAATAATTGAATAATTAAATGCTGTATAATTCTAACTTGTCAAATATATATATATATATATAAACAATTTAATTTATATATTAATCATGCTTTAATGCAAGAAATATATCTTATTATATATATAAGGTTTGTGATTAATTATTAATAATAGGATTAACAAATAAATAAACTATTACACACTTTTTAGCTAAAGGAAATTAAAATTTTTTAGTATACAAATATACACATATAGATGTGTAAAATTCGTGTACAGTCTTCTTTTTTCAAAGATTTAGTGTAATAGCGAGTTTGTCTAAATTAAGAAAATATTATGGCCGTGAATTTATAAAGGTCTTTAGAGTTACAGTAAACTCAACTATACTATGACACGTGAATGATCTGGCACGAAAAAATTTTATTTGCATACTAAGAATAAATATTTTAATATTTTTAATAATTTGTTTATTTGTTAATTATTGTCTGAATAATTACTCACAACTCCATATTACACTGATAAAATATATTTTTTCTTTATTAAAAAGTTTATTTATTCTATAAATTATTTAAATAGACACATGTAAAAAATTAGAGCTTGTGGTTAATCAATTATTAGTAGTATAATATTTTAGTAGAAGCAAGAAAATAATGGGAAACAAGAAAAAATTAAAAGGAAAAATATAAGAGAGAAAATAAATAAATTTGTAAGAAAACAAAATTATTAAAATAGTAAGGATAATTTTTTCCCACAACATGAAAAAAGGAGGTAAAATGATTATTAAATAAGTTGAAGGAGGCAAACTGCAATTGAAATGTAAGTTCAGGGGCATTTGCATTTAACCCTGTAAAAAATTCATTAGTTTTTTTTTTTCCAACCATCTCCGCTCTACCTCCACCCGATGTGACTCCCATGTTAGGGATGTCATCAAACGTCTCTCGACAAAGTTTTTCTTTTTTTCCTTTTAGTTTTTAACTAGCATTAATGCCTCATGCAATGCTTGAGGTTGCTCTGGTTGGGCAATGAACTGATATGTTATTGTTTGAGTCTATATGACATGTTTGTAATTGTTTTTAGATTATGGCTAAGGTGGGATAAATGAGTGACACATGACTTCTTAAAAAGGTATGGTTTATAATTATTGAGGAATGAGGAGTACAAATAGAATGATTAGGATGGGTAATGAATGTGGTTTTTTAGATACATGAAAGAAAAAACCTTGTTGTTGTTGGTTGGTACGATACAGTAATCTTTGTGTTGGCATTTTAATTTAAGCTGATATGAGGAGTTAGATGGAAATAATGGGGTTAGATCCTCTCAAGTACATTTCTCTCTAATTCTCTCCAATGATCTATTACATTTAAGTAACTAAAATTTATAAAAATTATCAAGTTACATCAATAATTTTGTTTCAATGAATAGATCAACATATTTTAAAATCAAATATATTCGTAAATATTTTATCATTCAATTCACTTATAATATCTAAACGGTGTAAAATGGGTCAAAATCAAGATAAAATTATATTGAAATGTTAATCAAATGGAAAAAAATAATCTATTTATTTTTAAATTTTATGTGTGGCAAGTATATGTAATAAATTAAATTATGAACGCATATGATTTTTAAAAAATATTTTTGAATTATATTTTTATGGAATGTATGAGAAACACTCTTTTCAATATACTTGAGAGGAATCTAACCCGAAATAATAAATAAGCTAGAAATAGAGAGTTTTCAAATATAGTATTATTTTACGCCTTTCTGCAAAGTATCTAAATTTGTGCAAACTATAACTATTTAGACCTAGAAGTTTCATGGAAATAGAGCTCGGTTAGCTTGTAACACTAACACAATTGGATTTGAACTCCAAGAAATTGCATAACTGAGACATGATGGCTCCAATAGAGGTTATATAAATGACCACAAGAAAGCAACAATAGTAAAAGAATAGGGTTATTGAAGGATCCAATAGAGATTGTATTAGGAGTGGCAATGGGTGCTGTCGTGTTATCTAGACTCGTTTATAATTGTGTCGTGTTTGAGTCGATTTAGTTTTACTTGAGATGTACCATCCTATTTGATAAAAATTAAATAACTTACGATAAAATCTCAAATTTTTATTCTTTAATAACTTAAATAATTATTAATACGAACGTTGTTCCTATATAAATTTAAAATATATTATTAAAATTATTGGAAATTTTTAATTAGTGTTTGAAATAATTATTATGTTTAGTTTAATTATCTTACATTAAAAATATGATTAATGATCTTATAATATTCTATATTGAATTATAATCGAAATAACATTTTAACAAAATATATTTATTTAATAATTTAATGTGTTGTAGTGTGATAAATGGATTAAAATAATATTGATCTGATAAAATACGGATTGTTTCATGACATGTTAATTTTATATCATATTATCATATCATATAAGAAATTACACTAATGTATATATATATATATATATATATATATATATATATATATATATATGAGAGCAACAAAACCGGGGGAAAAAGAGGGTAATTGAAGGCTCCAAATTCCAATAGAGGAAGTATATTTGAGCTCCAAGAAAGCAAATAAAAACTAAACAAATGGTGATACATTGGCAGTACAATATGATGACACGAAGCATATGTTACAGATGGCAACAAGCCAACAACACGGCAAGTGCTTTCAATATTTTTGAATGGCATAAATGCCATCAGCATAATGGCAAGCGTCAACCATTGTCCAAGGACATAAGGCTAAGTTTGGACGGAAGAGAAAAGAAAGTAAGGATTTTCTATTATTTAGGAGTTTGAAATGGGTAGAAAATAAAAGAAATAGAGATAAATGGAGAGATAAAAATTGAAAAAAAAAAAAATCCTTCCATAAGCGGGAAGAAATAGAAGAAAAAGTTACATTGCCTTACAACTAATTATGAAATATCATATTTATCTTCTAAATATAATACCAAAATATCAAAAGTTAGGGTCACTTTAGTAAAATACTAACATTGATGAAATGTTTCCTTTCATTTATCCCAAACAGTTTGAAGAAAATTTTCAATATTTTCCTCCTCATTAAAACTTTTCCTTCTACATCTTCTATATATTGTAAAGATGTTTATAATTATAGGAATCATATAACATGTATTAAGACAATGAAAGTTTCATCTAGTAATAAGATTAAACCAAGAAGGCAAACTACATCAGCTCCATATTATTATAAAGACGAAATTAACCCTAAAAATATGTTACAATGACAAAAAAGGTGGACCAAATGTTACCGTAGAAAGGCCATTCTGCCTTTTTAATAATAGATATAAAGCACCAACTACCATTCCAACTTCTGGTAGTCATTCCATTTTCCCGCCAAAATTTTTAGGACAAAATGGACAAAACACAATACTTTTATGGGGATAGAACTGTAATTTCAAGGGTTAGGGTTATGGGTTGAGGGAGTTCATTTGATTAGTTCTCTTCTCATTTTTTCCCAGCGCCGCTGCCTCTCCCTTTTCTCCTTCTTCTCTCCTCTTCGTCTCCCCCTTACTTTTCTTCTCTTCTACACTGCTGTCTCTTCCTCCATTCCCTTTTATTCCATTCTTCTTCTTCCCTTCTTGCCTCCTCCTTCAACCCTCATTCCATCATAAACTTCTTTTATTTTTTTCCAACAAAATCTAAATTTTCATAATTTCTTTTTTTCCCCCTCTTTTTTTATGTTTTGCGCCTAAACAATAATTGCGCCTAAACATAATTGTTGCTAATTTCCTATTTTAATCTTCATTTTAGGGAAAATTTTGTAGCAACGAAGGAGATCTTCACAAAGCAAAAGTTAAAGTCCCTGACAATAAAAATTAGTTGATTGGTTTTTATTATTTTGCATGGCATAGATTAATTGGGCTTATGGTTTCAGTAGTGGTATTTTGTTTAGCTTGCCTACTTGAATTTTATTATTTTTTATTTTTATTTTTATTTCAAAAATATTTTGCTCATCTTTTTTTGAGCCTTGACTAATGGAAAATGTCTGTTACAAAAATTTGGAGATTGATTGATTTTTGTGGCTAATTTGTTTAGAGGATTTCCTTTTCTTTTCTTTCCTTTTGTGATGTTTTGTTTTTTAATTGCTACATTTTTTGAATAGATTATGATAACTGGAGATTATATTAACCCTTCCAAAATTTTCTTCTAATATACCTCTTGCCTGTTTAAGAAACAAACAAATTTGAGCCTTGGTTTTTTTTTTTCATAATATTTATATTGTTCTTTTTATACTTTTATTTTATTTCTGTTAAGAAAAAAGGTATTAATTTTCAAAAGTGGTTGAACCTTTTTTTATGTATTTTTTCATAAAAAACGATTGAAAAATTTAGTAATCAAGATAATTTGAAAATTTGAGAAATGATTTTTGTACTTATTTAAGTAAAATTTTTGAAATGAAGAAATTTTCAAATTTGCTTAACAAATCACAATCATTTGCTTATTTATTTACTTTTTTTTTTTTGCTCTATCTAATTTTTTCTTGTTCATAATTTTAATAATTTCATTTAAGATTCTTTTTTTCAAATTAAGGTATATGAAATTTAGTGCCTAGAATTGTTTTAAAAAAAATAACCTTTTATATATCAAAGTCAGGTGATGATTGACATATTAAGGTGAAAAGTGGCTTCTGATATATCTTCTGCTTTGGTAATTTAAGTTTTACATAGTAAGTTTTTTTTTATATGTTTAGTTACACATTTATATACACATGAGGTTAGATTTATTTTTTTTTTGCTATTTTTTGTTGTGATAATGTTTTTGTAAAAATACCGTTCTCCCATGTGTTTTTGGACCAGACTAAAAGAAAAATCATGGAATAGGACTCCCTGTACTTTTGAAACTTAGAGTTTGTACTACTGTAGCTGGAGAAGAGGTAATCATTATCTATTTACTTTTTGAATTTTTCTTGATATTGCTTGATATGGTGATTAATTGTGACATTAGTTTGACGTGCGAATTAGTATCATATTGTATTGGATATTATATATAAATATGGTGTTAATAGATGAATAAATATAGATGTACCACATTGTGTTTGTTTAGACAAAGTTTACATTGTGTTTGTTTAGCCAAAGTTATTATTAAAACTCTTGATTAGCTTGATACAATTCCTTTCTTTCTATGCCATGTTTTGCTTGAAATCTAAATTCTTTCTAATTTGCTAACCTTAAACATTTTAAATTTTTTTTGTATGTTTAATATCAGAGAAGCAGTAAGTTGCATCTTGCCATCTTAAATCCTAGATACTTCAAAGTCAAGGCATGTCATGTCGCTTTTCATGCATTTCTACTTATGAGGTATATAATTTTATCTTTAACCTAAAAGGTATCCTCTCTTCAATAAAGTTGACACATAAATCTTTAATTTGATAAGCGGTTCAAAATTACGACATGTTTATCTTTTTAAATACTTTGCTTATTCCTTTTGCGTAATATAATTTCCAATGGAGCTAAAGCTTCGCTATCAATAAGTGAAAGTTTAAATAACTTTTGTGTCAGATGCTTATTTCTCAAGAACTTTACATTCTGTCTGTCCATTCAAAATCAAGCTATTTGCTTATTTGTGCAAACATGGATTTGTGTGATATGAATATTTACTGTTATTTATCTCATCTGTGATCATTATTAAAATATCTATAATTTCGGTTAACCATTCTCAATCATTTATCTTTTGTGTTTTCTGCAATTTTAATTTCTTAAAGAATGTTACATGATTCCTTTAGCGCACACATGTGTTTTAATGATGGATAAATGTGTATATCAGTTGCACACTACTCGTTTTGTTTGACCATGCTTGGCTTGGTTCTTGGATTTTTCAAATTATTTGAGTACTACATAATTTGTTATGATAACTGTTCAATATATGATGTGCCTATGTTCTTAGGCTGTAGTCTTTGGTTCTGGATACATTTATTTGTTCTTGTTCGACTTGTAAATTCATGGTTAATTTAGATAAATGATTGTATACTTTAAGTGTTAAATATTGACTAGTAGACTCTGTGAAGACCTGTAGTTTATGATTACAATCTGAGTGTCGTAATTGAAGTATGAATATGTTATCTATTTTTTTTCTTCCCCTCACTTTCATCCTTTTTCCTATTCTCCAAGAACAGGAGTTTGCTATCTAATTGTCTTTGACAACACTATTGGCTTAGTCTTAAGTTTCTATATAAAAGGTAAGCTTTTACAATAAATCAGATAGGCTTAAAAGTTTATGCTTTTTGTTAGGCTATAAGACATTTCTTATAACTATTTTTGCCACCTCAGGAGAAATGATACTGGCTATAGAATCCATTTTATCACTAATTAGTAGATATGATATCCAACTTGAATTCTATTTTATTCTTTTTCTTTTTTTAAATTCTCTTCATACAACCTGTTTTATAACTAATCAGTAGTACCATTGGACCTGAATCTTTATTGTTATTTGCCTTATGTTCATTGTCAAAATATCTGTAATTTTGTATAATCGTTCTTAATTAGTAATATTTTATATTATCTGTAATTCTGTACTTTGAAAGAATGTTACATGATTACATTAGCGTGCGCACACACAGGATTTATGGAAGATAGTTGTGTAAATCAGTTACACGCTACTGGTTTTTATTGACGTTGCTACCTCAAAGCACACTAACTTATGGCAATGATTATACCACATGAGAATGACATGTTTCTTCTTCTTTTATCATTGGGTCTAATGTTTATCTGACTATTTATTATTTATTTCCGTTTTTGTGAAATATAATGAGCGGACATAGGTCCTTAAGTTGTCACATGCAGACTTATGTATGGTAGAGGTATAACATGCACCAACTATTTTTTAATGTGATATAAATGATTCAGGAATAAGTTGTGTTTTAACTTGGTTTATGTCTTTCTATTTCTCCTTTGCCTATTTACAAGTTGTTGGTGTAATTTGTCTTTTTAGCTTTTAAGTAGTTACTGGTGAGTGTTGACATTTCTTCTCTTAAATGTTCTTTGTTTTTCCTCTCTATAGTTTGGTACTGTGTTATTTAAATATTACTACTGTCTCTAGTTTGAATGGATATAATTATCTAATCCAGTGTTCTTATTGTGTCTTAGAAAGTTTCCATTCTTTCTAATTCACATGTTATGTTATGACAAAAATTATTTAAATAAAATTAATCTTTTTATTTGCGAAAGACTAACACTCATTTCTTTCTTTCGCAACTTGGATACCTAAACAAGTGTTGAGATATAATTAGTTCTATAAAACAAAACAAGTTTGATAAAGTCTGATTAGACGGCTTCAACAAAATGCTATTTTTTTTTTTTTTTGCGATTTTTATTATCCATATTGAAAATTAGTCTCATTGTAATTGTTTTTCTAATTTCTTTGTATAGTGCTATTTTTTCTTCTTATAATGACATGAACCTTTAATATAGTACTAAAACATATAGTAATTAGATTTTTTTTTTTTTTATAAAGTCTCTTTAGATATTCCATTTGAGGAGTCATTCTAAGAGATTTGTTATTGTCAATGCTTAACAGATTATGTTGAAAGACTACTTTGTCTATTTTTATGTCTATTTGATTTTTAACTCTTTTTTTTTTGTTTTTTTGGTTTCATGCTCTATATTTTACCTTTTCATTGTAAAGTATTTCACTCTCTTATTTTGTTTATTGATTTCTTTCTTTTAAATATTTGTTAATCTTATATGTATACATTACATTGATATGAACTTAAATTTATTGGCTACATGTATATAATTATTGTCTCACCACGCGAAGCACAGTCATATTAACTAATATAAATTATATATGTAAGATTATTATTTTGGGTTATGGAGAGGGGCCAATAAGCTTCTAAATCTACCCAAATTCATTGCTAACATATAATGGTTGAATAACTGCAAATCTACAATGTTGTGTTTGGACAGATGAATTTTTAATGAGTGAATTTGTATGAGTAGATTTGAAATGAGATAAATTTGAGATTGTGTTTGGATTAATGGATTTGAATTGAACGAAAGATTTGAAATGATTGAATTTGAATTGGGTGGATTTGAAATGACATGAAATTTCGATAAAATTAAAATTCACTCATTTAACTATTATAATCACACTCTCGGGATTTCAAATCCACAACTAAATCAAATAACTTGTTTCGATTGCTTATTAAAAATTTTATGATTTCAAATCAAATCTACCCAAATCCCTCCATTCAAACACAAAGTGAGTGGATTTAAAATCCACTCATTTAACTCTTAAAATCTCACTTTTATTTATTATCAATTTTAAATTTCTAACTAAATCCATTCACTTATTTAGATAAATATATAATGGATTTGATTGAAACTTAAATCTTTCTAAATACAATCCATATCAAATTAACCATGAGAATTCTTACCCTACAAATTGGTGCACAGGAATGGCTTGGAATGGAAAAGCCTTTCCAACTTATCCATTCCATTATATGCTTGGTATGAGAGTTTTAAATTGGAAAGGTCATTCCTCCAAGAAAAACCATTTCTACAAGATCATGGAATCCCCGTTCCTCAGAAAAAATTGAGATAATCTTCTCTTTCTGAGATTGATTGAGGAAATTCTTAATGATTTGTCTGTCTCTTATAGTTTGACAATGTATTCAGTTTTTATTCAAATTTTTTCTTTGCTCTAGTTGTAATATTTTGACAAATTTATAAACACATTTTTTTCAAAATAAATATGATATTTTATAATTAGTTAAACTGTACGATTTAATTATTTGAGTTATGTGAAATTTGCACGAAATAAGAATTTTAATATTTCTAAGAGATTGCAAAAATTCATTTTTTTAAGCAAAAATATAATTATATGGTTGAAATTTTAAAATCCAAGTATATAATTTCTCAAATAAAAAATAATTAAATGCAAAATAGATAAATATATAAATAAAACACAATTTAGATGCCATAAATAGTCCATATTATTTTTATTTTGTTTGCATAGCTTTCTTATCATAATAAATATATATTTTTTTTAAACAAATAGTGTTATAAAATTAGCTAAATTATGCTTTTTAATATGTACATAAAATTAGCTAAATTCTGCTTTTTAATATGTACTTGAATGAAAATATATATATATATATATATATATATATATATATATGTAACTTTTTTTAAATTTATTTTTATCCTTATTGAAAAATGTTTAGAGTTTCTTCAGACCATAGACATGTAAATAGATGAACAAAAAAAAATTGTATATTTTTTTTAAAAGAATCAAGATTATTTAAGTCAAGTTAGATTGAAATCCTTTCTATTTTGATATCTAAAATTAATTATACCAAACGCTAATAAAAGAGTACTTATTCCATTCTGACTTAAGTCACAACACATGTGATGAGAATAAGCATTCTTACCTATTTTGGGTAGAAATGCATTTGCCTGGAATAACCTTTCCATTCTAAGTCATTCCTACATACCAAACATGGGTTAGGAAATTGAGTTGGAATAATATATCAAGTTTATAATAAATTGATAGTAATTTCTTATTATTTTTCTTGGTAGTATATTTGTTATTATTTGTATCCTTGATAACGCATTAATTTGGTAGTGCATGACTCAGTCTACTACTAGTGGGAAGGCAATCATACAAGTGTGCAATTTAAAAATAAAAAAAAATGCACCAAAAATAAAAAAGAATAGGCAGTACAAATGTTAAAGAAAATTATTCAAAAAATTAAAAGAATATTATAGGTAGTAGAGGGTAAAAAGTGAGAGGAAAGTTATAGATAGTTACACTATAGAGATGAGAGTATAATTGATAAATTAAAACATAACATACACCAATCTCCCTCTTTATATACACACATAGTATAGATTCTTTTGATATATCAGTGTTTATACACATAGTATAGATTCTTTTGATATATCAGTGTTTTTCATAGAAACATTCGTTATTACTTATTTCATACATGTAATGAGTATTTCAGACCGTAAGTAACAAAATTTTCTTACTTTTCAATTATTTCAACAATTGTCATACTCATTTTGAATTGCAAAATGAATAGTAAGACTCTTTTTGATATATTGCAAAGTGAGTAGTAAAATTCTTTTTGATATATCATTGGTATCCTTGATAATGCACAAATCTGTAGTGCATGACTCTTTATCTACTATTCTCTTGATATATCTCCATAATTAAGAAAAACTAAAATTATTAAATTAGGCACAAAGCAAATGTTAATGTGTTGTAAAAATAAATCAAGATTATTAACCTTGACCACAAAACTAACTAAAGTAGGAAATTTATAAGTGTAGATGAGAGAATAGTAAATAGAGAAATAGTAGAAAATTCTTCAATATCCTATATTATAAACTTTTCAAAAGCTTTTCAAAAGACTTATACAAGACTTACAAAAAACTTACAAATGAGTTATCAAAACCCCCTATTTATAGGGTTACAAGTTAGGGGACTCATAAATATGATACATGAATCACAGGAACCAATAAGCCTTCACGGGAATCAATAAGTCTTCACAAAATTCAAGGGGATAAATATCACATTAACCGATGTGTTTAGGAAGACGAATAGACATCCACCTTTATAGAATTCATAACACTCCTCCTTGGATGTCTATGCGTCAAAGAATACGCGAACAATTACTGTCTCTTTAAAAACCTTTACCAGGAAAAATCCAGTGGAAAAAAACTATGGTAGAGGAAAAAAGAGTACAGTGCGTCTTATTCCATGTTTATAGTACACTTTTGTATGCTGCCTCGTTAAAAACCTCGCCAGGAAAATTCATTGGGACAAAACCATGGCTAAGAAAAAAAAAGTACAGTGTGTACTTATCCTCCCCCTCATAAAAGTATCACTTGAGATGATGCATCACAATTTTACAAACAAACTTCTCAAATGTTGTTGCTAGTATCACCTTTGGATAATCTGCTAGATCATCGCTTGAGGGAATTTCGTTGTATATCAATTTCATCATACTTCTAAAGATTATGAGAAAATAAAATTTTTCAGAGAAATACAGCCTCCTTTTAGCTAAGCAACATATTTAGCAATGTCTTTATATAATGTCATTAGAAGTCTCACATCTAATATTAAACACATATCTTCTCGATATGTTAGGTCAATAACTGTAACCAAACATATTCACTACTTGCTTCATATATTGCAATTATGTCAAAATGATTGCAAGAAGTAGTGACTAAATTAATTGATGCCATGATATCAATTCTCTTATACTTCTTCATAACTCATTCGAAATCGAATTATGTTGGATTAAATGAATATCCAACATTTGATGTCATTCCAGTATTTTCGTATCGGAGAAGAACTAGATCGTGCTAACAAATTTACAGTACATGTTAGCACTGAGAGATATGGTACTTCAGGACCAATAAGTTCTTTGTCATTCTCATGAGAACGAAAAATTATTATTATTGATATCAATCAATCTCACAACCATTGGGATACTCAATAGATGTATTCTATCCAAATAGAATCATTCTAATACCTTTTTGGTATAAGTTCATTGATGAATAAAATTTTTCGTTCGATAAGTGCTCGAACTATAGATCTTTGTCAAGATCAAATTATTCTATTTGAATCGCTTCAGGAGTTCTAACGAAACTCTTCAGGAGTTCTAATGAATTTCTTCTCTTATTTAAATAATATTTATATTATTAACATATACAACAGTTATTACAAATTTTGGTTTTGTGTCTTTTGTGAAAACGTATAGACAAACAATTTAGATCATTTTTATAACTCTTATTCAAGAAATATTCATTGAGACAATTATATCATATTCGCCTAGATTGCTTTGAACTAATCCATACAAAGATTTTTGTAATCTCATTGAACAATGTTCCCGGCAAACTTTACATGCTTCAAGCATGTTAAATCCTTCAGAGATTTTCATACAGATATCGATATCAAAATGAGCCATACAAAATATATTCAATATCTATTAAACGCATTTCAATTTTTATGAACTGTCACACAAATTAGATATCAAAAGGTGATTATATCCTCCACAAGAGAATAAATCTCTTCATCATCGATGCCAAATTTTGCGAAAACTTTCGCTCAACAATGTATGCTTTATATAGCACAATTTCATTCTTCTCATTTCATTTTCGTACAAATATAGTTGTACCCATTTAGAAATTTCGACTACAGGTCCAAATGTTCATGTTTTGAACGTGAATTTTCTTTATATTGTATCTTTCAATCATTTCTATATCGATATTTGTTCGACAAATATTTACTCAAATTCAAGATTCTCGATTTCTATTCAAAACATCAGCTGATATTATAAACAATAATATGTTGTCGACAACAATCTCTTTTCGGTTCCATCCTTTTCAGTAGTGACATAACTTATCGAGATTTCTTTTTCATCAGGTACCTGATCCACTTCTGGAGTTTTACGATTAGTTATGTCTAGGGTCTCTTGGAAGCACCCGCCTCCACTTTATGACCATATCTAATATTTGTTCCTTTCCCCTGACAAGAATTGTTATCATTTGGAATTGATTAGTCAACCTTATATTTATCTATGATAACTATAATTTATATTGATGGCTGTACTCTTATACACATAATGATTATTAAGATTGAAATATGAAATACTCTTAATAATCAGATATACTAATGAATCTATATATTGATTCATAATATTTTGTAAATAAATTATCTTGTGAACTTCAAGTTCTTATACTTCAGACGAGGATCAAAATATGATAATTCATTTCATTTAATTTTCTTTTATCCAACTACTTATCTTCTCCCCCTGATATTGAAAAATATTTTTATTCCAATCGACAAATTATAATCATATATAAGTGCCCTATAATATTTTAAATTATTTAATCATAAAGGGTAACTTATATCATACATATATTCCCCATTTTCTTTTATAACCCATCTTTGTGCGTTGCGATGGAATAACATATATCGCACAATTAAAAATTCATAGATGGAAAACTTTGGCTCCTGACCAAAAGCCAGTTATAATGGAGAGAATTTAAAATCTTTGTTAGCCTGATGCATATAAATGCTGTTGCAAGCAACATAACATGTTCTCATAAGTAATGGTCTAACTATTTTGGAGGCATTTAATTTTATTAAACCATTTTATGTATGAACACGTGCTTGAGGACGTTCATACAAATATCATCAAATATTTGAAATATAAATTCACCAGTATTATCAAGACAAATTTTCTTGATTTCATAATTTAAAAATTGTGCTCTTAAGCTAGTAATCACGCAGTTAACTCCAGGTTGCGATTCGATAATAAGCACACATGTGACCATCTAGTAGATACATCTATCAAATCATAAAATATCTAAATGGTACACATGAAGAGTGAGTGGGCTCATATATCTCACCTTTATTTCATTCCAACAATGGAAGGTATTCAATCCCAATTTTAGCTAGTGATGATCTAATAATTAATTTCTTTGAGAACAAGCAACACAAGAAAATTCATTGAATTGAAGAATCTTCTGATTGTCCAATATATGCCTATGTGAATTTTCAATAATTTTTTATGCATCGTAAATGACTTGAGATGGTCTAACCTGTCATTGTCAAATAATAAAAGTATTTGAATAAGTAAACTTCAAGTTTACTATAACATGTGCTTCAATTGTATAGTACAAATCAAAAGAAAGATATGCAACTATTCCATAGCACATTTCTTTTCTAATGTTGTATAGATACTCAATAATTTTTTCATTTATAGTCTCAAAATGATATCCTTTTCAGCAGATATCTTTAATAAATTTCTTCAAAATTTAGTAGAAAAAGTGCATTATTTGTAACTATTTTGTTCCTTCAGGGAGATATATATTTGCTCTACCGAAACTTTCAATTAATTTTACAATAACACTTATAGTATTAACAGTTATTTCTCCCAACTTCAGGTGAAAAAATATTTCTTACTTTTGAGTATTATATATATTGTTACATTATCATATACATATTCTCATACCTCAGATACATTTAAATGTATATCCATATGTTTCTCTTTAAACAAATAAATATAACAGTAAAACAATATAAGATAATAAATTATGTAAAACAACAAGACATGTAAAATTCTAAAATTGTAATAAAGACATACTAAATAAAATACATGCCATTTTCTTTCTTAGTTATTTTCACCGTCAACCAAACGGTCAATACTTCTTTCAGGGAAGTAATCAATAGCACAATAACTATGGTCAAAATCATTATAGAGAAAACTTGTTTCTATGATTTCTCTTTATCTTCCAATGATGAATTCTTAAGATAATTCAAGAAGACTATTTGACATACGACAGGTACGTGACCAATGGTCTTTCACAGCATAACGATAACGTTTATTTTTCATATCATTCTTAATGTACGACTGACATCTTCTCTTTTATATTTTTATTAATCCACCACTTCTGGTGGTGTGTTGTAGTACTATAATCAGAGTAATGTTTACTGATAAACATCATGAATATGTTAGTTTCGACTATCACCACGTCCACAAGTACTATTTAAACTTTTGTCACATTCACTTCGGAGAACGGAACATAATTAATTGAACGAGATTCATTTGAGTAACTCATTATTTTATTCAACCATAAGAAGATATGAAAGTTATAATATTTTCTAAAACTCTTTGCCAGTATTACTTCTTCAAGAGCATATTTAATGCAAGAAAGTAGAGAACATTTTCTCTAATATGTTTTTACAAATGATCTGTATAACTTTTCTCATAGATCTGCTGGAACTTTTAAATAGGAAAATTTTGAATTCTACTCTTATTCAGGAATATAATAACGAAAATCATAAATTTTGTTTAACCTTACTTGGATATAGCATTTTGCCTTTTCTGATTATGTCTTCAGGACACGTCAAATCCGAATAAATTTTAATAGCCAAAATTCATTATAGATAGTTTATTATGTATAAGAGCTGATAATTCAAGTTTAATAATATTATGTTGATACAACTGAAAGTATAAAACAAAATATGGTAATAGAGAGTATCCAAAAATTTTAAATCGTACCGTGGCTATAATAATTAAAATTCTATATATCTTCGTCATATTGAAAGCTCTACATACCTTTGTTGTGTTGATTTAAAATTCTATCTCAGTTAGTCAGAGTCTCGTGCTGATAATGTGTTGTAAAACTAAATCAAGATTATTAACCTTGACTATAAAACTAACTTAAGTAGGAAATTTATAATTGTAGATGAGAGAATAGTAAACAGAGAAATAGTAAAAAAATTTTCAATATCCTCTATTATAAACTTTTAAAAACCCTCAGCAAAATCCTTTCAAAAGACTTGTACAAGACTTACAAATGAGGTATCAAAACCCCCTATTTATAGGGTTACAAATTAGGTAACTCATAAATATAATACATGAATCACGGGAACCAATAAGCCTTCACGGGAATCAATAAACCTTCACAAAATTCAAGAGAATAAATATCACATTAACCGATGTGTCTATGAAGACGAATGGACATCCACCTTTATAAAATTCATAACATAATGAAGTTAAAAATGGAACTGTTGGGGGAAAAAATGCTTCTTCGAGTCAATTTATATTCTAGTAACGTAAAGATAGGGAACTCCAACAACAGCAACCACAGTATATTATAAAAACACCAAAAACACAAATCACAAATGTATGTTTATTTCGGTCTTGAGATGCTTTATGCATTGCCTGGTTGCCCAAGACCAAAATAGAATTAATCCCAAAGACACCTATCTCTATTGAGAAATTGCTTGTTATTCTTCATCCACCAATGCAGAAAATGCTCCTATATTACATTTTTAATCCACCATCATCATGCATCAATTCTGGAAATTCTAAATTTACATTTTCACTGCAATTCCACATTGACAGTAAACTTATTTAATATCAATACAGAGGTATCTAAGCCATATTGCTGAGATCATTGCATTTAGAGATGGAAGAAATTGCTTCACGTAGTATGCTTTGTGAATGAATGCAGAGCAAATAACAAGCCCATAAACAACTAAAGCAGACAAATTAAGACTGCCTGTTTCAGCTATTCAACATCTTTAACCGAATTCTTAAGTCGCATTTGGAAGCCAAGATTGCAGGAGGGACCTAAAGGCTGAATCAGAAAGCAACAATAGGTAACATAACGATAATTAACTATTGATTGATTCCATTACAAGCAGAAACAATAGGATAGTGACTATTCCGGGAGAGAAAAAAGGACCTCATATGATCACAAACATGATTAATTATATGAATCTGTCAGACCCTACTTTTACCAATACACGAAAGAACTGTGTCTTATCAAGAACATTAGAAACTGGATCAGATACAAAGGCCAGAAGACATTCATGGAAAGTGAAGTTTTCTCATCGAATTTTCTTGCAGATCAATACCACGACAAACCAGAAGAAGAGTTTGGACTATAGCAACTGCTTTTGGAAAAGACATCAAGTGATATGTAACAGCACAGGATGTAATAAGGAAGCAGTAATAGATTTAAAACTTCAAGCAGACTGGACACCATAAAATTGCCTCACTAATCATTCAGATGTGTTGAATCTTATACACATCTATAATTTATACCCTAAACAGACAGAATAAAAAAGTAGAACTGTAGTTAGAGTCCTGCATTCCATAGAGAAACTGCAATGAAACCACAAACAAGAAATTTGAAGACAACATATAACATTGCAATAACGACCCAATGTAGTCTTGGAGTTAACGAGATGACAAAGACCACATTATCTCGCAGAGGAATCCAAAAACACTATGACCTAATCCATGGCCAACATTAACTGATCTAGCTATCTCACAACAATGCAGATTGGAGACATTTACTCACAGCCTCCAAAAAATGGTGAAGGATGGGCTACATAAAAATGTCTAAATATTACAGGTGATGGTAAATCTTTCCTTGAAATGTCAATCATAAAGCATAAAACAATGTAATGGAGGTAGATTTTCATCTCATACCTAAGTCTGCAACAATCATACATAATTCGAAGATAAATTTTGATTTGAAAAAAAACAAAGCTTCAAAGACTCTCTGCTTATCAACCATGAGTATTGACAGCTTCCCATACTAGATTCTTTGGAATAGGCTTGGTGAAATCCCGAGCCTGCAATGCTGCATTTTTAAGTGTCCTAAGGGTCATCACATTGGCCTCCCAAAACGATGCAGTGCTATAAGGCAAACCATGCTTCTTGCAGAGCTCCTTTACAAAGGGAGAAATTTTCCTAAGCTGGCATCTGGGTAATCTAGGAAACAAATGATGCTCGGACTGAAATTGCAAGCCACCATGAAACCAGTCCATCCAGGAAGCGCACGAAATGTCAAGACTACCACTAGTTTGTTTCTCAGACCAATCATTTCCACTTGGTGATCCAACATAAACACTAGTGGAGAAATGGTTCAAACAAAACTGAACATGCTGAATTCCAGTTACCACAAAACTAGCTACCACAAACATAATTCTTTCGCCCCAATTGGGTAAACAAGAAACCAGCAATGGATACCAAATCCAGAACACAAGCAGCCCCAATAGCTCCTGACCCCTATTGGGCACTCTTCTTTTAGATAACAACACTATAAAAGACTGAGCAAACAAATTGATTCTAGCAAAACACATAACAGGATAAAATGTCCAATGCTGATTACTAACAAGAAATCTAGAAACCGAATCAAAATTCATCTTCCTATCATAGAAATAAGAAGTGAGTGAGCTAAAAAACTTAGGTGATACCGCAAAGATAGGCATGTGTTGAAGATCAGGATCGAATTCGAGACACATCTTGCAAGCAATGTGATGAGCATTGTGTGTTCCACTTCCACCAAGCAATGCTGATTCCTGCAAGGCAATTCCCTGTTAGAACCTGCACGAATCGGTTAGCCCCGCGTGACCTCATCACCTGATAATGTCCAGAATCATGCCCAATCCACCCGCTCTGAATCCAAAGAAACCCCATTAATCCACCAGAAATCAAATGGACTAACAAACCTTCACAGCACAAAACACCATAAACACTCAAACCAAACAGAATTGCAATCAACCACATAGTCAAAAAGCACACATGGCCTTTCTTCTCAAACAAGCCCAATTTGTTGAATTCATAAACTAGTTTCCTATAGTCCTTAGAAACATCAGAAACAGAATAATCTTTTAGATAAAACCCATTAAAGAATTTATCAAGAGCTTTCCAGGCAGTGCCTGGATGGTATGCTACAAATGCATCTGTCACATCTTGGCCAGCAAGATTCACTCTTAGGAATTTCACCACCTGGGTGGTCCTTTATCCAATCTGAAACATCATAAACCTTCCCCATATGAACGGAGATCCACAGATCCCCTGGTTTGTTGTGGTTCTTGAGCTCATCTGAGGTAATGTAGCTCTTATTTGGATTCAGCCATTTATGAGATCCAAGATGGTTTCTTTAAAAAAAAACAATCTTTTTGTGTAAAAGAAGGGGATCTGATTTGAATTCTGAAAAAAGACCCTTTTCTTCATAGAGGAATAGATAAGGTGGAAGAAATTTTAGGCCATTGGAAGAGAAAAGATTGGTTGTTGGAGATGTTTGAGTGTGTGCTTTGTGCGTGTTTTGAGTGAGGATATCTGATTCTGATCCGAGGGATATATATAATTCAAGAATCGTCACAGAATGGTGTTTTAAAATGAAAATATTGCTGTGAAAAAGAAAACAGAGGAGAGTTAGCGTGAGCTGTAGCAAAATAAAGCATTGTTGTATTGAATTGTTTGTGACCACCGGATATAAAGTAGT
Source organism: Cinchona pubescens (assembly GCA_025175665.1). Classification (NCBI taxonomy): domain Eukaryota; kingdom Viridiplantae; phylum Streptophyta; class Magnoliopsida; order Gentianales; family Rubiaceae; genus Cinchona; species Cinchona pubescens. The sequence goes on from JANKKI010000324.1 coordinate 114,380, forward strand.
CGAATCGAGAATGAATAGTATCTTATTTGAATTAGAATTCAAAAATTTTTTTAATATTTGAACTCGAGTTTGAGCTTGAAATTTTTTAAATTTGAGATCGATCTCAAATTTAAAAACCGTTTTGACAGTTAGCTCGAAAATAAGTATCTGTCTCTTATACACATCTAAGATGTTTGATTCTTGAACAGTAATATCCTGTCTCTTATACACATCTAGATGTGTATAATAATTTTATATATAATAAAAAAATTTTTTAAAAAATTATATAATACGATAAACACTCAAACATATTATACATATACTCGTCTATCTACTCATGAAAAATTTCGAACTCCAGCAAACTCTCGACTCGAGTCAAATTTGACCTGACTGTTCGCGAGCAGCGTGGTTCCCTAGTGACAACTACTTCTGTTGTTATAGTGAAATGTGAATTCGTTTGAAGCGCAAGATTTTTTTTTGTTGATTGGTTGGTACTACTTGGATTGGAGTGACTTCGTTGTATGGTTTTTATGCAGATGCACGTGGGTGGGGCCTTTCATTGGAGAACACATATATATATGTACTCTGGTAAGAGGGATAACCGTGATTACATGGGACAAGACTTTGTCTCACCACCCATGTTGACAGCTAAGGTAGTGTCTTATGGAAAAATTTTTATATGGATTCGGTTTATAGTAGGTAAAATAGATTTTTTGATCCAAATTTATTCAAATCACCTTCAACAAATTTATTTTTAATGAATTAGAGTGATGTGAATAAATATAGATTAAAAAATTTATCTCACCTATTATAGATCGAATTCATATAAAAACTTTTGATGAATTATTAAAGATATTTCTTCTAAATTAATTTAATTTGAGTTTTTGTTTATATGTATAAAGTTACTTTTCTATAATTAAGGTGATAGCTGAATTATATTAATAAAAGAAAAAAAATAAGAAGAAAATTATTTTAAATAATCATAAAGAAATGCAACAAAAAAAATAGTCTCTTATATAATTTTAATAAATTATTATGGATCATGTGTTTTTAAAATTTTATTTTTACATGAAAAAAATATAATGGAAAGACTGCAAATACCGATACTGTTAGGGAATTTTGTAATTAAAACTTTTGCACAAGTATTTTTAAAGATCCATTGGCATTGATGGGCAGCATTATATTTTTATATTTAGTTATTTTGATAATATTTTTATATTGATTAATAACTAAAGTAGGTTAATTGACACAAAATTAGAATTACAGAATAAAATGACAAATATAATAAATTCGAAAGGGTTAATTTTATATTTTCTTGTAGTGTTTAGGGGTAAAAATGTCTTTCTTATCTTTTTTAATAGTCAAATTGCTGATGTGTAGCGAAAGGGATAAAGTGGTAAAACAATACAAAATTCATGTAAAATTAACATTTTAAATTTATAAAGGATCCATGAATTTCTCTTTAGTAATTCTAATTTATCATCAACATTAAGAATAACTATCAAATGACTGAAAGGGAAGTGGATTGTGGCTAGCAAATTTAATTTGCTACTAGAAAACCTTAAAATAAAAATATATAAATTTTGTTAATTGAGTTGTATGGGCACAAGAATTTGAGTTTACCTTTACATTGTTTTTATTTTACCATTATATCTTAAGGTAAAAATATTTTTAGTCCCCAAAATTTAGTCTGTTGACATTTTTGGTCTTTAGAATTTCACAAAAAATAAATTACGTCCCTCATCTTCTAAATTTCTACTAAGTTAGTACAATTGATAGAAAAATAACATTTTTTTTTGTTAAAAATTATGAGAAAGAGCTATTTTTGTTAGTTTATACAATATAAAGTAACAAATAGATGGTATTTTTTATTAGGTATAGTCATAGAAATCAAAATTATCCTATTTTTATGTCAATTGTCCTAATTGAGTAAAAATTTAAAAGTAAGAGATATGATTTATTTTTTGTAAAATTTTGAAAACTAAAAATGTCAAGAGGCTAAACTTTGGGGACTAAAAGAGTTTGTCACCCTTATATCATATTAATTGACAAGGTTTAACTAATAGATGCACACAAAAAGGAGCTTATAAGTTAGAGCTTATAAGTTAGTTTAATGTAACTCTGAGAGTAGTAGATGATTAAATCAATCAATTTGACAAAAAGAAATTTAATTTAATTTCATTCATCCACCTAATTTTGTATCTTGCCTGGACGGATGTTTGCTTCCTGCCCTCTATCTTCTTCCTAGTATAAGAGGACGTGAGACCGGAATTGATTGTCTTTTTCACGTGCACATCGCAGCATATGTTTTAAGGAAAAAGATGATTTTGGTCCTTTATTTTTTACAAGTGTGTTGTAATTTAGTTCTTTATGTATTACAATAAGTTAATTTAATTATTTATCTTTTAAAATCTTGGTCAGTGTAGGTTTTTTAAGGAAAAGTTGAACAAATTAACAATAGAAGTCACGTGATGTCTAAACAAAAACGATTGAAGGTTCAAAACCTGAAAATGATGAAATTTGTTTCATTAATTTTTGTGATTAAAGATTGTTTGAAGAATATGGGATAAAATTAAGGTTAAGGAAATGGGAGAAGAGAAAAGAAAAAGAAATATTGAGGGTAATGAGGAATACGACTTTTTAAATTCACATGTTCATGTTTTAACGATCACTTGATATTTATATGATTTTCACTGTTAATTTGTTCAATTTTTCATTAAAAACCCCACATTAATTAACATTTTAAAATATAAGACACTAAATTGACTTGTTCAAATTATATCACACCCTAAAAATGAGAAACTAAAATGATTTTTTTCCTATGTTTTATTATGTACTTCCAATAAAGGCAAGTAGTTTTTTGTAATTTACCAAAAGAAAATAGGCAAGTTGTTTTAATTGCTAAGATCGAATTTGTAAAATTTCTTACTAGAAAGTTCCAATATTTTGACAACATATTGAGGTTGATTTTATATCTGAGTTTTAACAAACATTTACAATATAGATATGCCAATATGCAGTTGCTAGATTTCTAGTTTTTACAATAAAAAAATTAAAGGTAAATTCCACTTACTCCCCTTGTAGTTTGTCTATTTGCCTTATACCCCTTCATAGTTTAAACTTAACCTAAAAATACTCCCTTATACTTTTGGTTTAAATGTCCAATAGACGAAAAATACATCCAGTTGCAAAGTTTGACTGACAAACATGCTAAAATTGTAAGACTTGTTAATGAGATTTTTTAATCAGAATGTTATCTACCCAAAGTACCCCTTGTAATCTACTTTGAATTAATGAAATAATGCCCAACAAAATTGAAGGGGCAAAATCGAATTAAACAAAACATTTTGAGGTCAAAATGAGAAAATAAAGACCTATCACCTTTCTCCCCTCCATCTTCCTCAACCACCTGCCACCACCACCAATCCTACCTCCACCCTCCATCCCGCTACCCCATCCCTTTTCCCACCATCCAATATGCACCCCTTATCTCGTAACCCCAACCACTCCCTTAGGCTTCCTACCTAATCCCACACCCCACTCTGTATAAGAAATAGGATCTGCATCCCCCATCCCATTAATCCACTCCCTTAGGCTATCTCCCACCCCGTTCCATCTTGCTACCCCAGAACCCCAATCTAGATACTCCCATCCCTAACCGCACCCCCTTCGCCATCCATCTATCTCGCAATTCAATTCCCCTCCCGTATCCCAAATGCACTTCCTACCATATTTCCTTCCACCATGCTGCTACCCTAGCCCCCTTCCCTACCCCATCTATTTCTCTAAGACCAAATCCACCTTTCTAGCCTTCTTCCACCTTATCCTACCACCCATCTCCACCATTCTAATACCATTTAATGGTCATAAGAGACTTAGTTTTCAATGACTTTAATTTTAATTTATATTTGGTCTTAGAGAAATAGATGGGGTAGGGATTTTCCCTATTAATTCAATATTTTTATTTTTATTCTGATTTTCCCTTTTATTTCATCTAAAATACATGTTCTGATTTTTCGTACTTTTATTCTTATTTTTTCTGAATTTTCTTACTTTTATTCTTATTTATTTATTTATTTTCCCCATTACATCTATTCATTTTTCTTTTTATTTTAAAATTTTGCTTATTTTTTCACTATCTATTTTTTGTGGTTTTTGTTTTTAAAAATATATAATATTTAATAGAGAGCAAAGAACACACGGGTATAATTGACTAAATAGACAATTTCGTCAGTAAAGTACTTTTTCCATCCATTGGGCATTTTAATGGTTAAACCAAAAGCACAAGGGGTATTTTTCGGTTTTTAAACTATAACCCCACGTTTAGTACGCAGGAATGGCCTAGAATGAAAAGATCTTTCCAACTTATCCATTCTATTATATGTTTGATATGAGAGTTTTAAGTTAGAAATATCATTCCATCAGAAAAGACCATTCCTATTAGATTCTAGAATCCCCAGTCCTAAAATGTATAGTTGAGAAAAGTTCTTTCCAACTTCATTTGGAAAGAGAATATTATGAGAAAGATAAGTTTATCTAAATTTATTCTAATTTTCTTCAAATATTTTTCTTTGCATGGTACTTAATCTTTTTCTCTTATACACATTTTCAAAATAAATATGGTAGAACATAATTTGTTAAATTCAGTATAATTTAGTAATTTGAGTTATGTGAAATTTGTACGGAATAAGTATTTTAATATTTCTAAAAGATTGCAACATTTCCTTTTTTTTTTTTCAAAAATGTAACTACATGATTGAAATTTAAAATTCAAATATATAAATTCTCCATGAAAAATGGATAAATATATAAATAAAACATAATTTAGATACCATAATCTGGTCAATTTTATTTTTGTTTTGTTGAAGTAGCTATCTTACGTCCTGGAGTGTTTACTTTAAAATTTAAATATAATGTTATAAAATTAGTTAAACTGTGCCATTTAACATGTATTTGAATGAAAAAAATATTGTGTAACTTTTAGGACTGGGGATTCTAGAATCTAATAGGAATGGTCTTTTCCTGTCTCTTATACACATAAATAACATGAAAAAAATGAAAATTTGTTATACTTCCTAAAAGAATTAGGGATATTCAAGTCAAGTTAGTTTAAAATCATTTTTATTTTGACATTTAAAATTGATTATACCAAACACTAATAAAAAGTTAAAAAAAACCTTTTTCATTATGCTTTGAGTCACCAGACATCTGATGAAAATAAGCATTCTTGATTATTATACTCTAAAAACACGTGATGTTTGGGAGAGACTTTTCTATTTCAAACCATTCCTGCGTACCAAATGTGTGGTAAGAGGGGCATTTAAACTATAGGGGTGTAAGTAGAGTAAAGCCATGAGTTTCGATATTTTTTATTCCAATCTTTAAGAAAATAATATTGAGAATTTTTAATGCATGCGAGTCAATGAATTTAATCATTTATAACATTTGACATAAGGTCATATTGGGTTTACAAATGTAATCGTTCCTAGTGATAATTGAAAGCTTACACTTTTTCCTATTACCAAAGGAAAAATAAAACAAAAAATAATGTATTTTTATATATTTTAATGGTTGGAAAATGTTGATTTTGGGAAAGAATGCTCTAAGTCACAAATACTATAACTTTACGTATGACAAACAATTTAAACTTAGAAGGCGGAAGGGGAAAAATACTTACCTGGACCCGGTCCACGGGTGGAGCCGCTGGTCCACCCCTTGATCCAGGTATGTCCACGTCAAAATCAGAATATACCTCTTGCATATGCTTTGATGAATGAAAATATCTGCCTTTGGCCGTGGCAAAACAAGATTCGTGTTAGGTGGGATTCTATTAAAAGACAGATCGATTTGAAGTACTTTTGGCTCTTCCTTTGTTTTGATTGCAAAATCAACAATGAGGTTTTGTGTATTAGGTGATAATTAAGGAAAATCAAATATCATGTGATTTTCTTTCAGAAAAAATCTATATCATGTCTATATATATATATAATTTTATTTATTTAATTTTTTTTTGGTGGTGGAGAGTCTCAGAAGATCCATGTAATTGTGTAGTAGAGAAAAGGTAGATGGCAGATCGATTCGTTATCAATTAATAGGGTCAAAAACAGGCAGATATGCAACAACCAAATGGCATTATTAATAGCTGTTTTTCCCAACAATCAAAACTACCTAGTGATCCCTCCTAGTTGTTTTCCACTGCATGATAAAAACATCAGATTCTGACTAGGTTGGTCATCAGTCAGTCAGCTTTTAATTATTCAGTTAGAAATTCTAGTTTTTTATTGATTTTCAATGTGAGAAAAATAAAAATCTTAAACAAATTCAATTGATTTTTTATAAGTCGACTGAATTAATTAATACGTTTTTTATTCGGATTTCAGTTTATTTAATTAAACAAAATTCACTAATTAATTAAAAAATTAAATATAAATTAAATACCAAAGTAATAAAACTAAGTGCAAAAAAACTCTATAGACCACTAAAGTATTCAAATATTATGCTTTAGACCATTGAATTTTTTGCGTTTTCATATAAGTAAACTATCAAAAAGGTCACTTAACTATTAAATTATACGAATTTTAGTCACTAAATAAATTTTATGACCAAATAAATCACCAAATTATTAAAAATATCAATTTCTGCCCCTTCCCTAACTTCGTTGGTTAAATCCTCCGTCCAGTAAAATCCTTGACTTGCTCAGAGGGTAAAATTGTCATACTGGATTCAAATTTTTGACAAAAAGAGTACCATTTAAAACAAAATATTTAGGGTAAACCGATTTTTTATCTCACCTGTAAGTAAACTCTGTGATCAGGATTAAATTTTAAAAAATTTTGTTTAAATCAGTAGATGTCATAAAATTTTAAAATTTAATCCACACCATATATCTACAAATGTCTCTTATAAAAATCTAGATTGTACCTAAATACCCCGTTTCAAACTCTGTTTTTAGCCTATATTCCAAATCAAGACTTCAAAGTTCCAAAATCCAACCAACAAATTAAGCCTCAACAGATTTTGTCTTCAAAACCCACTCCTGCAACAATGGATTTTGTAATATGGCTAAAAAAAATCCTTTTAATTTTCAAAATACTTTTTGTCTTCAAATCCCAACCCTATAGCCATAGTTTTGTCATCCATCTCAAAATCCTTCAATTTTCACTCTGAAAATAACCACAATGGACGCCTCAAAAATCTTTTTAAAGTCAAACACTCCAGGAAAAGAACGCCCCGTACTAAACACTGTCTCTTATACACAAGGAGAATTAAAAGTTCAGAGGGGAAGAGCAACAACCAAAATACAAATCAAAAAATTAAAAAGAAAACAACCTAAGAGAATCCCATCAACTCCAAGTCTGGCAGACACAAGAGGAAGCGAAGAGTATATTTTCTTTCATACGAATTTCTGATCTACGCTAATTTTTAGATCCATTATAGCTACAGTTTTTGGCCGCTGCAATTTTTAAGTAAATTGGTCAGCGAAGAAGTTGAAGACACTTTTAGATTTTTTTCGATAATTATAAGTTCAACCCTTCAAGTTTTCCTAGTTTTTGTTTTGACTCCTCAACTTTCTTTCCAAAATTTTTATATTGATCTCAACAAATTATTTTTGCGAATTTTCAATGTTTAGACAATTCAATCCAAACAAAAAGTCATGTGTGTGACTAAACAGTGACTTTAATTGAAAGATTCGGCGGAATAACCTAATTCTGAACAAATATTTTCATGAGTTGATTGACTAAATCAATAAAAAAAAAAAATTAATGATTGAAACCCATACAGCTTTATAGAATGATGACCTTTCCCGCAATTCACTCTTTTCAAATTATCCATTGAACTTATATAAGTGGTATACTTATATCGTCAAATTCTTATATTGATCGAATTCATGACATAGTATTATAGAGTCTTTGATTTATATTGTTCCACATCACTCCACATCACTTAAATAGATGATATGGAACAGTATGGATCAAAAAATTTATGACACTATACCATGAACCCAATTCATGAAAGTATTGTCACTTATACCCATTCCATCTAATCTGAGGGATAAATTGGACGAAATACTTCTGATAGATTTTTTACATGAAGGTTTTTAGAGACAAACTTGTCCAAAACCTAAAAAGTCGGTGATTGCTGACATGGGTAGATGTGAGACCACACACCACTGCGGACAATCACCACCAGATAGTGATTTCATTGATTTTCATGTAGAATTGTGTAATTGAAACCACAGATTTGGCTGGAAATTATCCTTAAAACTATAAAAGAGGGTGCAGACTTGAGGCAGCTCCTCCCTTTCTACACTATACTTCAAGTTGTTTTATGTTAAAATCATTATGGAATCATAATACACTCAGAATATTTTGGTATAAATTCTACAGGACTTGGTCTTAATTTGAGTAGTAAACTATGGTGGTGGTCACCGGAGTTTGCTAAAAACATATTGCACTAGTGGTCTATTTGTTGGACTGGAGAAGAAACAAATTTCAAAACTGCAACCAAATCTCAAGTTTCCTTTTCTTTATATTTTGATCCCAGGATTAAGTATTTTTCACATTAAAGTTCCTTATTAGAAAAGTCAAAATTATTTCAATTATGCCCTTTATTATTTTGTGAGTTGACAATTATATCCCTAATATTTGCATTTTATGTTTGGTTTAACATCAAAGACAAACCGAATGGCCAACAGTATATCACTTTTGGACAAATTGAAAACTGGTAAAAAGTTCAGTGGTCTAAAGCATACCATATGAATAGTTTAGTAGCCCCTTAGGATTTTTGCCCTACAACTAATAAACAAAAATAAAAACCCACTAAAACTAAAACAAGAAACTAAAACCTAAAAATTTAAAAACAATTCCAAAATGTGAATGAATGAAAATATAGAATTGTTTACTAGAACACTATACACTAAAACTAATAAAACTAAATGTTAGGTCATTTGGCTATTCGAGTATTGATTTTCAATAACCAAATTTGAACTATATGACCGATATCCTTATTAGTTTTTATTCAGTTTATCCGAACATTGATTATTCGAACATAAAAAACTAAACTAATTTAGTTCGATCGATTTGTTCAATCAAACCAAATTATAACCACCTCCTACTTCTAACTGTACTTTGAACGAGGGAATTGTTGGTCCAAATCTTATTATTATACAACTGAACAGTTTTATAAGCACAATATATTATTGAAGTTTAGGAGCTATTTGGTTCACATTTGGTAACTAAAATCAGAATTATAAATATAAACCTTCCAATTGGTATGTGTTTGTGTCATTTTCCCTTTTGCTTGTTTAATTTGAAATTTCTGATTTCATTATGTTAATGAATTAAGTAATTTAAAACCCAAGTAACAAGTGAAGAGTGAAAGAGAGTATTTTCTACGAATAGTTTCATAAACTTCCCCTAAGCTTTATGCTAATTGATAAACTTATAAATGTCGTATATTTCATGTGTTTTTTACCTTAGTTTTCATGTAATGTAAGCAATGATTGAGTGAATTATAAGCTTAATTGTTTTGTTTGTAGTTTGTGTATGTCTTGAATGAAAAGGAGTCAAAATGATCAAAAAGTTGGAGAAAAATCAAAATGACACAAAACATGCACCGATAAGGAGCGAATTTGAATACTGTTTAGCATTTTGAGCATAACTTTCTTGTCTGAACATAACTGAGGTGCTTCAAGATGCTTTGAAAAGATAAGAGAGAGAGCTACAACTTTCATGTTTTGATTCCCAAATTCCATCAGTGTCAAGGTAAAAATTGAGGTTGAAATTAAAACTAGTGCACTGGAATTCATGCACATGCGTGAATAAAAGTCTGCGCACGTGTGCAAGCCAAGAAAAAGAAATTTTTGCTTCTAGAAATTGTGCACATGCATAAGAAAGTGCTGCGCATGTGCGCACGACAAGTAGTTGGTAATGTAAATTACTTGTTCTTGAAGTTTTTTCCACCAGGTTGGACTCCATTTCGTGTTTTGGCATATTTTTATCATCTTAGGAGTCTAAACCCTGAGGTATCCCCTATAAATATCACATTGTATGAGGAGTTGAATGTACGTAGTAGCCATTAGTTAGATTAGACATTAAAATAGAAAATTCCTTAGATTAGGGTTAGGATTTTATTTTTCTTGTTCAAGACTTCAAGCACATCAACTCTTGTTCCAGCTACGCTCTTGAGTTTGCTTTCTTTATTTAAATTCAATTTAATTCCAATTTTTATGGATGCAATTTCGTAGTTTTAAGTTGATTTTTTTGTGTTTACTTTTCTAGTTTATTAATTAAAGTTTGCTTTCGGTAAATTTATCGCTTTCTCTAGTTTTAATTAGATTCAGTATTTGTTCTTGTTTTCTAGTGATTAGAATTATTTTGGTTAGGTAGGAACAAAACTCTTCAATTAATTTGTCTAACTAGAAAAAGATTCGTCAACTCTAGTACTTGTCCAATAGTTCTCGTGAGAACGATCCTTACTCACCCGATATTCAAACATGACTCGTATCTTTGCGAGCATGTGTAAGTATTGATTAGGGTTAATAAGGCTTAATTATTACTTTTTTTGTGAATTGAATTGCCTAATCAATATTTACTCAAACAAGTTTTTGGCGCGTTTGTTGGGGACTATTTTTGGAGCAATATTAGGTTTAACTAGACTTACTAGATTAAACTTTTTATTTTCTTTTAATTATTTATGGTTTCTTTTGTTCTTTTTAATTTTTCTTTTGGATTTCAAAAACATAAAAAATCTTCAGAAGCTTTAATATTCGAACTTTGTCATTTTTTCTTGTAATTTATGGTAAATGCTCGTTCTTCCAACCAACCATTATTGTCAGGTGATTTTGAGATTGAACCAACTATAACAATAACCACAGACAGGAATCAAGTCAAGGAGAGAATTTAATGGAGAATCCAAATCGTAATGTTGGGGATCAAGAAGTAGCGGGTAATCATGGCAATGGAAGTAATACTAATCCCGACCCCTTAGAAATTATGCCGTACCAAATTTTAAAGGGGCAAGTTCTAGCATTGCCCGAATACCTGTACAGGCCAACAACTTTGAAATCAAGTCAAGTATAATTCAAATGCTTCAAACCCATGCTATGTTTGGAGGTGGGCCAAACAAGGATCCTTATGCTCATTTAATGAATTTTGAAGAGATTGTTGATACATTTAAATACAATGGGGTACATCCCGATTGTATTTAAATGAGAGCTTTTCCATTTTTCCTGTCTCTTATACAGGGCAAAGGCTTGGTTGCAATTCATTCCAACAATAAACTTTCATGACGTGAAATCAGCTAGTTCAAGAATTTTTAGTCAATATACTTTCCACTGTCAAGGATTGCAAAACTCTGCAATGACATCATATAATTCTGACAAATTACTAGGGAAAGCCTAAGTGAAGCTTGGGAGCATCTCAAGGAGTTGCTTAGAAAGTGTGCACATCATGCCATTCCCTTATGGCTACAGGTACAAACGTTCTATAATGGCTTATTTTCGGAGACTAGATTGATCGTTGATACAATCGCAGGAGGTGCTTTTCCCCTTAAAACTCCAAAAGAGGTGCAAGAGCTGCTGGAGAGGATGGCATCAACGCATTACTACCGTGGCACAAACACTTTTGTCTTATAACAACTAGATGTGTATAAGTCCATCAAGTTAATGCCCAAAAATAGGTATAATTAATTTCAATGATGCCTTCTTAGCTCAACAGGGCATGATGTTGAATATGATGACCAATTTGACAAAGGGCCTAGAAAATTGTGGGAAGGAATTCGTTGAATTCTATAGATTCAACACCTCAAGGGACCTTAACTTGTGACTTTTTTGGAGAAAACCATCAAATGGCCTTTGTGACACACTCATCCCACAAACTGAGCAAGTTCAGTTTTTTTTTTTTCAAATCAAAATTCACGGCCAACGAATCAGCCAAATTCTTATGGTAACACCTACAATCTATCGTGGCGTAATTACCCAAATTTCCCATGGACTAATCAAAATAATGTTCAAAATCTATCCTTCCAACCCAACCAGCCACAGTTAAATTCTTCCAACCAAGCTTCATCCTATAGACCATATCAACTACCTTACCAGAGGGATTTTCAAAACTTTTCTTCTCAACAAAATAACTCCTACCAACCTCCACTGTTAAGACCCCCACCTCAAAATCCCAATTATCCTCCATATATAAACCATGAACAATCTAACGAGGATAATTTGAGGAGGGACTTTGAAGTTTTGCGGAAGGGGTATAAGAATTTGCGAGCTTCTACAATAGGAACAAGGAACATGGAACTGCAACTTGGATAGTTAGATTGGCAAAATAATGAAAGACCTATGGGAGCATTGCCAAGCAACACAATTTTGAATACAAAAGAGCAATGCAATGCTTTTTCATTGAGGGGTGGAAAGGAAGTGGTTGTACAAAATGACAAGAAAAAGGCTGAGAAGGAAGTTGAGAAGCAAAAATTTGAGAAAAGTGAAGATAAACTTGAAGCTGAAGGTGAGGAAGAGAAGATGACAAAAGGAAATGCAATGAAGGAGTCAAAGGGACAACAAATAGAGGAACCCGTGAAATTGGATCCTGCAGTGAAAGTGCCAATTCGTCAACGACTCATTAATCCAAGAAAAGAGGAAAAAGAGAAGTAATTCCCCAAGTTCCTCGATATGCTCAAAATCTTAATGTAAATATTCCTTTGGTTGACGTTCTCAACAAGATGCCTAATTATGCTCGGTTCATGAAGGATCTCTTGGCTCGAAAGCGGCGGTGGGATAATGATGAATATGAGACAGTTTACCTTAATGCCAAGTGCAATGCTATTGTTTAACGGAGATTACCCTCTAAGCTCAAGGATCTCGGTAGTTTCGCTATACCAACGAACATTGGAGGACACACATTGCATTTATCACTTTGTGATTTGGGGGCAAGCATCAATATCATGCCGAAGACTATCTATCATAAGCTAGGGATCACCAATGCAAAACTAACTAATATTATACTCCAATTAACGGATTTGTTTGAGATAAAACCATATAACTTGTTGAAGGATGTACTTGTTCAAGTGAAAAAGTTGGTATTTCTTGTTCATTTCTTGGTATTGGACATCAGCGAGGATAATGAAATTTCGTTGATTCTAGAGAGACCATTTTGATCAACCGCACATGCTTTAATTGACGCTAAGAAATGGAAGTTGATTTTGCGAGTTGATAATGAATCTATTGAAATTGATGTTTTTAATTATGATGACAATGTCCCAATATTTGCAGAAAAATACACTAATTATTCCCTTGGTTCATTCATTGATAGGTTTGAAGACGAGGTACCCAAGGTGGGTCAAGGCAATGCACTCAAAAAGGCTATTGAAATAAATGAAAACTCCAAAATTAACTTGGAGAACAAACCACCGGATGAGGTGAGTGAAATGAGAAAGAATCATGGGATGATTCTTGACTTGACGGAAAGGTGAGGGTTGGAGTAAAGTGACCATGAGCAAGAAGAAGAAAAAATAGTTCAAGGAGCAACTAGAGGCGATAATTTGTATTCTATCTTTGACAAATGCGTGAAGCAAAGGGCAAGTTCAGTTAGAGTTGGGAATCAAGCTTCAAGAGTTGTGAAAAATGGTGTTAAACTTTTCCCGTGGAAACCAAAAAGAAAAGGATGGCCGACCATCCTTGAGTGCTTGAACTAATCTCAAGTGTCAAAATTGAGCCTAAAACTATAAACGAGGGCGCTTCTTGGGAGGCAATCCAAGCTTTTATTGCTTTCTTATTGTTATTTACATTTATCAATACATATTTTAGGTTGTTTTTGTTTTTGTTTTTCTTAATTTAAAACCTGTCTAAGATACACATCTTGTTGTAGTATTAGAGACGTATTTTAACTTGTTTCATGGATATTTATGTCGGGATACACTACACCAACCTTTCTACATTGCCAAAAAAGCTTTCCCTTTCCTTTTTTGTGCTTTTATTTTCTTTAACATTAGGGACAATATTTATTTCTAAGTGTGGGGTAGAGAGTTATCTAGATTTATATTTGCTTGGTGTACTTTGCTCAATTTTTGCTTCAATATTTTAGCTTTTCTTTTGGTCTAAGAACTTCTTAAAATTTTTGTTTGAATTAGCTAAAATTTTTTGAAATTTTTGAAAATTTTGCAATCGCTTAGCATGACTCTTTGATTTTCTGCATTATAATTTTTGAACTGAACCATCATGAGTGAGTAGTTGGTGTCAATAATTTCCTAACATGAATTCTACGAATTTTGAGCACATAGCCATAAGTTCTTTTATTTTTACTAGACACTTACACATAATAATGTAAATTCACTTGTATTGCATCTAAGAACTTACTTTATTACATTTTCTAAACAAATTTTATGGACAACTTAATTTGATTTAAAGATGAGGGTAGAGCATTTCTTTGGACGTTCGAGCCTTTCAAACCAACCTTTATTTTGAAATTTTTTATCTCTAGTACCTTATTAAGCCTTAATTTGTAATGAATGGAGAGAAACACCATTCACTTTCTTTCATTAAAACTCATTTCATCTACCTTTATGAGATTAACAATTTCTTTGATTTTTGAATCCCAAAATATCCCTTAAGAGCTTTAATGCGTACAGTTATTGGTTAAGGGGATAAGAGAGTGAAAGATAGTTAAATGAGGGTGAGGAGTTGTATGAGTGAATGGTGTACAATTATGGGGCAAAAAGGGGGTATTGAAAAAAATTTTGAGTTAAGAAGAAAATTTTCGACAACTGCAGGTAATGTTTATCACTAATACCAAAAGTTATTTTACAGGTTTGCCTGCCTATCACTGGTACCTGTATTTGCAGGTAGTTCCTATCATTGGTACTTGCAGTGGTGTATTTGCAGGTAGTGCCTATCTCTAGTACCCGTATTGGGGGCGGAAATTAAAAAAATTGATACATAAATGTTCAAAAAAAAGTTGGCATATTGGGTTGATTTTGAAGAAGAAAAATTTTATTTGTTGTATGAAATTTTTATGGGTATTTGTTGATTAAGTGTGGGGATATTTCTGTGAAGGATTGGTATTTAATGTGTTGGAGAGGAAGTTTTATTTTGATGTATAGCCAGCATTAATTTAAAGCTCTTTCTTTGTCTAGTAATATCTCTTCTCCCTTTGTTGATTAGCCAATACTCTAGCCTAATATTACAAGCTAAAAAGTCTTACTTGATTTGAATTGAGTTGGTTGTCTATAGTAGTATAGAGGTGTAAGAAAAGTGAACTATGGGGTGTTCAGAAAAATTCTAAGAGTTTGCATAATTTAATCTGAGTGTCCCTAAACCTGACGTTTCTATTAAATAGCTATATTCACACATACACATCGGATTTCATGTGTAGGGTTTTATTAACATTTGAACTCTTGAGTTCTTGGACTATTCGTGATGGTGGATAGGTTCTTGATTATCTATGCGAACAATTATTGAGATGTGTGGATACATTTCCTATGAGCTTATCTGTTTTCATTCTATTTTTGCTCGAGGACAATCAAAAGTTAAGTGTGGCGTATTTGATAAGCTCATAAATGTTGTATATTTCATGTGTCTTTTACCTCAGTTTTCATATAATGTAAACAATAATTGAGTGAATTATGAGTTTAATTGTTTTTTTAGTTTGTGTAGGTCTTTAATGGAAAAGGAGTCAAAATAATCAAAAAGTTGGAGAAAAATCAAAGGATGCAAAATGTGCATCTTCAAAGAGCGAATGTGACACTGTTTGGTATTTTGAGCATAACTTTCTTGTTTGAACTCAGAATTGAGATGATTCAAGATGCTTTGGAAAGATAACAGTTAGAGAGCTACAACTTTCATGTTATATTTTTTCCAAATTCTATCAACATCAAGGTCAATTTCAAGGTTGAAATTAAAATTGGTGCACTGGAATTCGTGAGACAGTGTGAATAAAAGTCTGCGCATGTGCCCAGACCGAGAAAAAGAAATTTTTGCTTCTAAAAATTGAGCACATGCACAAGAAATTGGTCCACAAGTGCGCATGACACGCAGCTGGTGATGTAAATTACTTGTTTTAGAAGTTTTCTCCACCCGGTTGGATTTCTTTTTGTGTTTTGGCGCATTTTATCATCTTAGGGTCTAAACCCTGATGTATCCCCTATAAATATCCCACTGTATGAGGAGTTGAATGTATGTAGTATCCATTAGTTATATTAGATATTAGAATAGAAAAATCCTTAGATTAGGGTAAGGGTTTTATTTTTCTTGTTTAAGATTTCAAGCAAATCAACTCTTGTTCCGACTACACTCTTCAGTTTGCTTTCTTTATTTAAATTAAATTTAATCACTTCTAGTTTTTATTGCAATTATGTAGTTTTAATTTGATCTTATTGCATTTACTTTTATAGTTTATTAATTAAAGTTTGCTTTTGGTAAATTTATCGCTTTCTCTAGTTTTAATTAGATTCAATTTTTGTACTAGTTTTCTAGTGATTAGAATTAATTTGGTTAAGTAGGAAAAAAACTCTTCAATTAACTATCTAACTAGAAAAGATTCGTGAACCCTAGTATTTTTCTAATAGTACTCGTGAGAACGATCCTTACTAACCCGATCTACAAATATACTCGTATCCTTGCGAGTGTGTGTAAATATTGATAAGGGTTAATAAGGCTTAATTATTACTTGTTTGTGAATTGAATTACCAAATCAATATTTACCCGAACACTAATATCAGTTAGCACCCCCAAGCTTTGAAAAATATCATTTACGTCTCATCTCTTGTAAGTAGGCCCTATATTTAGTACCAAATAGCATGATAAGACTTTTATAACTTCAGTACTTTAGCTCTATAACTAAAGGAGTAATTTCAAAAACCTCTCTTGAGATTTTTTAATAATTTCACTTAGCATTCTTTGGGTTCCTAAAATATTTTTTGGTCCACTTGTTATTACTAAAATGTGTGCGTGCTAATGTGCATATGTCTGTCCAATTAGCAAAAATCTAAACGTTTAGAAACACATCATATATTATAATAGAATAATAGAAGACATTTAATTAGTATTTTTTGGGAAATTACAAATTCATGAACCAAAAAAGTTACTCCATTTGTTTCATTGAAAGTGTCATGTTTCTCATTTTTTTTATCCCAAAATGTTTGTCATACTCAAAATGTCAAAGAATAATCATTACACATTTTTTAGTTTTATCCTTTGTCTTTTTGTGAAGACTACAACCATTCAAAATTTAAATTTTGAAGGGTAAAATATGAAAGATTTAAATAGCAATCACTATCAACACACTATTCATAATAAGTTGGATTCCCGAAAAATGATAAAAATTATGAGACAAAGGGAGTAGAATGTATTTTTTAGTAAAAATTTTTGTCAACTACTCAATTTAAGAAAAGTTGTGCGTCCGTAAACATGCTTCTTTATATCACTGTAAATAAGAATTTGGAATATATAGAAGCACATCATTTATTAAAATAGACCAAGGTGCTTGGTATTTATTTTGAAAATTACAAACTTGAAATGAAAAATAAAATATATGATCGATAATTTTTTTGTAAATTTATTTGTAAAAATGTATGCGCATGTAATATTATTGTGTGTCAATTCGTGCAAAATTTTGGAACACGTAAAAAGTATTATATATTATAATAAAAAAATATGATTAATATTTTATTTGAGAAATCAAAAACTCATACATAAAAAAAATTTAAAATGAACTTTTGACCATAAATTTTTAATCAACTTGTTTAATTTATATATAATTAATCATACCTATAAACCGAACACCTCCTTAGTCTTTTAGGATTCGAATTCAAGATGGGGGCAGGAAAGAATGAAGGACATAAGTAACGGATTTGGGCTAATTAATTCTAATTCTTTACATTTATTTACCCACATTCAAAATAGAGTAATTATACAAAGTGACAAGTAAGAGCTACTAATATATCATTAGAAAAAAAATAGGAACTAAATCCGACTAAGGATATAAAATCGGTTGTTAAAAACCTTCATATTATAAGATTTTGACACATGGACTTATTTTGAAAAGTGACTTTAAAATGTGGCTTTATAAAGTATTTTTCTATTTGAAGAGTGCATGTTAAAGTAAACAATCACCAAAAAAATTTATGTATTAATATAATGTCCAGAAAGTATGTACGGTAGAACCCCATAATATATTAGTATTAAAACCAAAATGTCCTCCTAATTGTAGTTTAGTTGCTTGTCTTAATCAACCATAATCTTCACTAATGACATTGTCACAAGAAAAAAAAAGTTTGTTAGGTCAATTCTGCATTTAGAAAGATATCAAAAGTTATATGAGCGTGAATTCTGAGAGACAACGAGAGGATCTGAAAAAATACCTATCTGTAAAGATTTAAATAGCCATCAGGTATCAATATTGTTACTTAAGTTGAACTGCGAAAAATAACAAAAATACAGGACGGAAGGATTATTTAATTAGTTGAATATTGCTCTCTAGATCAACGGAGGGGGGTTGTGATAATCTAACCTCTGTAGTTTGTACAATAAGCTAATCTTAGTAAAGTAACAGTGCATCCATAAAACGTGACGAAATTACTAATATATTACTAAATTCGCTAGAAAAGGAATGAAGTCCGATCAAATATCTAAAATTATGGAAATGGTGATTGAATATAAATTTTATCACATAGATTGATTTGACAAGTGCTATTGAATTGATGACTTTATAAATCATTTTTTGTAAATTAATCGTGCCCCTTAAATCAACCGTCATATCTAATAGTTATAAATTTGTCCATTATGAGAGGATATGTTTTGCAAATTTTGCCAAATTTCTTCAAAGAAATATGATTTTCCATTGGATATATGAGTGCTTAAATAAGTTACTCTTTTGGGGTTTACTCTACCTTCTAAGATTATAAAATTCAAAACTGGTTACCTATTTATAACTATTGAAAATTATAGGATAATAGATATTGTGAAACCAATTTAGAATAGACCTCATCTAAATGAACACCTAAAAAACCTCTTACTTCTTTTTCTCGCTTGCCATAATGAATGAGAAAAATGAACCTCTACCTCACATTCGACTTTGAAAGTTCTACTAGAAAAACAAATATTTGTGACCTAATTAGTAACAGATTCTAGGAATAGTTTCATTGCTAATCAATTTTACAACGAAAATCTCTCGTTGCAAAATACCTCGTCTCTAATCCATATTGACAGAATTTGCAATGGAATTATTCTCTAATGAAAAAGTGATAGATTTTGCATTGCAAAAAACGGATCGTGGAAAACAACACTAGCTTGCTAGCAACAAAAATTTTTGTTTCTATTTTACCAATGATTTTTTTGTGTTATATTTTTTTTTCTATCGTTAGTTGGAAATGGAAAACTCTATCGCAATTTTGCCACTACAAAATCTAGTGTAGATTCAAAACTTTTAAAAAAAAAAAAAAGAAAGGAAAAAAATAATTTGAAACCAAAAAAACCATCCAACTACCAAATTGTCATTTCAAATCATGAAATTCAAATCAAAATCACAAAATATTCAATTGTAGCACTGCATTCGTGCATTTCAATTCAAAAACATTTGATTAGCATACTAAACAGATTAATACATAATTCAACAAACATGTTTTTTAAAAAAGAGTATGAAAATATAAGTCTAAATCTCTCAATCATCCTCTCCCAATCATCATTGTCATCACTCTCATCATCACTATCAAATGTATCACCTATGTGTTTCGATTCTACTTAACCATGAAACTCAAATCAAATAAGAATCAATCAAGATGCACATAAGAAGGCAAACTTACCTAAATCGTATTATACTTTCACAAGTTAATAAGTATTCCAATTATATCCATTTTTGAAGAAGTTTTTTATAATTAATTTTTAAGAGACAAATACAATCAGAATATCAAGATCTTTGGAACCCTAGACTATTATCAAAAGGCTGCGGCACTATGTTCCTAAAACCTCAATTTATTTTGCATGAACATAGCGACACTGAAATAAGCCTATTTCATAATGCCACAATGCTAAGCTTGCAAAATCTCTTGTCAACATTTAGCTCTGCTTCACATGTTCTTCATCCGTTTTGGCTCCACAACATTCACCAACTCTTATGCACATCTATATGTGTACAACACATAAGCATATAAATTTTACAAAGAAACATTAAATCACAAAAGTACGAAAAAATGCATAACCCTAAAAAGTACTCGATCATAGCAAGAACCTAGATCCAAATAAATGAAAAATAATTCTATTTTGTAGAGTTATAATATGCTAGTAGTTAACAACCGAGTCAAGAGACATGTAGTTTTTTTATTTTTTATTTTTTTTTTTATTTTTATGTATAACAGATGTTTGACAAGTTTCCTTGTATACTTCCTGTGTTGGTAAATCTCAAGGTTGGCATTTGATTGTAACTTGTGTATGTCCCATTTCGGTTCTCTATATTATTATAAGTATTATAATAATTAGTTTGTATATGTGGCTAATTACAAGTGAGACTTGTTCGGCCTTGACAAGGTTGTTTCTTATTTTCTACGTATAATCTAAGAAAACCTCGTAACACAGTATTATGAATATTTTTTCATGATCAATTAGTTTATTAGATATGAAATATTTATAAATGTTTTGTGATAGCAGACAATAAAACATATTTTAAATTTTTAGGGAGGCAATGTATAGATTTAGACTAACTTGAAAAAATTAAGGGAATAAGGGTGGGGCAATTGTAAGACAAATTAAAAAAAATTAAAATTCACTGAGCCATTTTGCGATTTTACCAAAGTTGAGGGGCTCAATTCCCCTCCTCATCTCGATCTATTTGGCTTTTTTCCTATAAGAGTCGTGCTATTATTCAAAAGTGACAAATAAAATTAACGCTCACGGTAATTCTAGTGTAAGATGAATTTTCATAGTCATCTTGGATTATTTACTTTTAAAAAAAAACATAAAAAGAAGTTGATAGATATCCAAGATTTTTACATTCTTATATGCTACAGAATTATTGCTTATGAAAAAGACTTGCCATATTACTGTGTATACTTAAAAGAATGAGTTTAAATGCACAAACAACACCTTTTAAACATTGTAACTAGGAATTGTGCACATGTTTTGCACGTGCTACAATAAAAAAGTAAATATGGATGATAAATTATTTCAGTTTTTTAATTTCATTCGATTAATATCTTTGTCACATGATAGTTTGGAAGAGTATATCAATTTGAATTAGTCACATATACTTATATAGTGTAATAGAACTCATGATGTTATAATCCTAATGAGTTGAAAGAAAATATATATAGAACCAAGATAAACCTACAAAATAGTTAAGAATTAAGCCTTTTTTCTTTAGATTTTGGATTAATCTTTTATACACTATAATATAAATTTAGTATTCTACAAAAACATACCTGCTTATGCAATAAATCACCATTCTATCATTATGTCTGAACAAAAAATTTAAATTATAGAATTTGACTTACATGTGTTATTTTTGGCATTTCCTGTTCCAATTACATATATTATTATTTATCTCTTTTAGTTTCTAATAAATTTTACTTATATTGTTGAAGAGTTATATGCATATAATGACTTTTAATTTTATTATTGTTGCATTTACCTAAATTTTTAAAATTGATATGGAATCTTAAAAGACATTAAGCAAGTGAGAAGTAAAATATGTAAAGGTTGGTTTGGACTTCGTAAATAAATAAATAAAAAGATTTTATTGTTTTTACGTCTTGAAAATTAATGTATGTCACATGATAATTTTTTCCCTTACACTTTTTCTTAAAATGGTACACTTCAATATTTTCTCCTGTATAATGTTAATTACATATATATTTTTCTCTATATATTTCATGCATATTGATTGCTTTACAAAAATAAATATGTTGATTTGAATTATTTTGGCCATGTGTATAGATTTTCTGTAAAAAATAAAAATAAAATAAATAAAATAAAAAATTATAAAGAGTACAAATAAAACTCGTCCTAACGTAAAGAATAATAAAGAATTAAGAATTGTAATCATTCTCCCCACTTTGATACTAATTGCCAAACAATGAAACTCTTACTTTGATAAGTGATAAATTAAAACACGTCAGTTTTTATATATTTATTCATTTGTTCGTCATTCATCCAATGTTATTCTATGCATATTAAATTTATACATTTTTAATCAAGGGATATAATACATATTTCATATTAATAAATATTTATACACATACACAGGAACAAATACACCCATACACATGTGTGTATGTGTCTAAAAGCTTGCAACTAGTTCATAAGCACTCGAGACTCATATATATGGCTCAAATAAATATGTATTAGATTTTTTTAAAATCCAAACTAACCTTTACATGTAGTAGAAAGAGAAGATAGAAGACAAAAAATAAAGAAAGAAAGAAAGGATAACTATGTAGGTTAGAATTATTTTAAGTCATAATAACCTTTATATGTTTTTAGTTTTCAATTGCTCAATGTCTTTTAAGATTTTATAGCAATTTGAAAATCTTTACTCAAATATGTCAATGATAAAATTTAAAACTATTAAATGTATATTACTTTTCAACAACATAAATAAAGTTTATAGAGGCTTAAAGAGAGAAATATAAATATACATATTTTGGAATAGAAAATATAACAAATAAGGTACGTAAGGTGTGTTATTTTATAATACAAAAGTTGCATTATAATAAATAAAAACTCACCTAAAATCTTAAAAAAAATACAATTCTTAATTATTTTATAAGCTTATCATCATTAATTTTATTACATTATGTAGCAAATGCAAATCCAATATTTCCTCATAATGTCGCTAGAATTAAGAGCCTCAATTATCTACACTATTTTTTGACCTGGTTTGAATCACATCAACTCTACTTGTAAGATTCTACCGATTTACCCACCAAGACTTGATTTGTCAGACCCAAAAACTCAACTCTACCGGTAAGATTCTACCAATTTACCCACCAAGACTTTATCTGCCAACCCAAAAAACTCGAGGTGTTTTTTGACCTAGTCTGAATCACATCAACTACACCGGTAAGATTCTACCGAATTACCCACCAAGCCTTCATCTGTGCCAACTCAAAAAACTTGAGGGCAAGTTCACCATTCAAGTTATTGAAAGCCAAATGCAAAAGTAACAAGTCAAGAACATCATCAGGGCCTAAAAATGCTCGAATTTTTCTCGCTATATTTGTAGAATTTGATGAGAAATTATGCAATGCTAAAGAATTATTCTAACTTTTAGGAATTTCCCATGTAGAAAAAGGTTGTCATCAATCTCGCAGGATATCAGAGAAGTCCTTCCAGTTAAAAATTCAGCAGGAATTGAAGAAAACTGCTGCCAGAAAGCATTAAAACCTGAAGAAAACTCAACCCATTTAAGCTTGGTAATTCTTTGAGCTAGCGGCTGATGTTTGTAAGTGATATTTCTAAGATAAAATTGATATTTTATTGATCTTGGATATCTTTTTCACAATTCTTTTTTATTTTTATTAATTTTGTAGTTTGTTGGGCAACAATTATCCTATGAGCTGGGACCTGGGAAATTGACCAAATTCCTTGCCCTAAACTTCAAGACCTAATTGACCAAATTCCTTGCCTTAAACTCCAAGACCTCTTTTCTCTTAACTATTTCTGGCTGCATGAATAAGTCCAACAGTTTGTTGGTAAGGTCTGTGAATCATGTTTTCATAGCCGCTCTTATTTTACATACTCATGTTGTGTCTCTTATTTTACATACTCATGTTGTGTCCTTGATTCAAGGCACTACTAGAATATACTCATCTACTTTTTTTGGAGTAGAACTAAAGCTGCCAGATGTGTAAATGAGTAATTGGAGATTAATTTGAATTTACCTCCGAGAGAAAACCATTGCAATTCTGCTCTAGCTTGATCTTCTATAATGCATTCCATTCTGAACCGGGATGCTTTATTCATCTACCGGTGTAAAATAAAATTTTACATTTTATAGAATTTTTGAGTATATGTTAGTTTGATGTTCAAAAAACTACTTTATGTTTTAGACTTTAAAGCATATGTAGAAATATTGTAAGTGCATTGCATGTGAAATTAGCAATGAAGGAAGAAAAATATTTGTTATACATTATCTCTTTTATTCAAGTTGAAGAATTTTTTTGAATTGATAAGACCACCCTATTGTCTCCTATTATATTCGGCATTGAGTAGTATCATATATATTTGTACAAAACACAAATGACTGATAATAATAATATATTTTTGAGTTTATCTTTATTGTTAATGTGTAAAGTACTTTACAAAAATGGAACTAAATCTATAACATATAAATATTTAAAATATTATCTTCACTTTTCATGTATATGTAAGAATTGATATATAGATAACAACATATAAGTATTTGAAATATTTCAAAATATGTTAGATATTTGGTTTCCATATGTATTCTCACATGTAAAACATACATATTGTATAGCTACAGTATATGTAGTGTATTATATAAAGAATAAAATATTATACAAAACAAAGTAAAATTACAAAGCAAAGATCATCTCTTGAATATCAATATCAACAAAGTAGAACTTTGAAGATAAGATTCTTTTGACTTCATTAATTATAGAGTATATTTGCATCATTATGTGTTTACCCATACTAGTTTCTTCAAGTTTGCGAAATATTTATTGATCTACTTGTACTCGATAAATACTAAATTTTGACCAAACAGCTCGTGAACTACTTTTGAACTGTTCTATTTGTTTGCACCTCTATCCATGGCTAGTTTGTGGAGAAGATGTGAGACATTTTGTTCACTAGAAATGAGCAGTAAAATTGTAAGTTCAAAAATTTCAAGGACCCATAGGCACATGTCCTCAAGCATTTTTCTTGTCACTATTGTCCTTAGAATCTGAAGAAAGAACAAGAACATGAATCACATTTCTATTTGAAATTATAAATGTAGAGTTTTATATGGGCTATATTTTTAGGGTTAAAATTTGTCCAAAATAAGTAATAGATATTTAAAAAAAGAAATCAAATACAACTGTACACCAAAGATTTTCATCATTCTTCTAAATTTTCCAGTGGATATGAAAATATGCTAGTTAGTACGTGGCATATGATTTTGTTTCTTATGATTTTAATGTAAGTATGAGAAAAAGGAATGTATGAAACCTACTCACAATAAAATATTCATGGGTTTAAAAAAAAATACATATAGAAATATAGATAAATGATAACTCTTAAAATAGAGTTATTTGTCACTCATTTCGATCTAAATTTTGCCTACGAGTACATTAATTTTTTTGTCATGTTTTAATACATTTTGTGTTTCAATATTTTTACGTATTTTTGAAGAATTTATGTGCTGTTTATGTGCTTTCTAGGTAGGTGGATGGTTTGGAGCTGAAATGCTTGAAGAGAATATGGAGCAGAGCTCAAATAAATAAGTGATTCTACAGAATTTAGTGTTGCAGTAAAGGTTTGGAAAGGCTTATTTCCAACACCACGCTATTTATATGGAAAATCAAAAAATTTCCAAGATCAGAGCACCGTGGTGCTCTGACCAAGACAGAGACCAACGGTGGTTGAGTTGCAGCTATTTGTTGGATGGCGAACTTCAAGATTTTAATGACTTTTGAGTCCAGTTTTGGGCCATATGGACCCAACTCGACCTAAAACTATACTTTACACCCCAAGAGACTTTGTAGCTATTAATTCGATCCTTAAGGACCTATTTTAATATGTCATGCCAGGTAATTTAGGAATAGGAGTAGGGGAGATTAAATAGCTTTCTTCTTATATCTTAGTTTTGTGTTAGAGGTTGATGTAGTCCAACTACACTATTCATGAGAACTTTATTTTGAATAAGAACTCGATCTTTTTGTATTGTTTATCCTTAAGAGTATGTGTTATTATTCTTTATATTTTTTCTATATATGATTTATTGTACAATCATATCTTAGTCAAAGATAATGCATATCCTAATGGTTTGGTTATGTTTACAATGAAAATTTGATCATGAATAAATTATGTGGTCCGTTTAGTGGCTCAAAGAGTACTAATATCAAAGGACTCCAAAGTTTCTGATATTCTAATTTTATTTTCCTAGATTAACTCTAAAAAGATTTATTCAAAAGTAAATCTAATTGGAATAGTTATTGACTTGAGAAATTCTAATAGAAATTAAGGAACTTTCCTATCTTATGTGCATCTAGATTGGTTCTTTTATCATTTGAGTCTCATGATTTTGTTATTCAGGTGAAGTAATTCCCTAGCATCCTGATTTTTTGTTTTCTTTTCATTATTTACACTTTAATTATTTAAATATTTTATTTAAATTTAATTTAGTTAGATAATCTACTTCTCACTCTAATTTTTCAGATAATGTCATTGTCTAATTGTAATTATTTGTAAGTCATTCACTCTTTCTTGTTGGAAAGATACTCTACTTTATCACTTTATTGTTTGAACGACTAGTACACTTGCTTCAAGTGCGGCCAGCACATGTCAAATTTTTAGTGCAGTTACTTGGGATGATTTTGGTTGATTACTTTTGATTGCAATGTGTCTTGTTAATTTGAATTCTTGTTAATTTTTTTTAACTTCTTTATTTGTTTAATATTTGATTATGTATCGAAATTGTTATAATTGTCCATATGATGAAACTGCATATACTTATAATGAGGAGTCAAGACAAACTGTAGTTCATTTAGAATCATGGAATAGGAAGTTAAACAGTTGTTTCAACCTACCTATAATAATTGTGGTTTTAACCACTTGAGCTTTTAATGTCAAACTGGTAGTAACTTCAATTTTTCTTCTTATGATAATTCTAACTTTCCTAATTCTTCAATGGGTGTGATTATCAGTATGATCCTACATGCAATCTTTATTGGGGGATTATCCAAAGTATTCATGGGATCAAAGTCAGCAAAATTACATAGATCTACATTGTGAGTTCATGCTACATCTAGAAGACAAAGTGTCTTACGTGTTGAAGAGAATTCCATCTTGAAGATGAGCTAACAAGATTTATTAAGTCAATAGAAGAAAGCTCGAGGAATCAAAAGGAGGCATTCTGTAGTCTAGAAAAGTAAATTGAACAACTTAGTATTGTGGTCTTAGAAAGGGAACTAGACTTACTATCCTCTAGTATTCTTGTTCTGATTGAGAATGTTGGGGTTGTTATCGCAAGACAATCTGAGGAGCAACTACTAGTATGGATTTATATAGTGGATTAGAAGATAAGGGCACAATCGAAAAGCAAGAACTCATGGATGATATTGATGGCTATGAGGAGGTTATTGCAACTTTTGAAAACATAGTTGATGAATATGAACTGGAAGAGATTTCACCTTACTTAGAATTTCAACAGCTCGGTAATACAAAGGAGGTTGAGATAGAACAAGTAGAGCTGGAATTCACCAAGAAGATGCCTTTAATTATAACTGATGATGCTATTCAATGTTGCCATGAAGAAGATGGACTGACAAGTGTATAATCCATATGGCCAGGATTTCTTGAATATAGCAAAGACAAAGAGGCTTTGTATTGATACTTTTCCATGGGCAATGCAGGCCCATTATCTGAAAATAGCAAAACCACCATGAAGCTATTCTGAAGCTTCCTATTGTTGGTGGATGAGTACTATTTGAAGATTCCTAAGCCGACTTGGCATCATGAAGGAAGTATTATTTGTTTTTAATTTTTGTTAATATTTGGTGTTATGTTATGGCATGAGTATTTGTGATTATTTTCAATTTCAATTTTGTTTATGTGGTTGGTTTTTGGTGCTATGTTGGATTTGTTTGTTTTTCTATTTAATGTGCTTATCTATTTATCAGTCATGATCTGTCTCTTTTTAAAAGACTCCTTAGCTACTGAAAGGAAGTTATAACCTTTTTGCCTGAAATATTGTAGGGTGTTACAAAAATTCAATTAAATTTTCAATTTTTGTTTATTTCTAGCATGGACTAATATGGTAGGCTGTGTCATGTTTTTAAGGTCAGTTTAGTTATTGACTTTTATATTATTTATAATGCTTTAATTATGTTTCAGTTAATACTTTGTTTTGGAGTAAAGAATAGCTAAAGTATATAAAATATTTTGGTTATCGATCCCATTGATTATGATTTGCTATTTTTCTTTGTTGAGTGTTTTTGAGTGTGAGTTTTGTGAGTGTCTTAGTGAATAATGATTTCTTTTATTTTGAGTGTTGAGTTCTTATCTGGCATAAACAAGACAAGCAAAATAACGAATGTAATTTATTTATATAAAAAAAAGAATGAGTTATAATTTCTATGATATTTTCCGATTCTCTATTTAATTGTTGACTCGAGAGCCTCATAGCTTGATTTCAAACTTGAAGTTGATCGTGGACTTGAGAGATTTATATCGAACTTAGAGTTGATTTAGGGGCTGACAGCTTGATCCCGAACTTTGACTCGAGAACTTCACAACTTGATCCCAAACTTAGACTTGATCAAAGGTCTCACAGCTTGATCCTGAACTTGTCTAGATTTGATTGAGGGCTTGACAGCTTTATCTCTAACTTGGAGTTGATCGAGGGCCTCACGGCTTGAACCCAAACTTAGACTTGTTTTAGGGCCTCACAACTTGATCCTGAATTTATACTTGATCGAGAGGCCTCACGGCTTGATCCCAAACTTCGAGGGCTTCACAGCTTAATCTTGAATTGAAGTTTGACTTTTTCAACTCTTGATATGGAAGACTTGAAAAACAATTGATGAAAATCTGCAAATCTTGATATATGGAAGATTTGAAGAAAAAACTTGAATACTTGTTAGAGAATTTAGGGAGCTCTTATAACTTGTAGAGAGATTCCAAGAATATGTATTATGTGCCTTTATTCTGGGGGTGACCCCCTATTCATATATGTAGGATGAGAGGGGTTGGAGTAGTTTAGTAAAATTCTACTCCTAGCTTTTCTCATAAGAAACATGAAGTGTAAAACAATTACACTATTTATGTATCATCTTTATTTCTTGAAGAGATAAAACATCTTACAAGAGAATTAGTTTTTCTAAAATATTATCTCCTAAAGTAGTATAAATACATTGAGAATTTAATTACCTATAATATTATTCCTTTATTTATTTTTTATTTTTTTTAAATAAAGAGATAAATATTAAGATATACATCCTTATGACGTTGTGCGATTTAATTAGGATACCACTTTAAAATAGTAAAGTAAGAATTTCAATTATATTAAAATTTTGACACCTACAAATGCCCCCCCCGGAGACTTGTTCACGAATGCAAAACTTGAGTATGAAAATGAACGAGTCTCGAAATATGAACTTGCTCATTAATTTGTAGAGATTTTCGTTCAAAATAATCAGACAAGAGAATTTTACTCTTTTTTTTTGGATATGATATGACTGAACTTAGAGCTTCTAAGCCGCCTATGTACCCTTTTGGGAATCAAGTCAAACGTAGTTCAATTAAACATATGAGATAGTTTTTACTCGTGCCAAGGAGTCTAGGATTTGAGTTATGTAAATAGTTTAGATCTTGTATCGAGGAGTCTTGAACATGGATATGCAAACAGTTTATTCTCATATCAAGGAGGCTTAAATTTGATATATGTAGAAAGTTTATTCTCATATTAAGGAGTCATCTTGATAGTTTAAGCTCGTATCAAGGAGCATTTCATTCATATGTGAGTGTTTCCTTCTTGGTTAGATGAATAAATTTGGTACATTAGAAAATTTGCATGGTTGATGATGGTTGCTTGATTGACACTTGCCTTCTCTTCTTCAAGTAGAACTTTTCCTTCTCAAGCTTACTTCATTACTCTATCCTTGAAGACAAAACACTTTTAGTAGGATGATCAATTAAACGATGATACTTGCAGAAATTGGGATTGTCAACGTGCTCATCTTCTTCAAGTCGCTTCATCTCAGACAAGTCGATAAGATTCGCTTCTACAACATCATTGAATATGTAAGGCACATCGGAGTCGACAAACAAATATACCTTGTCTTGCATCTCCTTAAAAGTTGCTCGCTTTCTCACCTTGTCTTGAGGGTGGTTTGATTTTTCATTTACTTTCCTTAAAATTTTGATAGGTTCAATGCTAGTTATCATATACTCTTCATTCTCAAAATTTGAGATGCCTATCATTTTGATTTCATGTGGTTGTTCAACGGGTGGACCTTGGTTTTTATTAGCAACGATATTCAACTTTATGCCATGGGCACGAGTGGACAATTCGTCGAAGGATTTTGGAAGTATCCCTTATAGATTACAACTTAGGTCCCAATGCATGCCTTGAATACACATCTCAATGGCAGAACTTTCAAAAAGTCGATCTTCGTAATTTAAAGTAAGATCTCTCCATCTATCAATGTAGTCAATGACGGGTTCATTTTTCCATTGATGAGTTGATGCCAATTCCACCATGCTAACCACACAGCGTGTGCTATAGAAGCGATCAAGAAATTTTTCTTCAAGTTCATTCCAACTATTGATGGAGTTAGACTTGAGATCGGTGTACCAGTCGAACGCATTCCCTTTTAATGATCGAATGAACTGCTTGATGATAAGGTCACTTTTTGGAGCCATCAATAAAGTTTAAGGATGAAATTCGTGAAGAGAAGAAATGGGAGGTAAAGATGGTCCCTTCGAGCGTGCCAATACTATGCACAAATAAATATTTCGAGTCTAGAAATATTAACAACACAAGAAAAATAATGAATATAATTTATTTATATCAGAAAAGAATGAGTTACAATCTCTATGATATGTTGCCTACAATCTTGGTTTTGATGATAACAAATCTAATGTAATAGTTTACAAATATGTTGTGCAGAAGTTTTGCAGATTTTGACATAATAGGATTTTCAGACGTTGTGTACTGTCTAAAAATGAAGAGTTTCATATGCAAAAGAGCGTCCGAAAGGGACATTTTTTCTTGGATGCAAGAATTCGTCCAAACAAATTGTCTCGGACTCAGTACACTGTCTGAATAGTTAGACAGATAGCAAAGTATCTGAGGCAGTTGACAATGGATGTCTCAACATTTTCCGAAAGAAATTTTATCGGGCACACATGCTCGTTCGAAGGAAGATCAATCACTATAAGGCATTAGTTCTTTTGAACACACTGCACTATTCAAGAATCCAACTTGATAAGCCATCAGGTTCGGACAAAGGAATGGACGCAACCTTGGCCATCCAAACGAAGACCTCAACTTCTGTGCTTCAGATCTTCAGACGCTGTGTTGGGCACAATGAAGAGTTATCGGATGTCCGGAACCTATAATGGCTAGTTTTCAGCATTAATTACTTAGCCGTTAGAATAAGATCAATATTATAAATTTTATTTGATAGAATAAGATCAATAATATATAATTGCAATAACTATCAACTTGTATAGTAATAATTCAAAAGTAACAATAAACATTTAGTATTTAGGTTTAATTAGATAAAGTACACTTTAGTTAAAATCTAATTAGTAACTTATTTGATATACCTATTTTTTAGTGTGTAATTTATATGGTTACTAATATTCAATATTAGAATATTATCTTATGTTTTGTACTATTAAGAATTTTAGTAATATAATTTAAGAACTAATTTTTTATTATATGAAAAGTATAACTTAAATTAAATATGTGCTAATTATTCAATATATGCAAAGGGAACTAAAAGTAAAGTAAGAATTGCAAGATAAGAATTATGTTCTTTTAAGAAAAATAAAATTGGTGTAGATAACATTTTTCATCCCCTTTCTTACTCATCCAATCAGTTTAATAATAATAAAAAAGATAGGTTCTATATTATATTTGTTTTTTAGTACAACACATAGAAGGAAAATTATTTTCATAATCTGTACATAACGAATCTATCATCATTACAAAATCTAGACAACAATGTTAGAGATAAAATAAATAGCATTGGCACAAGAAACGTGAAAATATTGACAATATATATGAAGGATAATATCTTTTTTAATTCAAATTTAAATTGCCATGAGTAGGGATATACATGGTTAGGGTTATTGGGTTGGCGGGTTCTGTGTTGAAAATAATAAAATTAACCCAACCCAAATAATATTGAAACTCAAATAAATCCAACCCAAGTATTACTCGGGTGGGTTACTCAAGTTTTCGGGTTACATGAGTTAAAATTTTTCAAAAACAATGATAAAAATATTAGTGTAAGATCATCCATTACAAATTATGCTTTGTCAAAAATTAAATAGTTAACTCAAGAATGAAAATGAAAAAATTTTAAAACATGTTAAATGAATGTTAGGTGAAGAACGAAAAGAAAATAAAGTATAGATTATATGAAACGATTAGGAAAATAATTAAAATAAAAATTATAAGTAAATTATATGGGGTAATCATGTTATTAAGTTGGGATGGATTTTGAAAAACAAAACCTACCCAATATGTTTTGGGTAACCCAACCCAAGTAACCCGAAACTCGATAACCCAACCTATTTAGTCCTAAATTCGTTTGAGCTAGGTTGGGTTGAGTTTTTGGATTGGGTTGAGTTTGAACAACCCTAGTCTTGAGGCTTTTATAAGAAATTTTATATCTCGTTTATTCTTTTATTTTTTTCTTTGTTGTATCAAAAATTTTCTCTTATATACATCTTATTCTCTAAAAGGAGTCCAAAAGTTTTATACGTGACAAATCCAAATTTTTTTTGTTTAAAGATAGTTCCTACTATTATCTAAATTAATTCCTAATTCTAAAAAAGTTTTAATTGCATACTTGTGTAATTTCTAAAATTCATCCTTAGAAAATGAATACCATATGGAACTTTATATTCTGTAGAAAAATCTTATTCTAACAACAATATAATCATTACGATTGAAAAAATATTTTAAAATTGTGTGCTTTTAAAAAATTAATGGTATTTTTTGTATCAAAATACAGTTTGACTGAAGCAAATTAAAATAGATTTTCAGTTTGGAAGGTCAAATATATAATCTTTCAGTTTTATCAGCAACATTGGGACATTTCTTTCAGTTGTGATGACCAAATTGAGACTCTTTGAATTTGGAAGACTATATTAGAATATTTTTTTTCAAAGAATAATTTGGAGGGTCAAAATAATAATCCTGAAAAGTTTTAATGGCCATGTTGGGACATTTCTTTTAGTTTTCAATTCTATTATTAAATTGAGATTCTTTGAATTTGGAGGAAAATATTAGAATATTTTTTCAATTTGGAGGTCAAATCGAGACCTTTTCAATTTAAAAGGTCATATTAAGATTTTTGCTTAGTTTGAATGACTAAAATGGTATTTAACTCTTTGAAATTAAAATAACGTTGTCTTCCTTCTTTTTCCTTTATTTGTTAAATGAATTTCTCTTTTCTTTTAAGAGTTTTTAATTAATTATTAGTTTCTTTAATTACATATAAATATTGTCTAGTCTATTAATGTATCCACAACCTATATATGTTGATAATAATCATATGCATAATTCTATTTATTGAGAAATTTCATTCTATTAAGTTTTTTTGGATAACTTTAGCTAGCTATCTCTTATTCAATTTCAAAATCTATTCCGGAATTCTACTATATGAGAAAATTTACTTCAATTAAATATTTAATTCTAAATGAAGTCTCACAAAATTGATTTTTATTTCATGTTTACCTTTTTAGGATTTGTTTCTCTTTAAGGGTCCAAGTGTATAAGTAAAACATATAAATTTATTTTCCATGTAAATTTTATATTTTTATTATTACTTATTTTATAAATGCATCCCAAAAAAATATCCTTCTCTTTTGTACTTTCTAAAACTCATTCTTAATATTCTATTACATAAGGAAATAGATGTCCTAATATTAAATATTAAAAATAGGTTTTATTTATTCTTTTATTCTTTGAGGAGTATTTAAATTAATAGCCTAAAAAAGGCGTTCAAGTTGGGAACATTAACAAAATCATTAAATTTTATAGTGAGAGTAAATTCCTTCATTTATTATAGTATATATTCAATTAATTTTTTAAATAATTTTATTTAATATTCATCTTTTATTTCTAAATCTATCCCAAAATTCAACTTTATGAGGAAATTTGCTTCAATCAAATTTAATTCTAATTAGGGAATATAAGTCTAAGAAATTAAATTTTATTTCCTGTGTACTTTTTACAATTTTTTCTAGTTAAGGGGTCCAAAAGTATAAATGAAATATGTGAACTTATTTTTCAAGTAAATTTTATTATTTTTATTATTCTTGATTTCTAAAATCCATCCATTAAAATAATTTCCTACTCTTTTTTATTTTCTAAAACTCATTCCTAATATTCTATTTCATAAAGAAATTTACTTCTATCAAATATATTTCTTAATATGAAATAGGTTTTATTTCATCTTTTACTTTTTGAGGAGTATATACATAAATCTAACAACCAGATAAAAACAAAGTAGCTTTCTCTTTGGTAACCACTTGGCTTTTGAAATCTGACGTGAGCCATTTGGTCTTGGTAATACTTAGCATTTTTATTGTTAAATGACATTTGATACCCCTCATATTCTTTACAACCCTTTGCCTATTGTAGGATATTTCTGTCATTTCACTATCTTTTTGCTATTCAATTTCTTAACAGTTTTTTTTGTTAGATTTTCACGTCAAAAACTGCAAAACCCTCCTCTACCAAACAGTTACAAACTGTGAAGGGGGGTTTTGGTCGATAAAAAATAATTTGCCTTGGAATAAATCTTTCTTCCATAAGTTAGCCATTGAAGGGCAAATTTCTTAAAGTGTGAAGGGAGTAAATTTCCTTCTAAAATTGTGAAGAAATTAATTTGATTTCTGAATGTGGTTAGTTTGCATTTAAGGAAAGCAGTCAAATATTGTTCTTTTGCAAAAGCATCTTTTAAGATGCTTTATAAAAAATCACTTAGGGTGTAAGATCATGATAGCGACACCCCTCTTTATGTTTTATAAAAAATGTCTCTTACGACACATGTGTTTTCAAATTACATGTAGGACCAATGGTCCCCCCCCCCCCAACTCCTCTTCTTTTCCCTTTCTTCTCCTTTGCGTTTCTTTCTCCCAGATCTGATTGTCTTGTTCTTTTTTCTTTTTTTTTTGGCTGTGGATTATTGTTTTTATTTTGGATTTTATAATAATCCAAATCATCCAAATAACTTAAAGGTATGTATTTTATTTAAAATGCTTAATATTTATATTTATGTGGTAATGATTTATTTTTATATTACATTTTTGTAATAATTTATTTTCATGATTTAATGCATGTTTTTTGATATCCATGTGTAGTATTTTTTTTTTTAATGTCAATGTGTAGCATATATATTTGTTTGAAATGTACTCTTCTATAAAAAAAAAAATATCCGGTTGTAGTTTTTTTATATATACTTGTTTTTTTATTTTTGTTTCAATTAATTGTATGCAATTTAATTATTATTTGTTGAGTATTAGTAGTAAACAAATATTAATAAAGCCATGCAACAGTAAATAATAATAGAATATGTGTATAAAAGAGCCAACTGCTACATTTAATTTTTCTTTTCTTTTCTTTTTGGCCAGCCTATAGTCAATCCTTCTAAAATATGTGTATAAAAGAGTAAAAAAAAGACATGAGTTTAAAAAAGTCCAACTTAGGGGTGTAAATGAATATACAACAACAAACTCGATACTCTAATATTCAAACTTTTTGTACTGCTTCAACGAAGGTGGAATTTTATTCAAATTTGACTTGTTTATATTTCAAGTCGAACCGAAATGAGTTTTTATTGAGTCGAACTCGTATGGAGACCAAATAGTTTAGAATTTGTATATATAAATTAGCATTTTTAGCTTATGGAGCTGAGTTTAAACCGAACACAAAAAGTTAACGAATGTTAAATTTTGTTCAACTATAATTTGATTATTGACGAATCAAATTTAGACGAACTTGTAACAAATCGATTTTTTATTTGAGTATCAAATAGTTTAACCTCATTTACAACCTAGTCCTACTGAATTTAATAAAAATATGAAGTTGTAACCGCCCACAAAAAGAAACAGTTACAACTTAATGATTTTATTAAAAAAAGTTGGACTAGATTGTAAAAAAATCAATTGTTTTTTAATGTAAATGTGTAGTACTCTTTTTTTTTTTTAAAAAAAATATGTTGTTGTTGTTGTTGTTTTTTTTTTTTCCCCTAATATCCATGTGTAATTTTTTTATGAAAAATTATACGGTTCCTTTTAGGGAATCATTCCCTTATACATTAAATGCTTGTATAATCAACACCATGTGCTTTATAAGCTGGTACTATACAATCTTTTAAAGCCAAAGGAATGATTTCCTAAAAGGAACTGTAAAATTTTTCTTTTTTATATCCACGTGTAGTAGTTATTTATTCTAATTATTTTAAGTATTAAAATTTGTTGGCATCAATGCCTTTGTTCAATCATTTGTGTTTGCTATGTTGGCCTATTCAAATTCTTTAATTAAAATTTAAAACTACGGGTTAAGTTACATGGACCAAATAAACGACTCATGTAATATGTGTTACTGAAAATTGGTTACAGATCAATTTTATCAACTTTTGTCTTTCCAAAATCAATAGACGTTAAATTAAGTGAACTCATAAACCAAAATTGAGTTAAAAAAAAAGAGAGAGAAAGGAAGAAAGAAACGATGAATAAATTACATTAGGGACTAAAAATTCCAAAACTGCACAAGTCATAAAGTAAGTATGTCATACTAGCAGAAAATCATAAGGGCCAAAGCTAATTAAGATCAAGAATAGTATGGGAAAAAATCTCGCATACCTATTAATGTTCAAATATTTATGGACGCTTTATCAATCATTGTCGTTCCATTTTTTATAGAATTCAATTGGTAAAGATTGAAGATATGTTTGGTTTATGGGTATGCGGTTATGGGAATTATTCTCCGAAAATTATAAATGTTTTAAAATTCCACTTTCATGCTCCAATTGTGACTTGAATTTTAAATTGATTAACTTATTAATCAATTATCCACGTTAACTCAAATTACCCAACAATTACACCGTTATAATTAATAATACTTTATCCGTAAACTAGAAAATTAAAAAAAAAAATTGTGATACATTAGGTAACACATAGGGTTATATTTTTTACAAAAATTTAAAAACATAGAAATAATAAATGGAACAATAAATATATGTTTTAACAGTTGCTAAACTAATAATCTTCATCAGACATATAATCGTCTGAAGCATAATAAGGATTTGATAAGATAGTAGTAACTTCTGAATTAGTTAGCTGGTGGTTTATTGAAGCTAGCTGGTCGCTGACCAACTGTACAGATTGATATCTACAAATTTGATTTAACATACAATTGTTTTCCTTCCTTATAAGATGAACTGCCGTCTCGTATTCAAATCCATTCCTCCTTGACCGAAGTAAGGAATAGCATTTTGGGACAGGAGCACCGAGACTCTGTAGTATAGCCCTGAGTCGGTCAGATTCTTGGCAACGAAATGCCCATTCTCATTGAACTCTGCAGTAGTATTCTCAGAGTCATACTCACGACACCCTTGATAATCATCTTCGCATTCTTGTAACAACCACATTTTCTTTTGAACGAGAATAAGTGATTGTGTTTAGGGAATCCTTGATGGTATTTATAATGTAATGTATAGAATTAATAAGCATGGACAAATTAATGACCATCAAGTATGATAATATTTCAATACTCAATGAATCCTAATGACAGGTATTCTAATGAATGGAATGCGACAATGCGACAAGAATGGGATTGGCGTTTGTTTGAACAAGACGACCTAAAGGAAAAAATAGATAAAGTAATTAATGACATAGCTGTTCTGCTTGATGGTTGGGAAGATAGGTTAAAGTTGCAACTTCTGAAATTGCAAGCTATAACAATGACAAAATCAACTATTGCTGAATTTGAAAGAGCTCTGTTTCAAATTCAAGAAGAAAATAATCGTATAGCTTTGCATTTGAAGCGAGGTGAGGCCTATCGTGACTATATAATAGCTAGCATCATGGAGACAATGACTGGGCTGACATAGCCTTTGATGCTTGGTCATCATCGGCCTATGCCAGTGATTACGAAATAATAGATGATGAATAATTATGTGTATAATAATTTAGCCCTTTTGAGGCGCATAACAAAATACCAATTTTGGTTTTTTTAAAATCCAATAGCACTTTTGGAGTCTCATAACAGCTCTAAATAACACTTTTCGTGTTGCTTATCAAAAAATGGACTATTACATTTGCATAACATAATAGCACTTTTTCTGTCTCTAAATGCATTAGCACTTTTAGAGTCTCATAATAAAATATCACTTTTGGTGTTGCATAATAATATTGTACTTTTAGGGTCGCATTCACAAAATGCAATCAACGACGTATATAAATAGCACTTGGGAAATCACATTTTGAAACCATCCAAGTTTCATTCCTCTTCATTTCTCTTCAACACAAATTTCTTGTTAGATTTGATATATAATGTCTTCTGATAAACTTATTAGATTTTGTTTTTATTAGGGTTTTAAAATTGTCAACCTACCACATTGTGGTTTGAGTTATGATCCACAACGTGCTAACAAGTTTGTATCTGTATCAGACGCATATATTTTTCTGAGCTACAATCTAAACTTTTTGGGTATATGGATTTCGATCCAAGTTCATATACATTGAGGCTGACATTACGAATGCCTCAATTTGATGAGAGACATGGCTACTGTACTTGGTTTGGTATTCCTTTGGAAAATGATGGTGATTTAGAAACAGTATATGATATGAAATCTGAAATGCCAAACTTTCAACAAGAAATTTATGTTGAAACTGAACAAATACCACAATTTCCCAGGGGAAGCACATCTCAGTTAGATTAGAATATGTCTTATACTGAGCCGTAGTTCTATGGAAGCCAATTTGGGTCACAAATTTTTGACCCACCTCATACCGATTATGGACTATAGACATGAGGCACCAGGTTCTTCCCAAAATTTTGATGTTGGTCAAGATAGTCACTAGCCAACTCACTTCTCTGTAGCAGTTCGACGTATATGTGATGACATGGGACCTGAGATTCTGTATCACAACCCGACTGTTGACGATATGGTGATACTATTCCCAACGACTCTGATGGCGATTCTGACTACGACTCAAAAAAATCACCTACTGATGACAGCCAATCTGATAGAGGTTCTAGCATTGATGATGAAACACATGCCGAAACCACATCACACTATAAGTGGCCCTTCTACCTCCAATGAGCCTGTCAATGACATTGGAGTACCATCATATGTGCCACGCACACTCGCTTTCTACTCGGATCTTGGCACTGGTCTTTCTTTTGACGCTACAGACCGAGGATATGTAGAATGTGTGGAATGATACTACTATGGAACTCCGCTTGGGCATGCTTTTTGAAAGCAAGAAGCATCTTAAAAGGGCAACCAAGTTTTGGTCCATCAAGCACAATAGAGAGTTTATTATGACTCAAAGCAAGCAGAACACGTGGGTAGTCAAGTGCAGGACAATTTGCATAGATGATCGCAGCAACTGGATGCTTAGAGCAGTGGAAAAGAGCACTCATAAAATGTGGCAGATAACTAAAATTGTTGACGTGCATTCGTGCATGAACACAAGTAACAATAATGATCACAACCAGTTGAGCCATGAGATCGTTGTTGAAAACATAATAAATTTCATTGAGGAGAACCCCAGTAAAATAGTGAAAGAAATTCATCTGGAAAGATATAAAGAATATGTCTGTCATGTTGACACATCATAAATGTGGCAAGTATGGTCGAATTACAATTGACATAATTTATAATTGGCCATCATCAATTAAAGAGATGCCAAAGTACTTCAAGGAGTTGCTTGGACAAAATCCTGGTACTATTGTTCAGTGGCGACATCATCCACAAAGCCACCAGTCCAAGAAGATCTTAGATTATGTATTTTGGGCATTTGCACATTCAATTCAAGTTTTTCGCTACTGTAAACCAGTCATATGTGTAGATGGCACATTCTTAAAGGGAAGCTACTAGTCGCAATCGGCAATAATGCGGGAAATTACCAACTTCCACTTGCATATGGACTTGTGGATGAGGAAACCAATGAAAGTTGGAATTGGTTCATGACCCAACTAAGGGTTCATGTTTGCCGAGATATATACCCTGTATGTGTCATATCAGACCGCCACAAAGGTACCATCAATGCGATGAACAATCTAGACTTTTGGAAACCCCACGTGTGGGGTGCATTGTTTCTGTCTATTCCATGTCAAGAGTAATTTCAACAAGAAATTTAGGAATCAAAGGTTAAAAACTTATGTTGACTGGCTGGGAGTGCTAGACAACCGCGGAAGTTCAATTGGTATATGGAGCAAATACGCATCATGAGTCAGGAAGCTTATGATTGGCTTATGAACAGGAATATCCCACCAGAGATGTGGGCTCATTCTCGTGATGGCGGATATCGTTGGGGTATTTTATCAACAAATATGGTAGAAAACTAGAATAAAATCCTCAAAGGTCAGATATATTTTCCAATCAAAGCATGTGTTGATTTCACTTTTTATAAGACTATTGAATTATTCAACAAACAAAATACACTTGCAAGGCAAGCTAGATTTTACTTACCAAAGCGAATTTGGGAAAAATACATTAAGATTAAGAAGACTGCACGTGGCCATACAGTTCAAAAGTTTGATCACCAACATGGAATATACAATATTATAACTGCTCTTCGGCCTGATAGGAAGGGCAGAAATGTGTAGATTGTTAATTTACAAGAAAGAACATGTACTTGTGGGAAGTGCATAGCACTTCAGTTTCCTTATACTCACGTTATGGCAGCTTGTTTTAATTGCGGCATCAATCCAACTTCACTGGTTGGTGAAGTACACACCAACCAAACTTATCTTCACATGCACTCTGGTTATTCAAGCCGCTCCGACATCAAGACTATTGGCAAGACACAGATTTCACTCTAAGCATCTTTCCCAATAGGATAGCACCAAAGAAGTCTGGAAAAATACAAAATGCCAGGATTCACAATGAAATGGATACAAGGTGTCTTGATGCTCCCAGAATTTGCAGCCAATGCAACATGACCAATCACAATGCTAGGAATTATCCAAACTTAAGGCGTTTTGGCTAGACAAATAGTTTGTTCTTTAAAGCATTTTGTCTGCTCTTAAATATTTTATGTACTTTTTAAATTTAAAATGTTCCATGTTTTTTCTAATTACTTGATTGTTTCTGTGAAAGCAATATATGATTGCTTTCTCCAAATACAACTTTTCCACTTTTAGAAAATTAAAAAAAAACTTCACAAGTTAAGAAATTTTTTTTCCCTTTACAGTTTAAGCAATGTGCCGCCATTGAAGTTGTAACATAATAAAATTGTAATCTATGAAACCTATATGTTAGTGTAGGTTGACTGTCAAAATTTTTATTGTTGAAT
This sequence comes from Cinchona pubescens, assembly GCA_025175665.1. Taxonomy (NCBI): domain Eukaryota; kingdom Viridiplantae; phylum Streptophyta; class Magnoliopsida; order Gentianales; family Rubiaceae; genus Cinchona; species Cinchona pubescens. The sequence continues at coordinate 155,781 of JANKKI010000324.1, forward strand.
TTGCGATTAGCTTTAATCAGATTCTATATTAGCCCTTAAATCATTTTAAGAAAAATTGTCAAAATAGTCCCTCAATTTTTTTCACTTTAGCCAAAATAGTTTATACAAAATTTTTTTTTTAGCCAGAATAGTCCTTTAACTTTTATTTTTTAGCCAAGAAAGTCCTTTTATGGTGGAGTCACCATAAAAAAAATTTTCTTTTTTTTATAAGTTTCACATAAAAAAACTATTTTGGCTAAAAAATAAAAGTTAGAGGACCATTCTGACTATAAAAAAGTTGAGGGACTATTTTGATTAAAGTAAAAAAGTTGAAGGAGAACTAATTGGTCCAATTTTATACTACCCAACCCTACTACAATAAACGATTATTCCAGGTTTCATGCTCCTTGGTGTCAGAGGCAGCCATACTTTATCAAGTTGCTTTTTCCCACTCCGTTCTGCCAAAAGATCTCCCAAAATCATGAGATTTCATGGCTGCTTTTTTCTTCCAAATTAAGAAACCTCTTCCCATCATAAATCAAAAACATTTCCTCCATTTCACTCGTTGGTTTGCATCCGTTCCTTTTTGGTGAGTTTTTGCCTCTTGCTTTTGTTTTCATATTTTTACAGAGAAGAGAGGTTTAGTAGCTGATTTTAATGAATAAATTGTCTAGAGATGTAAATCCATTTCTCCCTTTTTCTCTTCCTCCTTTTGATTGTTTTGGTTATAATTTTCAGATCATAGTTACTTTTACTTTTCTTCGGTTCTTTCCCTATTTTAATTTTCTAAATTTTGATAAATTTTTATAATTTTCTCTTGGTTATCTTGGAAGGTTTATGATAATACAAATCATATACCTTATCTAATTATTTTGCAGGTGATAGATGATGAATTTTGAGTATGATTTGATAAAGATACGACTTCCCAACCTCTCATGATTTTTTTTTTTTTTTGAGAATCATGGAAACATATTATGACAGTGTACCTCTGAAGTTAGATTGAGAAAAGGGAAAAAAATGACCATGTTTTCTGAATTTCTTGATATTTATTTTGCTTCGATGTAGCTATCAAGGGAAGTTATTTGAGGATGGAGAGATTCTTACAATTCCTTATAAGAACAAACGTTTTGTTCTGAAATTATCCACCACTTGCAATTAGTAAATAAGGGCACTCTACCTAAGCAATAACTTGGGTGTTTATTTGAAACTAAGGTTCAAGCTCAATTAAAGAAGATATATATATATATATGTATATTATATATATATATATATTGATATATATATGTTGATTTTGCCAACAACACCAGTATGCTTTTGCATTTGGTTGTGTGGTTATCATTTTCTGCTTTCGTATCTTTTGGTTTGGGCTTTCTAATAGAAAGTAGAGATACTCATGTTTGCTTCCCTATCATGTATGTATGTCTTGAGTTGTGACTATTTTGAACAAATCTGTCCTCTTTTCTACTTTTTGCTAAATGCTTGCCTTGCATAAATGAGAGTTAAGATTAGCCTAACAAAAGTTTATTGGTTCTTTGAAAGATTTTAAAGTGTTGGCTTGATGTTTGACTGTGTTTATTTTTGTAGCCAGTAACCTTAATACGTTCAAAAGGAATGTTAGAATAAAAATCTTTATGTTTGTCCAAAGTTGCTTTATATTTGCCCAACTGTGGAAGGAATTTTGAATCTAAGGGACTGGATTTCTGTTTGGATTTTGATGCTTTACCAATTGAAAGTGAAAAAATGTCCTTATTTGTATGATTTTGATTTTGAGACTAATCTTGCTATTTTTTTTTAGAAAATAATCCAGTATTACTTGCTTTGATATAAAGGTTCCTCTTTTTGGCAACCCAATAAACCTCTCATTGGAACTAAAGAAAGAGAGTAATAAAAGAAAACAACAACTTGGGGACAATGTTTATTTTCCCCCCTAGAAAAGGATATCACATTTTTGGTAAGGATTTGAGTTTCATGACTTTAGTTAAGATAATTGGAACTTGATTACAATTTGTTTTCTGAAATTTCTTCGATTCATTTTTTATATTTTAGTTGCTATGTAGGTCTTTTTATTTTTTTGCTATTTTTTCTTTTCTTTTACATTGAAAACCAGTTAAGGAAAGTGGAGAAAAATGATGATTCAAATTAAAAACAATTTAACTTCTGCTAAGGAAGAAAATTATTGGCAGGGTAAGATAGTGGAGCAAATATGAAATTTCGTCCTTCAGATCATCTATCTCTCAAAGAAATTAGTGCTATAATGATATAATTTTTATGAATTTCTATAGGGTCACCATACCACTGAGATTGACGCTTTGATTTCATGTCATCAACTCCTTTACAGCAGGTATAGGTAGAGTTTCCTATCAAGTCTTGGAGATAGCTTCCTTTTCCCACTCAAAGACATAAATTCATGCAAATTCATTGCAAAGAGAGCTAATTAATAATAATAGCAGGATTCACAGCTATATATAGGGCATATTGCTTTTCATATTTGACTACGGTTCAAGGTTTCAATAAAAGAAAAAACTTGATTATGCTTCTCTAAAGAGTTCAGTAAGCATGGTTGTCCATTGTAAAAATTTTATCAGGAAGCTTATCACTGCTCCTTTTGCAATACTACGAATTGTAAGGAGAGTATAATAATAAATCATCCTTTTATCACAAATTACTTTTGACTTGGTAGCATTTCATATCGTGTTCTTCGTTCATTTTTGGTACTCATTCTTTCAGTTATTCTTGTTCATCCGGATATTTGACTCTAATTAACGAGTAATTTTACCGGCCTTCAAGTCTTTGGACCAAATCGCAGTATCTGTAGGATAAAAGTATGGACAAAGGAATGTAAAAGAAACTGTGGTTGGAAGTGTTGCTGATAAATAAATTATATACCTTACTTGCTATTTCACTTCGAGTTAACCGTTGTATAATTTATCCCTTATTGTAAATTGCTATTTGGGTTCAAATGCTATAATCCTATCATTCCTTAATATGAACACCTACTGTTTCATTTCCTGATTTTTTCTTTTTGAAAATTGTTTCACTAAATATGGTGGAGTTGATGCTTTGAGTTCAATTACTAGGCAAATATGCTGTGTCTGAGTGGTTAAATTTAGTTTTTTCTTTAAATGTTGACGCTTAAAGACTACTAATCCTTCTCTTTAGTTGTAATACTTGTTGGCCCCAAAGTAACCTAAAAGGGGGTGAATTCTAGGTTTCTTAAAAAGTTGTTTTGCAAAATATGCACTTATAAGATTTTTTGTTCTAACAAGTAATTTAATAGAAATATAATCAACTAAACTTAAGAAGTATAGAATAAGTAGAAAGAGAGATTAAACAAACAACACTTTCAAATTAGCAAGTTTGAAGTAGTAATCCATTAAGATACTCCATCAAATTTGGTGAGACAATAATCTCAAATGTATACAAAGTAGGATAATCTTTGCTCACACTAATTCTTTTTAGTTGAACTGAGGATTTTACTCTAAACTTCACTTTTGTACAAGATTATCACTCTACTCAATATTTTTGAATAGCACTCTTAAGAATACACTAATACAATATTGGTCGAGCTAATTTGTTTTCAAATTACTTTTCTACTTGCTTGTATTCAATGTGTAAGATATTTTTTATTATACAAAGGAGTTGGTATTTATAGGTGCAATAAATTGGGTTCTAACCACCTCCTAACAGCTCAATAATAAATGCTCAAAAGAGGTACTAGTCGTTATAGGTTTCGGACGTCTGATATGATTGTTATGCGTCTGATCCATCGTCCGTTCTCAAATATAAGGAAATAGAGGATCGTTCGGACGGCTGAGCTTGCGTCTGTTCCATCGTCCGAACTAGGTATGTTTGAGAGGTTCACACATCAAATGGTGTAATGTGTCCGAAAGGCTTGATGCTCAATTGGGAATGTTTTTCTTTCGGACAGTTAGCTTCATTCGGTGTAAGTTTCTTTCGGATGGTTAGATGCGTTCGTTGTAAGTGCCTTAAAACTCTTGATTCTGCCTTACTCTTTCGAATGGAAAAATACATCTAAGGGAAGTTCTTTCGGATGAGTTTGTGCGTCCGTTTTAGATGCTTCAAAAACTTGCTCTCTACTTGATCGTTCGGACAGTGAATTGTGTCCGTGATAATATAAGGGGCATTCGTTCGGACAGTGAATTGCGTCCGAGATATATAGTGCTGTTCGGATGATGTATTTCGTCCAAAAGCTCTGCTTATACACATGAGCAAATATAATAGCAGCCCTGCACAGCTCAGGTTAAGTGGTTAAATCACATTTGTTATCATCAAAATAAGGTTTGTAGATCATCAATGTCCTCCTTTTTATGATGACAAACTATGAAGCAAAATAACTTGCTATACCCAAAATACAAACAGCCACAATTAATTCAAATAGCACACCCATGATTACTCCCCCTTTTGGCATCATCAAAGTTAGATAAGCTCCCCCTAGGAGGATGCTCCCCCTTACGTAAAGACTAATAAACAAACATGGATAGAAATGCAACTATTAGCAATATCAACAAAAGTTTAAGGCAACATTTAAGGGCAGAATAACATAAATGTCAATAAAATGTTGAAGTACATTAGAAATGTAAAAAGAAGTTAAGGTGAGGAGGTGGAGTCATTCTTCTTCTTAGAATGTTTCTCACTTTTGCATTTTTTTGCTGGTGCATTGTCATCCTCGTAACCTCACTATCTTGTCAGCTTAAATCTTGAGGATCACGGCGATGCATGATGTAGTTTCAGCCAACGATGACATCAACGTTTTCATCGTCATCTCATCATCATCATGCCAAGAGCAATAGATATGTCAGGATTGGCGGTACCTTATGAGATTCTCACGTGCTTCAGTCTCAGGATTAGAATGATCACTATCGGTATTTGCACATGTCATCACTGTTAGAGGAAGACTCAAGTGTATATTGTGACTAGATATTAGCAAACTGAACTTGAGTTGGTGCAGACATTCCTAAACTAAGTGTTTCTTAAAGAATGGTTTTTCTCGTCTCGAGCCTTTTGAGCTTTCAAATGGTGCGGCGTTGAAAGGAGCTCATTTGGTTGCTCAAAAAAGTGACAAGGGTGCATAGATGAGAGAGGAAGAATTCGGAAGATGAAATATGGGGGCCATGCAAAAGTGGAGGTGTGGAAGAAGAGGGTTGAGGAGAGGAATGAGAAGGTACGAGGCTGGAGGTGGAAGCATGAGATTTAGATTTTTCAAATTCATAGGTAGCCTTGGTGAATCATTGATCATTAAAAAATTAATAACAAATTCCTTATGTTCAATGTAGGATTTGTTAAAATAGGAGGATATTATTATTTTTTTTCAGAGAAGGCAATTTTAAGGTGATAAAAAACTTTAGCCAAAAATTTCCCAAAGGGAATGTTCATTCTGGTATAGAGAGCAAAAGAGATGACCAAAGTCAAGTGAGATACCTTTAAAAACACAATAAAATAAGTACAACTGCATTTTTTCGGGCTCAATGCGAGGTCCATCAGTTGGAAGCAGTAAATTAGTGACTAATGTATATAAATGTTGAGTTCAGATGTAAGCAATGTAGTTTTGGCTTCCGAAGCCTGTTTAAAATTGATGTTAAAAGTCTGTCGGACCTCTTCAATGTCAAAATGAGTATCTAATGCAGGCCATTTATCCAAAAAAAAAAAAAATAGGGAATGTCATTAGGAGAGGCAACTTCACATTCAAAAATAGAATTAATGATAGAGGAGAAAATCTCAAGATTATTGTTATTGACACGAAAAATCAACGATAAGATAGTGATGAGGATCTGTTCTGCAATTTATCTTACTTTGTATACATATGTTATACAAACAGTCAAATTCAAATGAACAATTGGCAGTAAATTGTAGTACCATGTCATGACAGATAGGCAAATTCAAATGAACATTGGCAGTAAATTGTAGCACCATATCATGACAGACAGGCAAATTCAAATGAACTAAATGACCCAAATTTTATTTTTCAAAGTATGATTTAATAAGAGATAAGTTTAACTCATCAAAAAGACTGTGAAATAGGCCTTTGAACAATAATAGATTGTTAAGAAGAGAAGTGTACCGATCAGATGTCTTGACACCAATGAATTTAGATAGAGAAGGATCGGGAGTGGATTGAGGGTTTGTGGATGATTGTCCCTGCACCGGAGCCTTGCCCTTGGATTTTCGTCCTCTAGTAACCGTTGAAGATCCACTACGTGACCGTACTATTGTAAATTTGAAGAAGAAAAAGAAGAGGGAAAAGTGAGATTGAAGGAATTTGTGGGAAAATGCAAATGCAAGGGACTGAGATGGTAGAATGGTGAAATAAAGTTCAATTGAGATGGGTGAGGAGTTTGGAATAGAAATTTCTTAACCAATTTTAGAGGAGAAGGGAGAAATTGAGAGAATTTGTTGTTAGGATGATCCCTCCATCCAGCATTGTAGGTGTTTGAGTAGAGATCATAATTTTGTCGTGGCTGCCCTAGGAATCCTTCGGCTGCATTTACGTGCTCTTGACCTTTATCTTGTAATGTGAGACACATATCTGTTGAGTGTCCCTCATTTGAGCATATGCCACATGGTTGTGCAGTCAGTGCGGTACCTAAAGCCAATTGTCTAACAAAAGAGGTTAAACTAGCCATTTGTTGTTCTAATGAAGAAACATTTACCTCATTTACACGCTTGATAGGTTGATCGCATCGTGTCCTAAACTTTTGAGAGCAAGCGGCCATATTCGATATAAGCTCACGGGCAGCGTCAATGGTCAAATTGTCTAATGCCTCTCCACTTGCAGCGTCGACCGTATTCAGGGCTACTCTTTTATTAGGCAACAACCCTTCATAAAATATTGGATTAGTAAGGAGTCACTTATCTGAAGGTGTGGACAGCTTGCACACAGTGTCTTAAAGCATTCCCAATATTCGTACAAAGATTCTTCATTGAACTGCCTTATTCCACAAATTTTCTTGCGAATATTTGCAGTTCGAGAAGCTGAAAGTACTTAGCCAAGAATAGCCTATTCATTTGCTCCCAAGTTGTTATACTACCCGAAGGCAAATCGAATAGCCAATCCTTCGCCTCATCCTTGAGTAAGAATGGAAATGCTTTTAACTTGATGTACTCCTCTGACACCCTGGTGGGTCTCATACTGGTGCAAACCACATGAAACTCCTTAAGGTGCTTATTTGGATCTTCACCTGGTAATCCATGAAAAGAAGGTAATAAATGGATTAGTCAATATTTCAATTCAAATGTAACATTAGCATCTAAATCTGGATAAGTACTGCATAAGGGTTGTTGGTTCAAAGTGGGCGCGACTAATTCAGCATCTCAAAGTGCGTTGCGCCATGTTAGGCTGTTCCTGTTCTACCTGCAAAGATATATTTAATCAAATTTTCTTCCCCTATTTGTCGTTCTCGTATCTCTTTTCTCAATCTGCGTAATGTTTTCTGTATTTTCGGATCAAATTAAAATTCAACTTGTCCAGCAGATGGGGTCACAGGCATACACAATTAGTGGTAGAATAATAATAGAAAGAAAGAAAAAGAAACACTGAAATAGATAGCACAAAAATAATTAGACACGTTCCCCAAAAACGGTGTTTAATTTTGATGTGAAAACATTCTTGTCGATTGCACATAATGTAAACACCCTGTCTCTTATACAATGTCTAATGATGACTCTAAGTTCAGTTCGCTAAGATTTAGGTTTAATACGACTCTAAAACTAAAATAAGGACACTTGGTTTTGGCGATGACAATTTCACTAGATTAATTAATATATCAAGAAGAAGAATTAACTTTCTATTATTATTCTACCACTAATTGTGTATTTGATAATTACACGCTATTATGCTAATTAGATGATTAATTTTCCTAAATCACTCAATAACACAATTCGAGTAATTATCAAATTCAATTGCTTCATAGATTGAATTAAGCACACGCGGTTAAAATAATCTAGCGGTAGATTAATTCTAATAATTTAGTATTTTGCAGCAATAATAAGTTAAAAAGAACAATCATAAATTTAATTGTAGAAAAATAATCAATACTTGAGATAAAAGTGAATAATTTAAGCACAAAGAAGTTTTACAACTTTGTAAAATTGACCATGGCTTCAAATCCCTCTACCAAGAGAAGGGTTTAGGCACAAAGTGCCATGAAAGAATAAAGAGGAAAATTTTGAGTTAAAACCCTAGTCAACAAGAAAAATAAAAATGTCGATCCCTTTTTCTTACCCAACTTGGGGTATTTATAATGAGTATTTAGGGTTACAAATAATGCTTACAAATAAAAATGTGAAATCAGGTGAAAGAGTCCAACCGACCGAGAAAAATCCCTCAAAGACTCAAAAACAAGTTTTTGCTACTGGCCTCCGCGCAAATGTGCAGGCTCCTTTGCGCGCATGTACGCTCGAGGCAGTAAGTTCCAGGCGTGTTTTGTACGCTGCGCACATGCGCAGAGATCCTAGCGCTCATGTGCGCGCGAATTGTTTCTGGAATTGAAGTTTTTGGACTCAGTGCACATGTGCAGGCTAGCTCCAGCGCATGTGCGTTGACTTCCTCAATTGTGCTCCACCTTCGGTTTTGATTTTCACCTTGATTCTTGAATTATTTGGGAAAACTCAAAACATGAAAGTTGCAGTCCTATGTCTTAGCTTTCCAATGCTTCTTAAATCACCTCAATTGGAGATTGGGATCAAAAGTTATGCTTGAAATACAAAACAGTGTCTGGAATAACTTCGTATTTGTGCATTTTCCGTTCTTAGCATTTCCTTTCATCGTTTTGCATCCTTTTCAACTCTTTTTCAATGTAACCCAACAAAAACTGAGAATAACCAACTTAAACTCAATAATAACTCAAATCTTGATTACAACACATAAAAATGTGGTAATTGACATATAAGATATAGTACAATTATGAACTTATCACTCATCCAATATTGTATAATGGATATGTGTGCTGTCAATTTCTCACACGACACAATGACATTGACATAAACACGATATGAAATTAACAGTTTATGACACGATCCAAATTTTATCGAGTTGTTATTCAATCAACTAATTTATAACACCAAAGTAAACGAATTGAGTTAGGCCAACTTGTAAGTTGACGCGATAGCCTATTAAATTAGTGAATTAAGAGATTTTGCTAAAATTTTACCACGTTTATAATTTATTATAACATATTTGAGTAATAGCTTTAGTGTAAGATTTTACACAAAACCAAGACGTAACCTTGTAGGGAGTCAAAACCCAACATTTAAGTGCAACTGCCCCAACCACGAATATTTAATTTTAATTATGGCCCCATTATATATTTTGTAGTCTATATTTACCACTATATACTTTAACTTGTTTATGAATTGTTTTAATTTTTAGAATTTTAAAAGAAGTTAGAATATGTAAGAATTTTTTTAATCATCTCACAAAATCAAGACTTCCTAATACACGCCAACCCTCGTGCCTCCATTCCCTTAACAATACTCCCTTCGTTCCGTTTTAAATGTCGTTTATAGTTTTAGCATAGAGATTAAAGTTGTTATTAAATAATGTAAATTTTAGACAAAATTGATTCTATATGACTAAATTGTTCTTTTGACTAGTAATAAATTAAAAAAGTTCCAACATTAATTATAAATTGAGTAATTAATGGAGATGGAAACAGATGAGGAACAAATTGGTAAAAAATAATTAATGCTTCATTGAACTTTTAAAGTGACACTTAAAATAGAACAAGAAATTTTTTTTAAAGTAACACTTAAAAGGGAAGGCAAGGAGTATTTGCAATGGTTATTTTTAAACTAGCACAGGCTAGCTATGCCTGAATGAAATATTAAACCAAGAACATCATATTTGTGGCAATTAATTTCTGAGTAGGAGTGGACACAAACCCGGTTAATCGAATTCAAAACTGATTCACTTTCATATTGAAATTTTGAATTAGTTAATCGGAATTCGATTAATAAATTGATTCGTCTGAATTATGAAATTGAAAATCAGATATGAAATTAGAATTAACCGATTTCCAAATTTAGTTCAGTGTTTGACAAACTCAAGACCTTTTAAAGAAAATATTTAATATTTACCTTGCAACCTTATATCTTTTTAAAAAAATAAATAAATATTATTTTACTTATAAAGTACATAAATAGTCACACAAATAATATTATACACATACATGTGAATACAAACACATGTTTGTATACAATTTATGTATTTATAGTCCTATACATATATATATATATATATATATATATATAAATTATTACAAGGATTGCATCCATTTAAATTCTATAGTTTTGATAATATGGAATTTTAGAATATTTTATTACTAGTTGGATTTTTCTGATTGGGTAGGTTTTTCAATTTTTGTATAAAGAATTTTAATCCAATGTCAATGGGCTCAATTAGCGAATTTGGTTAATCGAATTTAAGACCGATTAGCAAATTCGAATTTAATTAACCGAATTTTATTTCAAATTCAATTCGACATTGAAACTAATTAAATAAAGTTAGAATTTATTTTCAAATTTTGACCGACTTATTTAATCAATTAACCGATCGTTTAATTGATACTTACTCCTATTTCTAAGTTAAAGAAAGTTTGTCACACATTTACAGCTTACAATGGTGTTTGTTTCCAATGCATTCCTTTTAAAGGAGTTTTAGTAAAGAAAAGGGTTTTTTTTTTTTTTTGGGGTATAGAAAAACTAATTCTACAGTGGAGAAGAATTTATTTTAGGTAATAATATTGCCAAAGTACTACTTACGAAGAAATATGCATTAGAAGTTTGTCAATTACATGCTTATTAAGATAGCATATAACTATCAAAACACAAAAGAAAACTGGCTATTTAGGTATATATTGAACAGGAATCATGAAGTATTAAAAAAAGATCAAATTCAAAGTAACAAGTTTCCAACACCCAACAGAGCCCAACACCTAATATTACACCTATTGTCTGTAACAGAATAGCTCTCGATTTTGAAAATGATCAACATATTGGTCTTGTCTATTTGTCAAAAATCTAAAAACAAACAAAAAGGAAGACATAGGATCTTAAATCAAAATATTTAAAAGCACCATCTTAAATCAAGATGATGGGAAAAGATATGGGAAACAGTTGATTTAAAAATTTTTATTCCTTCTACTTTAGAGTGAGCATATTTTAGTTCATTAATTTCCAGCATAATATTGAAACTTTCTTGAGATTGAGAAATGTAATCTACATGTATATGTGATTCTTAAAGACTTCTAGGAGTGATTCTTAGAATAAATTTCTTCTCATTCTCTTTCTTTCAACTCATTTAAGTTCTTCCATAGTTCAGCCACTAATTGCTCTCTAACTGCTCTTTCCTCACAGACACCAACTCTTGCAGAGGTATTTGTTGGCCTAAAAAGCAAAAGCTGTCTCTTATGAATTAGGTTGTTTCAAAAAATAAACCTTTTAATTGTACTTAATAGAAATGCAAACTTTATGCAACAAATAAACACTTAAACAAAAATGAATACAATAAATATTCAACAATTGAAACTCAAAGAACAAATATAAAGATTGAGATAGAGAGTATCAAACCAAAGTCCCAAACTTCTCAAGTTTGGAGTATATCCACTAGTAGTGCCTCTTCAAAGAAGGTGAGGCAATAACCTTCTTGTACACAAAGTAGGCTCACCCTTGCACCAACTAAGTCCCTCTAGTTGAACCAAAGGGTTTTACAATACAACCTCACTTTTGTACACTGTTATCCATCTAGATCTGTATAAGAGACAGGAATTAGTGTGAGCAAGAGTAGACTAGTCAGTGATCTTCTCCATTCCCTTTTATGCCATTTCCATTCTCAAACCAATACAACCCATAATATTTTGCAACTATTTTTTTCCAAATAGCTCTTACAAGTGTTTACATTGAATGCAGTAGTTCTACTATCTATTTTTCTCATTAACAGATTTGGAGGTATTTATGGATGCCCAAAAACTGCCCCCAACAATTCTCTAACGGCTATTTTCTATTTTCTGGAAAACTAGCCGTTAGATCTTTCGAACGGCCGATGCAGTGGGTGTGCATCAGAATGAACTAGCCGTTGGACCTTTCGGATGGCAGCTGCTAAACTCTGCGTCCTTTCTCTGAGAGTATTCGTTCGGACGTCCGAGGATGTGTCCGAACCTGCGTCCAGTCGATGCAATGTCTTCTGGAAATGTGATTGGACATTGTTCTTCGTCCGAGACTGCTTCAAGTTCTTTGTGTCGGACGATTACCTTCGACCGAAACTCTATCTTTCGGACAGTCATTTGTGTCCGTGGAGTCTTCTGGTTGTTTTGTTCAGACGATCATATGCGTCCGAACCTCCTTATTTTTCTGCACACTTGTTTTCAAACACGGAAGCATGACGCATCCATTAGTGCATTTGGTCATCATCAAAACATGATTAACATAATTGGGGTTCAACAGTATCCATATCTATTACTGTGTTACTAAGCCATGTCCTGTATTTGTAGCCATAAACGACATAATGAAGTTTTCTCACAAACCAAAATACTACAACATACAGAATGCAAAAGCTTATACTGATTGAGGTGTATAAGAAATCAGAATTTTTAGGGCAAGTCGAATTCAGAAAATTCCAAAGACATCACTAAGTATTAATAGAACAGAAAACATTACATCCTTACTCAACTCTTACTTTGAGAGTTTAAAGTGGAAAGAAAAGAATAGCAAGACTCTAACCATAAGCAAAGACTGGAGTCCCTCATCTAATCATAAGCTCCCAAATGCAGGTATGGAGCAACTAGCTAAATGAGTGGTGCCCTTTTACAATAAAGTTAATTCAAGTTTCATAAAATAAAATAGAATGAACTAACTAAACAGAGGAGTTAATCCATTATTCATATCAAATAGAAACAATAAAATTCTAATGGAACACTCTGGATATTTACAGTCAACTTTCAGTATAGATCAAATTAGAATTCTTTTGTCCTTCAATAAAATTAGTTTTCGAACATCTAGAACTGCCACAAAGACACTAGCATGTGTTCTCTCTAGCGTTCTGGCATTAGGAACTGGAAAAATGCTATAAGATTGAAAATGCTTTTCTTCTATTTTAAGTAATATTTAAATAATAAAAGAAATTAAGTCGACGAATAATGAAACTCAAGAACTCAACCACTTGGTATTCAAAATATAGCCAATGGATAAGCATGGAGCTAAGGGGAAACTTTACAACCTTAAAGAGCAAGGCCCTGTGACGTGAAAGTACCACATCAAGAGAGCCAAAGGGAAGGATAATAGTGTTTAGGAAGATTCAGCGCGATCTATAAATCAAATTAGACTATAAAGTTAAGAAGCAACAATCAAAAGCTTTTGAATTTAGTGATTACACAACAAATGTAATTGATAAAAATTGTTAATTCTAGAAATTCCATAATCATGAAATGAATATTACTAATAAAAGATAAAAATTTTGGCACCCAATTCAGGAATTGCAACTAACAAACATTACTACACAAGATCGATAATCTCCAAATACTAAACAATAATAAAACTGAAAATGCACAACTCAGAGATCTAATTCATAAATTACCCATATTGCAACATGAGAATAATTGGGAAAAAAATGAACTTTGAAGAAAAATATATTACAGAAAATTACAATTTCCATCAAGTTTTTCTCACAACTGACAGAGAAATCCTATAAGGTGTTCTAAATTACATTGACTTCCTCTAAATTTTATATCATGTAATCTGAAGTTTCCCTTGGTGATGATGTACAGATGTTCGCATATTAGCCTTATTTCCAACAAAAATATAGAGGTAAAAAGTAAAAGACGGTCATTGTAATATGAGAAACTTGAAATTGGACCTCTTTAATGATAAGAAAATCAGTTTCGATCATTAAGAAGATACCAATTTCTTTTGTAACTTAGTTTTCCTACCATAATCTTGAATTTTGTATTTTTTTTTCATCTTGTTTTGAACAAAAATTATAGCCGTGCAATAAACATAATCCATCTCCCCATTGATACATTCAGAGTTACCAAATAAGCAATCCTTGAGATGTCAAATCCTCCTCCATTGTAAATACTTTATATAAACTCAATTTACACTCTATGGTGTTAATGACATAATTTACCTCAGGTCAAGCAAATTGTGATTACAATTCTAATGGAATCTGAGATGAGATTGTCAGACGATCTTCTGGAGCAAATTATTGACAAGGTATTAGCTTTTTGAAATTTAAGTCGAGTTTCCATGCTTCCTAGGTAATCTCTTTGTTCATGGATCATGCTGTCTTCATCCTTCTACAGACTTTTGTTGATGCTGATGCAGGCAGGGATGGTAAAATTAATAAAGAGGAGTGGAAGGATTTTGTTATTCGGCATCCCTCACTCTTGCAGAACATGACAATTTCTTATGACTATTGAAGTACATCACTTTCTTGTGGTTTCAATTTTTATTTCTCTTACCATTTTCCATAGTCATTAAGTCATCTTCTGGCCATCAAAACATACTTGTAGTAGATTTGGACATCAAAAAATTCCATGTCTGCCCTCTACAATCCCCCTCCTTTCTGAAGTAATGTCTTCCTATGGAGCAGAGACCATGAACTCTGTAATTTGCACGGTCTGCAACGGATAACTAGCTGAACGCAAGAGATACTTTTGTTGTGTGATTCAAGGTTAATTTATTATACCATGCTTTTCTCTGTCAATGTTAGCCAAATACTCGGCAATATTCTTTTCCCCGTATCTTTGTCTTTTGTATCTATTATGATAACTAAAGTCATGCTTTCCTATGAGAAGTACTAGATTTCAGATGCAAGTCCGTACCAAATCTTGGAATTTTCACACCATTGCTTCAAGTTGTCTTGAGTTGTTGAGCTCCCAGATATTTTGGAGCTTAATGCCGTATAAAATTTTCTATATCTAGCTAATTAACATTTGAACAATATTAGAGTGCATGCTATGTCACGTTTAGTGCTTCACGCAGTACCAGTTAAGGCGGAATTACAATATCTTTGCAAACAGTGTTCAAACTCCTGTGTATACCATGCAGGTTTTTGATCTTTTTGATGCAAAGAGAAATGGCATAATTGAATTTAAGGAGTTTATCCATGCCCCGAATGTGTTCCATCCCTATGGTCCAATGGAGGACAAAATAGATTGCGAGTGATTAGTGACATTCTTTGGCTGAGAGAATAGCAACTGACTTAGTGTGCGCTGATTAGATTTGTCTTGTATTCTTTGCAGTTGCCTATAGGCTTTATGATCTGCGACAAACAGGATTCATTGAGGGAGAAGAAGTAAGTGCTCTATGTAATAACTACTGTGTCATAAGAGATTATCCCTGAAGTCAATACTCTAGTATTGCAAGTTTTACGAGTTATTGACCACACATCATCATCTTAATTTACTGACTTTCATTGCAAATGCTTGTGAAATTGCTTATTGAATTTAATAGCGAATCCAGGGGTAAAAAAGAAACCTTGAATTTTGCACCTTCTTTTTTCCACCTTGTTTTACCTACAAGGTTGGACCGATTCCCTTGAGGCATGATTACTTGAATATCTTAAATAGGTAGAATGGCATCACCAATAAAGGAAGGGAAAGAGAATGAAAGTTGGTTATCACTTTGCAGTTTCTGTTCTGCTCTATTTGTAAGACTTTGAGGAAAGTTTTGCCATTCACTTTGTTTCTGAAAGCTCCTGTCCCAACAAACAGGTGAATGAGAGTTATTGACCACATATGATCTTTAAGTTAGTCTCATTCACTCAGTGCTGCCTATGACATGCTTCTTGAAACTAATCACAAGACTATCAAAACAAGACGAAGAAACTGGAATTTTGCATTTTCCTTTCCACCTTTTTTTAACTAAAATTTATATCAGTGTAATAAATGTAATCCATCTGCCCATTGATACATTCTGAGTTACCTAACAAGCAACCCTTAAGATGTGAAATCCCCCATTTTAACTGCTTTTTTCTTACGCAATTTAGACTCTACGGTGTTACTGACAAATTTTACCTCTTGTAATTCTAATGGAATCTGAGATGAGATTTTCAGACGATCTTCTGGAGCAAATTATTGACAAATTATTAACCTTTTGAAATTTAAGCTGAGTTTCCATGCTTCCTAGGTAATCTCTTTGTTCATGGATCATGCTATCTTCATCCTTCTACAGACTTTTGCTGCTGTTGATGCAGACAAGAATGGTAATATTAATAAAGAGGAGTGGAAGGATTTTGTTATTCGGTACCCGTCACTCTTGCGGAACATGACTGTTCCTTACTTGAAGTACATCACTTTCTTGTGGTTTCAATTTTTTATTTCTCTTACCATTTTCCATAGTCATTAAGTCATCTTCTGGCAAAGACACCTAAACCACAGGCAGATACTCATCAGTATGTAGAAGACACATGGCGTGCGCACTCTATGTATTGACTCTGATGTACTTTTTTTGGTCCCTTCCTGAAAGTTATACCAGCTCCCTTCTCTTTCTTTTTCTTTATTGCCAACTTTTACACACACAATAAGAATTCTGCACTGTGCTGCTGGTAATGATTTTTAAGAATAGTTTTCAATTAATTTCGAAGAACTTAAGAAATATTTGACCATGATAGTCGTTGGAGTACACCTGATACTTTTGGCTCTTCGGCTTCTTGTTCCACGCGGAAGATGTCATCCGAGTTCCTCGGGGTATGGAAATCACTGGTTCATCATGGCATCACTAGATATTTTTCTTATGGCAACTGAAAGACCCTCGTAATTCTACACATACATTCATGCAGAAAAGTTATATTCAAATCTCTATGTTGTTTACTGTTGTTTTATACCCAGCATTTGCTCGGTTTCGTTTGCTACTTTCTAGTAACTTGAGAGTTCGTTTTATGAGTAGAGTTTTCTAAGTTTAACCTGTGTGAAGTAGTGATTGCCTTTTTTGCCTCTCTTCCTAGCATAATTTGGTTATTGTCGTCAATAATACTGGTCATTGAGAACGTAAATTATGTATTGTAGATTTTGGGTTGAATACTATTTATAGTAAGATATTGAATTGTTAAAACCTTGAACTCATTGATGTTGAATGCATGTAAATTGGTTGACCTTTTAATCATAATGAACTTTAGGCCATGTTTCATCATACTAATATGGAAGTACGTGCTTTATATATTTGAAATAATTAATTGTTTGATTTTTATCTATACTATAAAAAAGGATGGAGTTTGGTTATCGATTTAGATTTTCTTTCTAAAATTACCCTTACTATAAAATTTAATTAATTTGTTGTCCCCTAACTAGAATGCCTTTTTTTCAAATTATTTAGGCTATTTATGAAAATAGTCTTCAAAGAGTAAAATAGGAAATAAAATCTACTTTTAAACCTTCATATTAAGAAATAAATTTGATTAAAATAAAATTTCCTTATTTATTATTTAATACTCATTTTCATTGTTGTGTCCCCTAACTAGAATGCCTTTTTTTCTAATTATTTAGGCTATTTATGTAATAGTCTTAGAAGAGTAAAATAGGAAATAAAATCTACTTTTAAACCTTCATATTAAGAAATAAATTTGATTAAAGTAAAATTTTGTTATTCATTAGAATGTTAGGAATGAGTTTTAGAAATTAAAGAAGAGTAGGAAATAATTTTATTGGGATGGATTTAAGAAATCAAGTAATAATAAAAAAATAAATTTACAAGAAAAATACATTTGCATATTCATTTATACTTTTGAACCCCTAACGACAAAAAAATATTAAAAGGTAAAATTAAATTTTTTAAACTTATACATAGAATTAAATTTAATTAAAGTAAATTTTCTCATAGAGTAGAATTTTGGGATAGATTTAGAAATAAAAGATGAATATTAAATAAAGTTACAAAAATTAATTTAATATATACAATAATTAATAAAAGTAAATCCATTATATTTATATTTAGAATTAGGATTAAAGTTGAAGCAAATTTCTTAATAGAGTAAAATTTTGGGATATATTAAAAAAATAAGTATTAGATAAAGTTATTTAAAAAATTAATTGAATATATACTTTAATAAAAAAAGGTGCTTGATTTAGTTTTATATTTTTTTTTCTAAGTTCTCCTCACTATAAAACTTAATGATTTTGTTATGTTCCCAACCCAAATGCCTTTTTTTTTTTTAAATTTTTTTAGGTTATTTATATAAATACTTTTTTATTTTACTCCTCAAAGAAAAAGAAGAAATAAAACTTACTTTTAAGACTTCATATTAGGCAATAAATTTGAATGAAATAAATTTTCTTATGCAATAGAATATTAGGAATGAGTTTTGTAATTGAAGAATAGTAGGAAATATTTTTTTTAGGATGTGTTTTAGACATCAAATAATAATACAAATATAAAATTCAATTGGAAAATAAATTGTATGTTTCACTATACTGTTGGACCCTTAAAGAGGAAAAAAAATTCTATAAAAGTGCACATGAAATAAAAACTAACTTTTTGAGATTTTTTTAGAATTAAATTTTATTGAAGTAAATTTTCTCACAGAGTAGAATTCGAGAATAGATTTAAAAATTGAAAATGAATATTAAATAAAGTTTAAAAAAACTTCAATGAAATAAAATTTCTCATTATATAGAATTATGCATATAATTATTATCAACATATATAAGTTGTGGATACATTCATAGACTAGATAATATTATGTGAAATTAAAAAATTGATAATTTATTATCAAATATTAAAAGAAAAAGAAAATTTTGTTTGACAAATAAAGTTAAAGAAGGAAGATAATATTATTTTAATTTCAAAGTGTTAAATACCATTTTGGCTATTCAAATTAAGCAAAAACACAATATGGCCTTTTAAATGGAAAGAGTCTCGATTTGACCTTTCAAAGTGATAAAATATTTCAATATAGTCCTCCAAATTTAAAGAATCTCAGTTCGGTTCTCAAAACTAAAACAAATGTCCCAATGTAGCCTGCAAAACTAAAAGATTATGAATTCGACCTTCCAAACTGAAAATCTGTTCTAATTTATCCTTCAAATTGTATTTCGACACCGAAAATATAATTAACCTTTTAAAAGCACAAAATTTTAAAATGTAGTGCATATATACAAAGTGTCAAAGTGACAAAAGCCATTAATGTATCACTAGATCCAAAAAAGAATGAACGAAATCCGAACAATTAAGGATCACAAATTTGGTGTTCATGATTTCATATGATTTTGCCACGTGGAGTGGCTTTGGCATGTGGCTCTGAAATTGTGGTTTTGTAAATGATTTTTCTTTAAAGCATACTTTCAATTTTAATGATTACTTTACTATTAAAATAAAATTTTTATACAAAATAGAGAGTTCTATTTGGTATCCATTTTTCAATAATAATTTTAGAAATTATACAAGTATCAAGATAAAATAATTTTAGAATTAGGAATTAAGTTAAATAATAATAGGAATTATTTTTAAATAAAAAAGGTTTAGGTCTTATCATGTATAAAACTTTTGGATTCTTTTGATAGAATAAGTCTGAAATCTTTTTATATTTTTGACAGAAATAGTATAAAGAAAAAATTTTAGAACAAAGGAGACACAAAATTTGCTTAAAATCCTTAAAACCAGGTAAACTTGAATTAACAAAGATATTATCCTTCATAAAATGGTCTTAAAGTTCATTATGAGAAAAATATGCCATTTATACACATCTTTACATCAATGTTAACAGTAATTCAAACAAACAAAAAGAAATATATATCTTTTTATGGAAAATATTAGTTAAAAACTAATTAGTAACTAACTTGATAAATTATTTGTAGTATGTTACACATCTACAATACACTAATAAGAACAATAGATATTTAACGTAAGAAAGAGGGTGAAAAATGTGATCCATACCTAGAATATGTTTCTTAAAATAACATAATCCTTATCTAAAAATTCTTACTTTGCATTAGTTTCCTTTTCATACATTGAATATTTAGTATATATTTAATCTAAATGTTGTTACACTTTTCCTATAATCATATAGAATTCCAAAATTATATTAAATAAAATTCTTAATAGATAATTATTATCCTCCCAAACAAAATCAGTTATTGTCTTTCTACGTGTAAATATCTATTGTTGAATATTAGTAATTGTATAAATAACATACTTTAAATAAGGATATCAAATTAGTTACTAATTAGTTTTTCTTTTCTCTGTATTCAATCTAATAATTGTTAAATACTAAATATTATTGTTACTTTTGAATTTATTACTATACAAGTTGATAGCCACTGCAACTATATATTGATTATCTTATATTTATACAAATAAAATTTATAATACTAAATATCTACCTTTTAATTTACTACTATATAGATTGTAATTTTAATATAGTGAATTAATCACTAAATTTTACACCATAAATTGCTAAATGATGGCAAATTATTTTTCACTTTTTTCTTATTTCATGATATATATATATATACTTGTGCAAACTATATATTTAAGAGAGATTTTATAATTCCTAAACTAGAACTTGTTATTTAGTTTTTGCACACGTTTTATACTTTCATCAATTTGGTTCAAAAAGATATATAGGGATTCAAAAATAATCAAATATTTTAATGCACATGATAAATTCAAAGTGGTTAGGATAGAACTTAAATAATTGAAAAGAATAACGGATTGCTATAAACTCTATAAAGTGTCAATATTTTCAAGACTCACTACCCTCTTTGATTACTAAACTTATAGAATGGATATAATAATAAATTCTAATATATTTCCTACCACACATTGTGCTAGATTTTGGTGATATTTTGAACTTTCCTATTTTGTAAGTTAAATAAAGTACTAATGAGCTCATTATAGAATATTTCAATAATTCATAATCGAGAAAATAGATTTTCATTTTAAAAATTATAAAGTAAATGTATTATTCACAAGACACAATTATTTAGAGTTTATAAAATTGCTTGAACTATTAAACTAACTAAATCTCTTATATTTGTAACAAAGTAGACAATATCTAAACAAAATGTGTAAAAATCACCTATGAAAAAATATTTCTCTAAAGTCATATGAATTACGAAAAATTCTTTGGTTTAGTTAAATGTTAAAATAGAAATTATATAAGCAAAAATTAAGTGAACTAAAAAACCAAACAGTTATCATCTCCGAACTTGCTTTACTTTTTAATTCATAGCAACAAAAATTAAACAATTAGTATTTTCAAACATGCAAAGCACATGCTCCTAGACTAGTTATTATAAATTAAAAAGTAAAGTATGTTTGGGGATACTAACTATTTGATTTTTTTTAAAATTTACTTAAGTTTTCGCTTGTATAATTTCTATTTCAATGTTTAACTAAATAAAAAAAAAATTGTAGTTCGTATGAGTTTAGAAAAATAGTTGGTTGTGGAATTTTATACATTTTCTTTAGATATACTTTGTTAGAAATATAAGAGATTTGTTTAGTTTAATAGTTCAAGTAATTTTATAAAAGCTAAATAATTGTGTCTTATGAATAGTAGCCTATCTACCTTATAATTTTTAGAATAAAAGTCCATTTTCTCGATTGAGAATTATTGAATCATTGTACAATGAGCTCATTAACTTCATAAAGGAACCATTCGTATGCAAATAGTATATAACAATTTATAATTTAGGAAACAATATCTCTTTTAAATATGTAGTTTGCACAACTATAAGAATTATATATTGAAAATAAAACCAAAAAAAAAGTGAAAATAAGTATACCACCAATTTATGGTGTAAAATTTAGTGATTAATTCATTATATTAAAACTATCAATCTGTAAAGGTATATATTCAATATTATACATTTTATTTGATAGAATAAGATCAACAATATATATAGTTGCAATAACAACTTGTATAGTAATAATTCAAAAGTAACAATAAATATTTAGTATTTAGGTTTAATTAGACAAAGTATGTTTAAGTTAAAATCTAATTAGTAACTTATTTGATATCCCTATTTTTTATTATGTAATTTATACAATTACTAATATTCAATATTCGATATTATCTAATATTTTGTAAGGAGGATAATAATTATCTATTAAGAATTTTAACTAATATAATTTAGAAACTAATTTTTAATTGTAGGAAACAGTATAATTTAGATATAAATATGTACTAATTATTCAATATATGAAAAGGAAACTAAAAGTAAAGTAAGAATTGCAAGATAAGAATTATGTTCTTTAAAAAAAATAAAAATAGGTGTATATTACATTTTCACCCCTTTTCTTACTCATCTAATCAGTTTAATAATAATCAAAAAGATAGATTCAACATTATATTTATTTTTTAGTACACTACACAGAAGCCAAATTCTTTTCATATTCTAGACAACAAATCTTTCATCATTACAAAATCCAAACAACAATGTTAGAGATAAAATAAATGGCATTGGCAGAAGAAAGGTGAAGATATTGACCATATCTACGAAAGATAATATCCTTTTAAGTCAAATTTAGATGACCATGAGTACACATGTTTATGGTTAGGATTATTGGACGTTGCCTGCTTTTCGAGTTTTTGTGTTGAAAAAATAAAACCCAACCCAATGCAAATAATATTAAAACTCAAGTAAACATAACCCAAATATTACACTGGCAGGTTACTCGGGTTTTCAAGGTTACATGAGTTAAAAGTTTTCAAAAAAATGATAAAAATATTAGTGTAAGATCATTTATTACAAATTATGTTTTGTCAAAAATTAAATAGTTAACTCAAGAATGAAAAAGAAAAATTTTAAAACATGTTAGATGAAGAAGGAAAAGAAAATAAAGTATAAGTTATATGAAACAGTTAGTCAAATAATTTTAAAAAATTATAAGTAAATTATATGGGATTTTCAGGTTATTGAGCTGAGTTGTATTTTGAAAAATAAAACCCAACCCAATATGTTTCGGATAATTTAACCCAAGTAATTCAAAACTCAATAAACCAACCTATTTAGTCCCAAATTCATTTGGGTTGGGTTGGGTTGGTTAGGTTTTCGGGTTGGGTTAAGTTTAAAAAACCCTAGCCTTGAGGCTTTTAAGCAATTTAATGTCTTCTTTGTTCTTTTTTTTTTTTTCCTTTCTTGTATCCAAAATTTTAAAAAACAAAAATCACAATTATTCTCTGAAAAGAGTCCAAAAATTCTATACGTGACAAGTCCTTTTTTTTTTTTTTTTTAAAGATAGTTCTTACTATTATTTAACTTAATTCCTAATCCTAAAAAAGTTTTATTTGGATACTTGTATAATTTCTAAAATTCATCCTTGAAAAATGGATACCATATGGAACTCTCTATTATGGTGAAAAATATTATTCTAATAGTAATGTAATCATTAAGATTGAAAGTATATTTTAAAATCATGTGCTTTTGAAACTGTCTGGTATTTTACAATCAGAATACAATTTGGTGGGCAATTAGAACAGATTTTCAGTTTGGATAGTCAAATTGATAATCTTTCTATTTTAGAGGCCACATTAAGATATTTCTTTTAGTTTTGAGGACCAAATTGAGATTTTTTGAATTTGATGCACAAGATTATATTGAAATATGTTTTCAATTTGGAGGATTGATTGATACTTTTTCAATTTGAAATGTCATATTGAGATTTTTGCTTAGTTTGAATGGCTAAGATAGTAATTAACTCTTTGAAATTAAAATAACCTTATTTTCCTTCTTTTTCCTATATTTGTCAAATGAATTTTTCTTTTTCCTTTAATAGTTTTTAATTAATTAAAAGCTTCTTTAATTGCATATAAATATTATCTAGTCTTTTAATGTATCCAAAACCTATATATGTTGATAATAATCATAGGAAAATTCCAATCCCTTTTAAAGAACCATTTCCTTGTACTTTAAATACTTGTACAGTAGAATATCATGTGCTTTAAAAGCTTATATTATACAAGTCTTTTAAAGCCAAGGGAATGGTATCCTGTATAATTCTCCATAATCATATGCACAATTCTACTAAATGAGAAAATATATTCCATTAAGTTTTTTTTACTAACTTTATTTAATATTCATCCTCAATTATTCTGAAATCCATCACGAAATTCTATTCTATGAGAAAATTTACTTCAATTAAATTAATTCTAAATGAAGTCTCACAAAATTAGTTTTTATTTCATGTTTACCTTTTTCAGGTTGATTTTTTTGTCTTTAAGGGTCCAAAAGTATAGGTGAAACATGTAAATTTATTTTTCAAGTAAATTTTATATTTTTATTATTGCTTAATTTATAATACCCATCCCAAAAAAATTTCCTACTCTTCTTTACTTCTAAAACTCATTTCTAATATTCTATTATATAAGAAAATTTATTTTAATCAAATTTATTCTTATATGAAGTATTAAAAGTAGGTTTTATCTATTCTTTTACTCTTTAAGAAGTATTTACATAAATAACCTAAAAAGGTATTTAAGTTGGGAACATTAATAAAGTCATTGAATTTTTTAGTGAGAGTAACTTGAGAAGTTGACTCTTCTAAAACTAAATCAATCCTTCATAATCAATTATAATAAATATTCAACTAATTTTTTAAATAACTTCATTTAATATTCATCTTTTATTTTTAAATCTATCTCAAAATTCTACTCTATAAAGAAATTTTCTTCAATCAAACTTAAGTCTAATTAAATATAAGTCTAAAAATTTTAATTTTATTTCCTGTGTACTTTTTACAATTTTTTCTCGTTAAGGGTCCAAAAGTATAAATGAAATATGTAAATTTATTTTTCAAGTAAATTAATTTTTTTTATTATTCTGATTTCTAAAATTCATCCCAATAAAATTATTTTTCACTCTTCTTTAATTTCTAAAACTCATTCCTCATACTCTATTATATAAGGAAGTTTACTTTAATCAAATTTATTTCCTAATATGAAACCTGAAAAGTAGGTTTTATTTCCTATTTTACTCTTTGAGGGTTATTTACATAAAAAATCATAGAAAAGGCATACAAGTTTGGGTACATAACGAAGTCATTAAATTTTATAACGAGGATAACATTGAAAAAAAAAATTAAATCACTAAATCATATAGACTCTTTTAATATCTACTCTATATCTGTATAGATATAGATATAGATGTAGTTATAAATTATCCATAAATTGATGAAATTTTGTATGGTTGAACAATTGCATTTCTACACTTTATTCCATCCAAAATTTACATTGCAAAGAAAATTACAGAGTTCTAGGTTCGTCACTTAAACTTGAATCCATACAAAAGATATCAATCAAATCTAGTTGATATTAAGGTAAGGAATATGAGAAATCTTGGGCCACTCCGAGTCTGGGCCACTTTGAGAAGTGCACCTCTCTTTTAAAACGGGACAATGAAAAACAGTCAAGTACCTCAATTCGGTGAGGCGTCTCATGGCATCCATGGAGGTTAAATGTTGAAGCATTCTGCATTCCATTAAAATTAGTGATTTAAGAGACGCAAGATTTCCAAACCAATCTGGTAAAGCTTCTATTCCTCCAAAGCCACATAGACATAAGGTTGTTAGGCTAGTCAAGTATTGGAGCTGATCTGGCAAAGACTCAATGTGAGGCAAGCCAATCCCAACCAGAGTTAGTTCACGGAGTGTGGATGAAGAAGATATTATTATTCCAAGCCAATCGAATTCTTCAATTGAAGAATCGCCTTCATCTGAGAAGGGACCAATGTCCAATTCCCTTAAGTTGGTAAGAAAACCAAACCCTTTGGGCGTCATATTAGTCTTCAATTTGGGACAATTGATTAACTTGAGATACGAGAGAGAAGGCGTTTGTTGCAAATCAAGTGGAAAGGAGACGAGATTAGGACAATTGTGCACCCGCAACCACCGAAGAGACGTGCAAGAATTTAGCATATCACCGGGTAGATAAATCAACCCATTGCATCCATAGATGAATAGATACTCGAGAGAGGTGAGATTTTGCATTTCCTTAGGATTTATCACAATTTTGGAGCATCTTCCTATCTCCAACCTTTTCAAAAACCGGAGTCTCGACATATCTTCCGGCAACTCTTTGAAACTGTCACAGCCCATGAGATCTAATGTTTCGAGACAAGTGCCGCGTTCTGAAACCCCTTGTACTTGTTAAATTAGGGCAATTCCACAACCTTAGATCTTTTAAATTTGGAAGAGTACCATAATTATTCTCATGTAGCCCAGTAGGAGCAGCCACAATATCTGAAACACAAGAAAGCCCAGTCATATCTTCTATTTTGAGGGATGAGAGAGTACTAGTTGCTTTGCTAAGAATACCCTTCACCACTGAAACATTGTCATTCTTGGAGATTTTCAATTCTTTCAGACTTGGAAAATAACTTGGAGCGCAGGTAAGTTGGGAGCAATTCCAAATGATGAGTGTCTCAAGCTTGGGAAAGACGTCAACTTCTGGTCCAATCCATTCTACCAAAGTCTCCATATCTGCTAGACGGAGGGTTTCAAGAGCTGGAAACAATTTCCTTGACACTTTACTACTGTTGTTGCTGCTAAAGTTATCACCCATTTCGTAGAATGATAGCCCAATGCTCCTTATGTTTTCCAATTGCATAAATTCAAGGTATTGGAGAGATGGCTATTAGTTGTTCTAGTGCGGTAGGGAGTTCTCTGCATCTTTTGCAACCACTTAACTGCAACCACACTAACTTGTGCAGTCTTGATGAACCAATGAGGAAATTGATCACCCATAAAATTAGTAATATATAACTTTTGCAGATTTGGGTGAGGCTGGAGGCCTTCCAACACATCTTCATCACAGTTGTCAACTTCTCGATTTGGACTGCTCCACAAAAATTTCAACTCAAACAGATGTGACTTTCCAATTAAATTTGCCTTGTTAGCTCCTTCTTTGTCCTTTACGAGTTCAAGATTGCGTATCTCCAGTTTGCCTTTGAGGTCTTTTAAGCATCCAAGCTCTTCAACCTGACGACCTTTATCTAGACCTACATTGAAGAACAGTAATGTTTGAAGACAAGTCAATCGGCCCAGCTCTAGAGGCATTTGAAAATTTGCATCGTGACTGTAATAGTAGAGATGTCTCAAGCTAATCAAATTGCTCATCCCTTTTGGAAGAGCTTTTAGACACTTATGACAGCCAAGGATCTGCAGTGTTTGCAAATTATAAAGCTTGCAAAGAGATTTAGGAAAAGTTTGGATGTCAGACTTCGACATTCCAAACAACCGCAAATGTATTAGTTTGCCAATTGCGGTTGGAAGCTCCCTAATTTCGGCACCAAACAACTTTAAAACATGCAAGTTCCTGAACTTCCGTAACAAGTCACCAGATATACTACTCTTTAGAGATAATGTACGAACTGACATCGAGATATTCTCAAAGAGTTTCAATGTCTTATCTGTGGATGAGTTTAGTTCAAGGTAACGAAATTGATAATTGGTGTTGGTTACACCAGATACCAAATTGATGCTATCAGACTTCGAAACTGATTTTGCAAGGTCATGCACAAGATCATGCATTACATAGTAAGATACCTCCCATTCGTATGTTCTTTCTTCCAACAAGGAACTCTCCAATAAAATTCTACAATAATTTTCTCCTATTTCCTCCATTGTTGTTTCAGTTCTGAGAGTCTGGTTGAAGAAAACCTTCTGCCATCCAGAGTTTGATTAGCTGATCCCTATCTAGTTTAGCATCCTTTGCAAAGATAGAACAATATGCAAAACATTTTTTAACAGATGGAGATGGTAAATGATCGAAACTCAACTTGAGTATTTGCTCGATGCTATTTTTATCTCCACTCTTGTTCAAAAGCCAATTCTCCAAAATTGATAGCCATTCCTCTTTCATCTTGATACGTAACAAACTTCCTACCACATTTGAAGCTAGTGGTAGACCACAACATCTTTTTACAATTTCCTTCCTCATGGAATTTAGTTCTTCTGGCACTTCTTCACTTGCAATTGCCTTTTCTATTAGGATATTCCAACAATCATTATCTGATAGTTTTCCCAACAAATAAGGAGGATTTGAAGTCACAATGGATGCCACTTTTAAAAGACGAGTGGTCACTAGGCACCAAGTTCCATTTGCTGCGCTGAGTCCAACCAAAGAATGGAAGAAGTCCTCCCACTATACTAAGTGGAATTCTGGAATTTCATTCCAGACATCGTCAAGAACTAAAAGATATCTCTCTCCCTCCAGTTGCTTTTGAATGTTTTGTACAACAGTATCCCTATTCTCCAACTCAACCTTTGTACTTGTCAAGGACTCCAAAATTAGTCTGAAGAGCTCCATTACATCAAGAATTTTCAGACACACAAACCCAAATTTTTTGCTGAAGTGCCCATTAATTTTCTGATTATTGTAGATTGACTTAGCCAAAGTTGTTTTCCCCAATCCTCCCATGCCAACTATGGGAATAACAGATACATTATCTTGGGATGAACTTAACAGCATCTCCACTATCCTCGATTCATCATTGGCTCTTCCTACAACATTTTGACCAACCAGAGAGTCCGTTTTCCTATTCACTGTGACTCCAGTAGCGTGTGTAATAGGCAAGACAGCAGCCATTTGGAACCTACTTATCAGTCCAAATTCATCAGCTTCTTGGTTGATGGTTTTCAACTTGACGACGACGTCCCTCACCTTAGAAGCCATTCTCCAACGAAAAGCAATATTAAAATTTGAGAAGGAGAAAAAGAAGCATACCTTATTCCCATTAAAGGTCCGGTTACGATACTCCACCTTGCGACGAAGAATTTCATAGTTGAGCTCATCGAGTACATTATCAGCATCAAAAGCCACTTCTTCAAGCCTCTTGAGCCAAAGTTGAACAGCCCGACTATGCCTTTGCTTGTCATCAGCATCAAGCCAAGACTGACACCATCATTGCAGCAGACCCTCTTAGGCTCTCCATATCCTTCTTGAATCCAAACACCAAACCAATCCTATCAGTGGCAAGGGAAATAGCCTTTTCCAAAAGAACTTGTATAGTGGAACTAACAAGAGAGTCAACCATTTTTTTTCTCCTTAATTGGATACAGTGTCTTTGGATCTGGATGCTTTCTGTGATTATATGAAGAGAAAACTAAGAACAAGGAGGTTTTGACCTGCCGAGGAAGTGCAGCTACTTCTTTGACAAATTCTTGAATGCTATTATTGCCAAGGTAAACTTGAATTCATTGCTCCATCAATGCTTTGCTGGAGTGGGGTCTTTGGTTGTGGAAAATATTTGAAGGGTTGTTGGAATGGTGATTCGACATCAAGAAATGTTAAAAAAGAAGGAAAATGACATTCATCTATGTTGCGACTTTGGCAAAGATCAAATAGCCGAATTAATCTCTCTACTTTTTCATAAAACTTGTTTCAATAGTCCTTAAACTTTTTCATAGCCAATTTAATCCTTAAACGACATTTATTTTGGTGGCAGATTTGGTCCTTCACCTATTCATCCACCACCCCTGTTGCCTGCTCCTCCTGGTGTTAAAAGTTTCTCTCGAGCATTTCAGCTAGAACTTGGCTGCATGTTAGCTAAGACAACTCTTATACATATCAAGATTTTTCAACCTTCGGGTTCAAAATGTTATTTCAAACATGTCCGTCATTCTCAGATACCACCTTAATTTCATATACCATTTATGCACAAAAGAGTAAAAGGGAAAGAAAACTTGCTTGGTCTTGCACGGGTATGAAATCCTTTGGAATTCTGAATACACTACTTTGTCTGTTTTGCTGAAGCTGTTATTTGAACAACTCTACGGTAGTTGCTTACCACTATTTTTTTTTACATTATTTTTCGGGTTGGATGCACTATGCACCATCTCATGGAAAATTATAAAATGGACACAATCCAAAGTATTGTAATTTTAATTTTTAAGAATAAATAAAGTCTCCTCCATTCACACCTAAATAGAGATTTGAAGAAAAAATTTATATTTTGATAAAAATATAATTGCTTTCAAAACGGTAAAATTTCATTATTTTCTTTCATATGCATTTGTGTAGAACATACTTATGGTTTTTATTTTAAAATATTTTTAATTTTATTTTTAAGAATGTGCTCCTCCTTTATAAATAGAGAGAATTTTCTCATATGTGTGCTATTATTTTCTCACACGCCACAATGACATTTACATATACAAAAATATGAAATTAACAATTTATGACACGATCTAAATTTTATAAGTTATTATTTAGTCAACTCGTTTTTAACATCAAAGTAAACGAGTTGAGTTGAGTCAATCCGTGAGTTGATACGATAATTTGTTAAATTAGTGAATTAAGAGATTTTGTTAAAATTTTATAACGTTTATAATTTAAATAGTATAACATATTTGAGTAATAGCTTTTAATGTAAGATTTGAAACAAAATCAAGACGTAAGCCTTGTAAAGAGTCATAACCCAGCATTTAACTGCAACTGTCCCAACCATGAATATTTAATTTTTATTATGGCCTCATCATATATTTTGTGGTTTATATTTGTCCACATATTTTAACTTGTGGAAGAATTATTTCAATTTTTAGAATTTTAAAAGTAGTAAGAGTATGTGAGCAAATGTGAATCATAAGGCATATTGTGGGGTCATACACCTTAATTAATATAAAAAATTGGAAAATAATGTCTACAATCCCATTTGTAAATCATGTGGTGTACAAATCAAATATTACGGACTAAATGACGTCAGTTGATGTAAGTAAAATTTCATAAAATTTAATTCTGATTACAAGATCTACATGTGGGATCCAAAACCGGATCTACCTAAATATTTTCCTAAGAATTTTTCTAATCATGGCACAAAATCAAGACTTCCTAATACTCGTCAACCATCGTGCCTCCATTCCCTTAACAATACTCTCTTTGTTCCATTTTAAATAGGGAAATACTTAGGTAGATCTGGTCTACGGTCCTACTTATAGATCCTGTTGTATAGATTAAATGTTATGAAATCTATGACATCAACTGATGTAATCAAGATTTTATAAGATTTAATTTTGACCGCATAGTCTACAAATGGGGTCCAAGACCGAGTTTATGACAGTATTTTCCTTTTAAATATCGTTTATGGTTTAGTACAGAGATTAAATTTGTTATTAAATAATCTAAATTTTAGATAAAATTGATCTTATATGACTAAATTGTCCTTTTGACTAGTAATAAATTGACTAAAAAAGTTTCAACATTAAGAATAAATTAAGTAATCAATAGAGTTAGAAAGAGATATTAAATTGTGACTAGTAATAAATTAAAAAAGTTATAACATTAAGAATAAATTAAGTAATCAATAGAGTTAGAAAGAGATGAAGAAAAATTCAAATAAACATGTTTCCAACACCCAATAGAGCCCAACACCTAATATCACGAAGGATTGACCCCATAGCAAAATATTTTGTCCTCATAGTTGATTCTAGAATGGCTTGCATCTACTGCATCCCCTCCATAACTATACCAATATTCTAAACCATGTCACTCAACTTTGATACCTTTTCAGCAATGCAAACTTCAGCTACCTTAGGTTGAGATACACTTGCAACTTTTCCTCCTAAAGAACATATTTCAGTTCATTAATTTTCAACATAAAAATGAAGCTTTCTTGAGATTGAATAATGTAATCTACATGTAGATGTGATGCCTAAAGCCTCCTAGGAGTAATTCTAGAATAATATTCAAATTTTCTCATTCTCTTCCTTTCAACTCATTGAAGTTCTTCCCCATTTCAACCACTAACTACTCTCTAACTGCACTTTCCTGCACACACTTAACTCTTGAAGAGGTATCCAAATCTATTACTGCATTACTAAGCCATGTTCTGTATTTGCAACCAAAAACGACATGATGAAGTTTCTTCACTAGCCAAAAATACCGCAACATACATAATGCAAAAGTTATCTGATTGAAGTGACAAACCATCAAAATTTTTTAAGGCAAGTCCAATTCACAAAATTCCAAAGACATCACTAAGTATTAATAGAACAGAAAACACTACAACCTTACTCTACTCTGACTTTGAGAGTTTAAAATGGAAAGAAAAGAATAGCAAGACTCTAACCATAAGCAAAGACTGGATCCCTCGTCTAATCATGAGCTCCCAAATGCTGGTATAGAGCAACTCCCTAAATGAGTGGTGCTCTTTTACAATAAATTTAATTCAACTTTCATAAAATAAAACAGAATGATTGAACTAACTAAACAGAGAAGTTCATCCATTATTCATATCAAATTGAACGATAAAATTCCAATGGAACGTTCTTGACGTTTACAGTCAACTTTCAGTAAAGAGCGAACTAACATTCTTTTTTACGTCAATAAAATTAGTTCTCCAACATCCAGAAGTAACAGAAAGACACTAGCATGTGTTCCCTCTAGCGTTCTGGCATTAAGAACTGGGAAAATGCTATAAGATTGCAAATGCTTTTCTTCTATTTGAAGCAATATTTAAATAATAAAAGAAATTAAGTCGACGAATATTGAAACTCAAAAACTCAACCACTTGATATTCAGAATATAGCCAATAAATAAGCATAGAAAAGGGAGGAAACTTTACAACCTTAAGCAGGCCCAGTGGCATGAAAGTCCCATATCAAGATAGACAAGGGGAAGGATAATAGTGTTTAGGAAGATTCAACGCGATCTATAAATCAAATTAGACTATAAAGTTAAGAAGCAGCAATCTAAAGCTTAGCACACTCGAATTTAGTGACTGCAGCTATAAAGATTAGTAGATAAAAGTACATAAAGATGCACCCAATTTAATAAATGTAACTAATAAATTCTAGAAATTCCCTAATCATGAAATGAAGATTCCAAAAAAAAAAAAAAAAAGACAATTTTGGCACCCAATTCAGGAATTGCAACTGAACAACATTAGTACACAGAAGTTCGATGAACCCCAAATACTAAACAATAATAAAACTGAAAATGTACAACTTAGAGATCTAATTCATAAATTACCCATATTATAACATGGGAATAATTGGGAAAAGAATGAAGTTTGAAGAAAACATATTACAGAAATTACAATTTCCATCAAGGTTTTGTCACAACTGGCAGAGAAATCCTCTAAGGTGTTCTAAATTGCATTGACTTCCTTTTAGATTTTATGTCATGTAATCTGAAGCTTTCCCTGCATGGTGATGTTGTACAGATGTTTGCATATTACCCTGAATGTATGCTACATGTGCAATAACGATATTTGAAATTTAAATATTACTTTATCTGTCTAAACTAAATGAATGTAAACTTTGTCCTCTTGATATTATTTATCCGTTAATAACTTTAACACCGTTAATAAAAATTAATTAAATAGCTAAGTTGCCCCTAGCACTATTTTTTATTTTTCATTATTGATGTTTGATGGATATAAAAATTTAGAAAAAATAAACTATAACAAATAATTAAGATCATTGTCTTTAAGGAGGCAAAATGTGAGAAAACTTAAATCAAATTTTATCCGACATTACAATTTTTACAAATTTAACCCAAAGTTTAAAAAATGTAAAATATTATGCGATATCAAAATGTCAAAAAACTTTTATAAAAAAATCTATTGTCACGCAAGACCTTTAAAGAAAAATTTTCAGTTGAAAATGAGTCCACTTTGGGAAGCATGCTTTTGCTAGCCGCAAATTCAAAATAATATCACTTCCACTCCAAAAATTATGAAAATTTGACATAGATTACATAGAGATATTTTATAGTTTATTTTGGATTATATCTTATTTTTTTTAATAATTGTTATACCACTATAGAAAAAAATTAAATACATAAAAAATCAAAATATAGTATATTAAGGGCATTTCAGTCATTTGACTTTCTATTTCCTTGATGCTGTTAGGGTTGTTAATGGATGAATAGTGTTAAAGAGACAAAGTGTATATATTTTTAGTTTAGGTGAGTAAAGTATAACTTCCTACCTAATTCAGTGAGGCATAGTTTTATTAACCCTAATTAAAATTTGGTAGAAGACAATTGAGGTTCTTGACCTCGAAATTCAAACTTGTTGGGTACTTCCTTTTACTTAATTAAGTAGCTGGGACTCAATCTAAACATTCTAAACTGTCGCCTCATTCTATTCCTTTTTTTTCTTTTGGGCAATGATATTGCCATAGTAATAATCTTATTACCACAACTCTTTTTGATAAAATGTCAAAATTACCCTTCTTGTGTAGGGATGTAAACGAGTCTAATCGAGTACGAATAGTATCCTATTGAGCTCGAACTCATATCAAAGTCGAAATTTTTTATGATATTCAAGCTTGAGTTCGAACGAGTTTTAAATTTGAGCTCAATCTCGAACTCGAAAATTTTGATGTAGTTCAAGTTCGATTCGAGGTCGCTCAAAAATGACTAAAATGAGCTCGAACTCGAGTAGTTCGACTTTTTCGTAAGTAAAAGATGTAATTTTTCTAAAGAGTATGGACATTTTAGTAATTTTACATATAATAAAAAATTAAAAAAATTATATAATACTCAAAAAGTTCGACGAGTACTTAGCATAATATACATATGTTCGAGATCGATTCATCAAGAGATTTGAACTCGAGTTTGCTCGACTAATACTCAGTCAATTTAATCTCAAATAGAGTTTTTTACCGAACTACTCGCGAGTAGCTCGGTTCATTTACAACCCTATTCTTGTGGAAGGACTCGTCCCAGTAATTCTTCCATTGGGTCCCATGAAAAAAGCATTCGGCCCCCTACCCAACTTCTCTGTCCTCCTGGAATCATCCCCAACCTCCATGCGCCTCAAGCAGAATTCTAGTGCTTTTTTCCCCTCATCATATGGCCTCCATGGCAAAAGCTTCAAAGCCAGTAAATAGTTTTATCCTTCCCTCTTTTTCTAGATCAGACTTTTTTTTTTTTGGTCTATTGCTTCATGTTTTGAGATACCTTTCCTCTCATTTCCTCCCTCTCCTTGAAAGCAAATTCTCATCATTGTCATCACTGACTGATTTCAGGTTCCGGTCACTTCTAGTCATCGCCTCTAAGAGCCAAACTCTAGCTCTGTTATCGTCAGAGACATGTTCGTTCAAACTCCGACCAAGGACTCATTTGATCTATTTAGTAGCTGGAGTTCTGGTAGAATTGACTCAATTGAGGTAAATTCTACTAACGGGAACGCAAATGCTTTGTTGGGATCCACAAATAAATTAGCCGGGAGAAATTGTTGGCTTGGAGAGGACAATCTTGGTATTTTGTCAAAAAAACTGTGGCAATAAGAATATAAGATTATTGCTGTAGCAATATACACATTGCCCTTTTTTTCATAACAAAAAAAGAATTGCGTTCCTCTAATCCCATAACTAAGAGTCTAAGACCCTCAATGTGGTATGTCTTTAAGTCCATATTTAAATTGTCTGAAGGTATTGTTTTTCTTATGAATAAGTTAGACTTTTAGTGAAGAGAAAATACAGAAATGCTAAAATAATGTACAGAATACATAATTGTATTGGCAGATATCTATAAAACTCTAATGCCTTTTATGATTCGGGTGAAATTAATTTTTTATTTTATATTTGGATATCTAGTTATACTAAGAGTGATCCTCTAATAAGAATCGCTCATGTAACATATAATTAAAAGTTCTATAGAAACAAACTAGTAAAACAATTTAGACTGTCATAAAATCAGTTCGACACTCATGTCGAACGTACAATCATTAAGGTCAGATCGTATAAGCCAATTTCCATACATGGGACTAATCGGTCAACAATTGATCGATATGAAAGTCAAATTCAAGTTAAATACCTATAAATATGCAAACTCACCTACATTGTAAAAGAAGTCACAGACTATAGAAACCATGAGGCAAAGTAATAATACAAGGCCATAAGTCATATTACTACTCTTTCGTTCCTTCTAACTCTCTCTCACTAACGCAATCAACAGTATGAAGTGAAAATACGCTTATGATACTTTTTTGTCATGAGCTACAATCGGTTACTATAATTAGTATTTTTATAAGAGATTTTTCTAACAAGATTTCCAATTTTTCTTGAAATGAAAATACTTTTTTTTTCTTTATTTACATATATGTTGCTATAATTTACACCAAAATAAAATTTTTAAAGAAAAATGTACATCAAAATGCAAGTACAAGCAGAGCAAAGGGTTAATCACATGACTATGGTTCAAATGTATTCAACAAGTCTTGACATGAATGTTTGGGCCAGCCCGGCCAAACTAACACAAAATAGAAGAGAATAGCAGCTCCCATAGCATTTGCGCCTACCAATTTTTAGTTCGCATATTAATTATTCTCATGTACAATTTTCATCTCTGGGTGAAGAGTCTTGGAATGCTTCATCTCCGAATTATAATCCCTCCTGAATTGTTTATTCTATGTTTGCTTTATTTAGGATAACGACTCATAGCCTATGTGGTTTCTTGAATATGGGTTAAAGTTGCCAAACACAATATGGGTTTGTACCAAAACTCATCCCGATTGACTAGTAAATCATTATTATTGCCAATGCCATTATGCAATTATTACACAAGTTCGTTAAGATATTATGTGAAAAGTATGAAATTATATGTTATATTCTCATGGAGTAAATTAAAACTGATTTTTCAAGGTCAAAGAGTTTTACATTTTGGAAAATGACCAACAACATCTTTTATATTTGCCAAAAATCTTTTTTTCATCCTCCACATTTAAAAGATAGAAATTCATCCCTCATATTTTTAAAATGTAACAACTTCATCTCTCACATTTTCAAAAGATACCAATGTCATCCATAATCAAATTCCAAGCAATTTTATAGCTGAGTATCAATTGTCAAAAAATAGAACTCTTGACTAAAACTTGGTCGAAATTAATAGCAAGTTCACATCCTAAGATGCTTCTGTCATCTAATTGCAACTATAACATTCATAACTATTGGGGGAGGGGGGAACTGTAACATTCATAACAAATTAATTGAAGTTTCCAAAATAGGTTTTTTTTTAAAAAAAATTTGGGAACAATATTTCAGCCTTTCTTTGTAAAATTCTTGACTTAATTAGGCCTTATAAATGTTTGAAACACTCTAAGATAGATTTATGTATATCTAAGGTGAAGTTTGTTTAGAACTTATACATAAAATGGGGTTTGATATCTTTTCTAATGACTCTCAGATATTTGGTACATTTTCTCTGGCAACAAATTTTTACACCGGAAAAAGTATCAAAATTTAATTTCATGTTAGGATGAAATGGGTATGTTTTGAAAATATGAGGGATGAAATTGGTATGTTTTAAAAATGTTAGGGATAAAATTGGTATGTATTGAGAATTTGATGGCACGAAATTGGTATCTTTTAAATGTGAGGGATGAAATTATTACATTTGAAAAATGTGATGGACGAATTTGGCCATCATTTTAAATGTGGAGGATGAAAAAATATTTTTTGTAAATGTGAAGGGTGTTTTTGGTTGTAAGAGACCAAAACATTTACTAGTTTTGTCCTAATTACCAATCATCCTCGAGATTGACAAATTGCAATGACCTCCCCCAAAACCCAACTAATAGAAGCAAAGAAATGACATAATTGCCTTATATTTAAACTAAAAGACAGAACAACAATATAAATGGGGAAACTAAAAAAACGAAGACATAGAAAATAATTAAATGAATTATTTTCAAAATACAGTAAAAAGTTTTTCGCCTGACCTAAAAAGAGTTGAAAACTGAAAATGAAGGACATATAATGATGCAAGACATGTAGTAAGGAAGAAAAAACTCAAAGCAGTATTAAAAATAGTAGGAAAAAATAGGATTAAAAAAGGAAAAAAGAAACTTCCATAGTAATATGAAACTCCTAGGTGGGAAAAAAAAAAAGGATGAAAATAAGGAAAAAAGACTTGGGACCATGTAGCAACTAAAAAAAATCCAAATACAAAAAGATAAGACCCATGTTGGCTAATTTCTCCCATTTCCTTATGCCTTGACTGACTGCTTGTGGTGGAATACTTTCTGACGAGTGACTTCCTAGCCACACGTCGTAGACTGCTATGACTTCTCTAGTAACTGTCGCATAATATTGCCTCAATTCAGATTATTCTCTACGCTACTTAAAAGAATGGCAAAGTCTTTCTATTTGATCCGAAACCGATCGATCTAATCATAAATAAGTTGAAGAGAGTTTTGATATTCGGATCGAGCTGAACTCACTATCGAAGGCTTGTAGCGAGGGTTTTTGAGTTAAATAATTGTATCAATAAAGAATCTAGATGTGTATAAGAGACAGGTTGAGCATAGATCCCTTTTTTATAAGATTTTGGATTAGTTTAAGTCAACTTATTTTGAGAGAGAGGAGTCAAATTTGATTCCTCGTCAACTGATTCCTCCCAATCATTGCCGTCCTATTCCCTTAGTGACCTAGCCCCCATCTCTATTGGAATCACCTTCCCTTTTTCCATTTGACATTTTCTCACAAGCAAAAAATTAATGTGTTCAAATATTTGTGACTCAGTCGCAATTT
The DNA here is from genome assembly GCA_025175665.1 of Cinchona pubescens. Taxonomy (NCBI): domain Eukaryota; kingdom Viridiplantae; phylum Streptophyta; class Magnoliopsida; order Gentianales; family Rubiaceae; genus Cinchona; species Cinchona pubescens. The sequence goes on from JANKKI010000324.1 coordinate 194,181, forward strand.
GTTACATAATTATCTATTTGAGAGAGTATTTTGTAATTCAGACAAATTAGAGATTGACCGGTAACACTAACAACTATAGGGTGTGGTACGTATAATTTCACCCGATCCACAAAACCATAGAAATAAATGAAATTAGGGAGAGAGAATAAAAAATAAAAATCCTTCTCAAAAAACAGAGAAAAACCTGCCAAATTTTTTTTTAAAAAGTGGGGCCGTGAGGGGTAAAAATGTAACTTAGAATGGGAACTTTAAGGATATCAAGAATATCCATTTCACCCATCCAGATGCCTCCTTCCCCCCTAACAGAAACAGCCGAATTCTGGAGACCATACTAGCATTCTCCGGTCTCACACTAATCCCAGTGACTGAGAATTTACCACCTGGAAGTGGAAGTGGAAGTGGAAGTGGAAGTGATTTTCTGGTAGACCCTTTTGGATTTTCTCTTATTCCTCTCTCTTGATAAGGTAACAAAATTTTCGAAGTCAATTAATGCCTTGTGATTTAATAAATGTTCTATTTTATTGCTTCTTTTATCTCTCTCTTTTTTTTTCTTTTTTTTATCTAGTATAAAATCCATTCTTTTTTGTACTGTATTTATGCAGCCTTAGATTCTTGGTTGAAGATAAAAAAAAAAAAAATGGGGGATTTTTTTTTTTTTTTTGGTTGTGGATTAAGTGAGAATTCAAATAGAAATGGACTAGTTACTATGCAATTTTTTATTTTACTTTTTAATACCACTTTCTAGTTAGTTATTAATACTCTTCTGCATTGTTTTTCAGCTTAGAAATTGGTAATAGATTGACTTGTAAAGTTGAGCAAATAAATGAAAGAGAGAATGTCAAAAGCTTTGGCAAAATTCAATGTGGAATTGTAGTGGTTTTGGATCAATTTAACAATTTTTTTTTTTGTGGTTGATTTAGACCTTGTTCTCAACTGCTTATGAAAAGTTATAAACTGTTTTTTTTAAAAAAAATTAAAACAAGTACTTACACAAAAGTAGGACTGGAGTTGCTTTTCTAAACATGAAAAACAAAAACAGTTTTCGATTTTTGTTAACAAATTTGTTTTAAATTTTATTTTTCAATTTCGGAAAAAGCTATAAGTAGTTTTCAATAAATTGTTGAGAACAATCCCTTAGTTTCAAGCTTCAATATTGTGGATTGATTGTGTATATTAGGCTTTGCTCGTGTCACGAGGGCTAGAATGTGAGGTTGTGGCTAGTTGCTTATGGACTTGCAGAGAAATGTTGCCGTTTGGGCTATTTCTTCTTTTTCTTTTTTAATTTCTGGAAGTTCTGGTTTTTTTAATCGGTTGAAAGTATCAGCTGAATATGATACATGACAAAGCGTAAATGCACTAAAGAAGGATCCATACACCTGACCGCAGGTTTGTTGTTGTTGCACGTATCAGCTGCTTGTTTAGTCCTAATAATGGCTTGTTTCTTACCACAAGGATTCATTTTTGATCTGCTTCTCGTATCATAATAGTTTTGAAGATTGATATGATGTTTGAGTATCATCTTTGCAGGTTTTGATAAAATTAGACTGCAAGTGACGTATGGCACATTTGCTTTCTACTGCGTGCTCTTTGAATATCTCTTCTTGTTGCAAAAAGCCACAACAGCTGTTAGTGAGCCAAAGTTCATCAGGATTTCCTGTATCTTTTAGTTTGCCAACTTCGACTGCTCGTTCAAAAAAGCTCATCCTGAATGGAAAAGGGCCAAAAAGATGCTCTACCATCTATGCCATGGCTGTTTCTCTGAGTCAAGAATCAAAAACTCAGCCTGGCTCTAGCTTTCCTCAAAAGACTGGCGAAGCAGCCAGTCCGAAGAAGGTCATGGTCATTGGCGGTGATGGCTACTGTGAGAGTTGGGCTACTGCACTCCATCTATCAAACAAAAACTATGAAGTTGCCATTGTCGACAACCTTGTTCGTCGCCTTTTTGACCACCAACTTGGTCTTGATTCACTCACTCCAATTTCATCTATCCATAACCGCATCCGACGTTGGAAATCCCTCACCGGCAAGGATATCCAACTCTATATTGGCGATGTATGTGACTTTGAGTTCCTTTCTGAGAGTTTCAAATCATTCGAACCTGATGCTGTTGTCCACTTCGGAGAACAGAGATCTGCTCCTTACTCCATGATTGATAGGTCAAGAGCTGTATTTACCCAACACAACAATGTGATTGGGACGCTTAATGTTTTGTTTGCCATAAAAGAGTTCAGAGACGAGTGTCATTTAGTGAAGCTTGGGACCATGGGAGAGTATGGAACCCCAAACATAGACATTGAGGAAGGTTACATTACAATTACTCATAATGGAAGGACAGACACTCTGCCTTATCCCAAGCAAGCAAGTTCATGCTTCTATCATCTGAGTAAGGTCCATGATTCCCATAATATTGCATTTACTTGCAAGGCTTGGGGAATTAGAGCCACCGATCTAAACCAGGGAGTAGTATATGGTGTGAGAACTGATGAGACTGCAATGCATGACGAGCTGTGTAACAGATTTGATTATGATGGAGTATTTGGAACTGCATTGAATAGGTTTTGTGTTCAGGCTGCTGTTGGTCATCCACTTACTGTCTATGGCAAAGGGGGTCAGGTATGTTCTTTTTTATTGTGTTTCTGTCCTGCTTCTTTAATCATGGTACTTCCTACCGAACTTGGAGATGATTCACAGCTACAATCATTTTGTGCAGAGTAACTATAGTACAGTCAATACAGCCTTATTTCTAATTTTACACTTCAGGAAATGCATGACACATTGTTTAATTTTAACTCAATAAACTTACCTTAATCAGAGGTAAACAAAATTTTAAAGTACTAAGCCCGTTAGTTCAAAGCTTTAGAATGGAAGGATCTGGAATCAATGTGCTACACGTATAAGTTTGAATACTCTCCTCCTAGACTACAAGGGGCAAAGGTGGTTTACATCTCACATGCTTCAACATTTCACACTTTTGTGTAAATCTTGAAGCAGGGTTTTGTCTCTTAAATGGTTGTTAATTCCCTCTTCGGATTCTAAGCAATAAACTTTTCTGTATCTAAATAATAAAAAATTCTACCAGTTTTGAAATTTCTGCTTATTATGCTGCCACTCTTAATATCACTTAAAGAATACATATCCTTTCTAGGTGGTATCAGGAATTTCCATCTGCAGATATAGTCCTAAGAATCTGCCAAAATCATTCTTTTAGGATGGAGGACAACTGAGTGGTTAACTGTTATCAAAGGTTCAGCTACTTAGTAGCAATGCTAGTTTGGAAATCACGGGACCTGGACCAACAGTACTCATTGCAACCTTCATGCATAAACCGATGTCCATATTCAAAATTTTGCACATGACGTTGGAGATGAACAAATGAATCAGAGGTTTTATTTACACTGCATTGGTTTTCCATAGCTTTTATGTGTCTGTTTCTCTATATGTTTTGTGATGGTAGAACTGCCACATTTGGAATATTATTCTTATATCTGATAATTAGTTTGCTGTTCATGTGATTTCAATTTGCAAATGTAATCATTTGACCAAAATACGAACTAGGAAATGCTTCAGTTTTTAGGGTGCATTTAGGGAAAAGAGGGAAGCACACACATGGATTGGGGGAAGCAAGAGAATGCAATTGATTCTAGAGTGTATTAGTTGACATTTTTTGATCTTTGATTCATTTTGTTCCTTTCTTGCATTTTTTGATCTTTGATTCATTTTGTTCCTTTCTTGCATCTACTGGACTTTTGTTGATGCGTTGTGTTTGTACCTTGCAGACTAGAGGATACCTGGATATAAGAGACACAGTTCAGTGCGTCGAGCTTGCAATTGCTAATCCAGCACAGCGAGGAGAGTTCAGGGTTTTCAATCAATTTACAGAGCAGTTTTACTGTGAATGAACTTGCAGCCCTTGTCACAAAGGCGGGTGAAAAACTTGGCATTGAGGTGAAAACTATATCTGTGCTTAACCCTAGAGTCGAGGCAGAGGAGCACTACTATAATGCCAAACACACTAAACTCATTGAGTTAGGTCTGAAACCTCACCTTCTTTCTGACTCTCTTCTCGACTCGCTGCTGAATTTTGCACTTGAGTTTAAGGATCGTGTTGATGCCAAGCAAATAATGCCTACTGTTTCTTGGAGAAAAATTGGAGTCAAGCCAAAGACTATTGCAGCATAAACCAAGTATAAAATGGTATAGGTGTGAGTGTTGATTATCTTTTACTATTATGTTGCAATGTTCTGACCCTTTACATGTTGTATGCATTAGCATCTGGCAGCCTTTGGATGTAAATTTTTGTGGATGGATAGGAATTCTAGCAAGAACTTGATTTCCCCTGCAAGACATTGGACACTGATGTCATGCAAGGGGTGTATTACCTTCTGAATTTACCTTACATTTTGAAAGGAGATGGATGTTTGTTTACGACTTTCTTAGAGACAACTAAATTTGTATTTTTCTGGATGTTCTCGAGATTAATTTTGTTAATTTCTTGATATCTTAATAGTTCTTTTTGTTATTGGTGACTTCCAAAATTCTTGACCAAGGATAAAGAGTAGTGGCATCTTTTAGTGTCTACAAAGATTATGCTTAAATAACCTGTGCTGTTAGACCTAGTTGTGATAACTTTGAATTAGGATCCTTCTGCATTGATGCCCCATTTACTTTGCACTAACAATGTTCCCATTAATACAAGGATTAATAAAGAATTTCAAAACACAGCAATATTTTTCTACAGTGTAGCATATTCTGGCTGGTAGCCTTACAGTTAATACGGAGCTCAGGAGTCTGTCGTATTACCAAAAATTCACAAAACGAACGACAAGAGTACGAATATGAAATAACAGACCAATTAAGCACTCTATTCAACTTCAAAATCTGAACTAACTGTATTGTATTGTCTAGCTTCATTGTCAAAGAGTAACAACGGACAATAAAAACAGATGTTCAATAGAAATCAATTTCAGTTCTACGCTGAAATGGCACTCCCTGCCATTTATCATCTACATCCATTTAACACCATACATAAAGAAGGCCTTGAAGGCCTCATATTAGCTAACAGTGTCGCTCGTTGATGAAAAGGATCCAAGTAAAACACTATATGCACATTTAACTCGATAGATATGCATTTGACACAGGATTGAACAACATATCTGATTTTTTATGCTAAGACCCAACGGATGCAATTCCTTTTGCCTTGGCTGCAGCAGTAGCTGCCGCTGCTGCAGCTGCAGCAGCTGCAGATGCTGCTGCATTGGGTGGTGAGGGGGGAACAGCACTGGAATGTGATGTGCTCTGAGTGGTAACAACTTGCTGTTGTTGCTGGTGCTTCTGCAGAGAGTTTACCTGGGCAAGCAGGGTATTGATCTGACTTCCAGAGAGCGTCTCGTGCTCAAGCAGAGCACCTTAGCAAGTGCATGGTGCTCCTTGCTGTGTGTGGTGAGAATGGTTTTTGCATTGTTGTAAGCCCTTCCCAACAAATGTTTTACTTCCTCCTCAATAAGGAGTCTAGTTTCAGTGCTCAAGCTCTTGCCGTTGTCATCATAGTTGTGAGTAACAAGTCCCACATTTTTGCTCATACCATACTTGGTAACCATTGCTCTTGCAAGATTGGTTGCTTGCTGCAGATCAGAAGATGCACCTGAAGTTACTTCATTTTCTCCAAAAATGAGCTCTTCTGCTACTCGTCCACCCATGCAAACATCAAGACGAGCAAGCATCTGCTTGCGAGTTATACTCGTCTCATCCTTTTCAGGTAATTGGGCAACCATACCAAGAGCCATCCCGCGTGGAACAATTGTTGCTTTGTGTACTGGAAGGGCCCCATCAGTATGGATAGCCACAAGGGCATGACCACCCTCGTGAAAAGCAGTCAGCCTACGTGACTCATCAGATATAACAGCTGAGGGGACATATTTGCGCTCACTTCCCATCATGATTTTGTCCTTAGCATGCTCAAGATCTGCTAGCGTCACTGCCTTAGCGCCATCCATTGCAGCCTTTAAAGCAGCAACATTGACCAAGTTTGCAAGATCAGCCCCTGAGAATCCAGGAGTTCCCCGGGCGATGATCATCAGATCAACATCTTCTGCCTTGAGAACCTATCAGAAAAAAAGAAGATTAGGACCTATCATTGGAATTTCCTACTCTTCCCCCAAAGTAGCATCTATAAATAGTGATGTGTGCTAATCAAGATGAAAAGTCAAATCAACCATGCATATAATGGATAAGCTTGTGGTAAAGATTCCTATGCCCTAAAACTTCCACAAACCAAGTAAAATTCAAAATAATATGTACAAGTAACTTGATCATAAACGTGAAACAATGTTTAGCTAGCTGGAGTTCAGTCAGAATTTTAATTAACCTAGAATTTAGTTCTTTTTTCATCGATGATTTACAAGAACAAGCGGCCCACAACATCTAATTCCTCGAGTTAAAATTTTATTAATTTACTTAATAATATCCATCTCATCAAGCCATTATCACAATGACTTGCTTCACAATTTATGAGGATACCTCCATAAAGGCAAGAATAGAATTCCCCAATATTCTGATCCCCACATATTTCCAAGGTGTTAGGAAACTGACATTTATTTTCTCTTCTTTAATGTTGTTCACCAATTGAGGGGGTTTTCATATACATCCTCTATTTTGAATCAAGCATTAATCATGTACCTCAACCTTAAATTAGCCATCAGATATCTTAACTTTTATCTCAAATTTAGTTCATTTCATCATTTCCAAATGGAAATTTCTGGAATGTTTTAATTTAGTTTTACGAATTATAATAGGAAATTGACTAGTAAATTTTTCCAACTCTGTTGAAATCTAGGATAGGTAGTTCAATGACGGGTCGTATCAAATAAATTTCAAACACCATTGAGTAATGTATTATACCGGAACTTGATTTCGGTGAAAGCATAATAAAGAGAAAAAGTAACCCATACACACGGAACAAAAAAGAATTATTTTAATTCATTTGAAAAAATTAAGTTATTAATTCATTAGTTAAAAAATGAACTAGTGCATATTCTGAAATGAAAGGTCAGCGGTGGAGAAGAGAGAGAAAAAGTAAAAGTTCATAATGATAAAAACAGCAAGTACCTTTGACATATGTGATTCCAAGATCTGTCTCCGACCTTCCACATCAGGGTTTGGAACAACAATGTGCCGATCAAATCGTCCAGGTCTCACCAGAGCCTTATCCAATGACTCTGGGAAATTAGTTGCAGCAATCACAATAATTCCCTCATTCTGCTTGAAGCCATCGAGTTCAACAAGTAATTGATTCAGAGTCATTTTCATGTACTGCTGGTCCTTGGGGTTGCGGCTCCCTCCAATGGCATCTATCTCGTCAATAAATACTATACATGGTGACCGCTTCTTCGCAGCAGCAAAGAGATCTCTCACCCTCCGGGCCCCAACACCAACAAGAGAGCGTACATTTCTTCAAACTCGCTGCCGCTGCATGAAAAAAAGGGCACCCCAGCTTCTCCAGCTATGGCCCTTGCCAGCATAGTCTTGCCAGTGCCTGGGGGACCAACAAGTAGAACACCTTTTGGAAGCTTGCCGCCAAGTCGAGTGAATCGCTGCAACAAGCTAAAAAGTTAGCACTAGTCTGTCTGCAGCACTTCTTGAGAATTTAGCAGAGCTTATTTAATGCTTATCTCCCACGAAACAATCTTACTATCAAGCCAAATATTTTTCGATGTGTGTTCTAACAAAATGATATAACAAAATTTGAGCACTAAACAAATTCTGGCATATATGCTAACTTTTGCTTATCAAAATACGCTTCCAAAGAAATTATCTATCAACTGCAATATCAAATGCTGTTTACAGACAAGAGCAGATTCTGAACTAGGAAAGGCGAAACAAGCACATGTGGGTCTTTTCTCCTATGTTACATGGACTCTTCTCTCACCCCAGAGTACCCGTGTCCTGCCATGTCGACATGGGTATGGGTGTGGGATCCGTGTCCGTATGGTCAACTTTCAATTGGGTACTTTGACTTTTTACCAAAACAAAAATTATATTGACTTCAATATGATTGTGACTTCATCACATGAGAGGACCGATAAGATAGGGAGGAAGATTAAATATGAGGGGGAAACATATGAGAATTGTAAATCAAATCACTAAATCTTATTATAGTTATATCCTTCTAATATCTTCTTTTTCTCAGTACACCACTGTTCTTTAATACTACACACAAACAAATTTATTTTTTGAAAAATGAGTCATAAAATAATGTTAAATTGCTTTATGTCATCAAATTGCATTACTACTACACTAACTATACTAACATATACAAGTATACAAGACGCACCCCCCGCATCCATATCCGACTCTTTTAGAGTATCCCCATATCCTCAATTTATGAAATTAACAAATCCGACACCTAGACATGTACCCGTACCTGACACCCGTGTCCGAGTCTGGGTAACTTAAGCTGAGCTTTTCTCTTTTTGTTTAACCCACTAACATTTGTCTTCTGGACAGGAGGTAAAGGCAGCTGCAATAGAAGGGTCTTACAATCAGAAAACACAAGAAGCAATTACCTTAGGGTCTCGAAGATAGTGAACGATTTCTTCCAACTCAGATTTGGCTTCATCAACACCCTTTACATCACTAAATTTTGTATTAGATTCCATACTTGGGTGCACTTCTTCATTTAGACCCAATCCTAGTAGAAAAGGGTAAAATGCATTAGAAAGAAGATAGCCTCATATCTGGTTACAGATTCATCTAAACTAAAAGTCTAAGAAACAAAGCTCACAATTTACAAGTACCTTTACTGATTCCTCTATCTTCAATGAGTGCACCAACACCTGAGATCAGTAAAAAGCACAAACCAAGAGCACGGACAGTCCGCCACAATTGCTCTTTGAAGTGCCCCCCTTCAGCAGCCACCATATGTATAGGTGCACCAGCAGTACCAAGGACACCTTCCTTAGTGGGATTTCCCAACATTCCTAAAAGCTGAGAGAGCTCCGACCATTTCTTCTTCCACATGTGGGTTAGGAGCACCTGTGATTCCTGCATGACTACTTGTCAAATAATTCAAGCCAATAAAGAATCATAAATAGTATTACAATTTTTCAGCAGCAGAACTAATCCCAGTATACTACTACACCTTTCTTTCACTCTTCCAACCATTTCCTATATATTTGATGGCCTTCGCAGCTATCTTTATAGCAAGGATGGGATTCTGATTGGGAAATTTTCCACTAAGAAAAGTAAAAAAGCCGCTTATCCGGTTGTCAGCCGTTTTATACACTAGCTCTCATAAAGGGTTTTACGGTCAGGAGAACTACCTAAGCCAGGCTTCCTGCTATTAAAGTTGCAGGGTCAAGGAAGGAAAATCAAAAGCTTTAGCCCTATGTCTCTTATCCCTAGGAGGTCTTCCTCCACTAGCAGGTTTTTTTGGAAAAGTCACTAATCAGCATGAATATCTGAAAAGACTTCTAATGACTCTCACCTCTCTGCAGAGTCTTCAATAGCTCGCTTTCGTCCAGCCTATCAACCTTAACCAATGCCTTAACATACTCAGCAAGTGCAGCTGGGCTAGACTGCAATGAAGGCTGGCTTTCAAACAACCTAATGACTGCCTCAGGGTCATTTCGGTGATACAACTCTTTGAGGTATGCGGCATCACTTAATTCATCAGTTCTGCGAGCTAGACTACCAGCATAACTTGACCGGAACCTTCCCTTGGTATTCCCAAATGTACGGACTGCATGGAGAAACTGGTTAAGGCAAGGCAGAGAGGAAATTCGTCTCTTCGTTAAAGGAAGAACAGTAATAACAATCTAATAACAGATCTACATGTAAACATCCATGTGTCTGATTATTTCTTATTGATAAAGAAAAACAGCAAAAGAACATGACAGTACAGCTTCCTTCCAAAAGGATTAAGAGGAACAAAGGAAAGCACCAAGAGACATAGCAGGAACACCAAAAAGAATTATTTGAACCTGAATTTCGAAAGAGACTGTTAATTCATCAGAGACTACGTTCGCAGAGTTTAAGCAAAAGGTGATGTTCTAGACAGCTATGCCCACATAAATCTTGATAAAACCATCTTTGCATACAAATATTTGTGACAAAAAGTCTATTCTATTAGCCAAACACTCAAAGCATCACCAGTATTAGCCATAATGGAAAACACAGAGATTCTCAAATGCTCTGCTGAAAGAAAGTGGCTGAACTAAACTAAATTTTGTCATGATGATAATCAGGTTCCTGTCAGATATGAGCAAATTGTCATAAAACAAATGAGGTAGTCAAAAACTGTCAAGATAGACAAGAGAAATAACAACTGAACATAGTGGTAACAATTTGTTTCAAGTAACTTTTCATAGTTTTCACTTTAATGGTTTGGTAAGTGCCTAAAGAAATACACAGATAACTACAATAGTAAAGGCTTGTTTGATTGCTGGATTGGAATGAGCGGAATGCATTGTACTTCCTAATCCGTGCTAAAGAAGTCAACTTGCATTGAGCTTGCGTTGAGTAATTGATTAAAATACTGAAAATAACGTAGCCTTTTCCAAAAAAAGGTAGTATTATTACATGTTATAAAACTGAAGGTACCAAGAACTTCTATATTTTTCCTATGTTCTATCAGAAAACATGCAATTATAAACCCAATCCAACATAACCAGCATAAACGCAAACTGAATAACAAAAAATTAGAGGACCTACAATTAGACATCTATAAGTTGTCCTCCAAAAGCACCATAAAACCATGAACAGGAGTTATCATTAAGCAACTACCCAAAAAACAGCACTTAAGACTCAAAGTTATGTTCTTTTAAAAACCAACAAACTCAATTGGGTTTGAAGTGAAGTTTATCCACTTGTGCAGCAAATGCTGTCATTTTGTATCCGTACTTAACCCTTTCTAAACCATCCAATAAGACAAGAACATTGAAAGGAATTAGTATTTCTTCCTCAACAACCAAATAATTTTCGGGTGAAATTAAGGAGATAATCCAATCCAATGACATCTATGAACTACAGCAACCTAATAGAATAATATAATCCAATCCAATGACATCTATGAACTACAGCAACCTAATAGAATAATTCGATTGCATCTTTTTATGCCAGTAAGGTACTGTTATACCTAATAATTTGCAACATCATTCTGACAATGATACCAAACACCCCTATAAGCAAGGTTGGCCAATTCACAAATAATGGCTGCCCTAACTGATGGTGCATCAAGAACTTGCATGGAGACCAACTGATTTTGGGATATACAATAGTAGAAACCCCAGATTTCATCTTCAGCCACTTGTAAAAGATACTAAGCAGGAACGGAAATTCATTTGAAGTTTATAATATGGGTACCTCAAATTTTTGCCAATGTACAGGTATGAAAAAAAGGTTAATCCGATATAACCAAATTCAAGAGTAATCTTCAAATGCTTTTTAACAACATTCTGAGACCAGGAAAATTATCATCTCAGGTTGACAGAAACATACAAACATAATCCATCAGTACAGAACATATAACACATACCCAAACCTCTCTCGGTGTTGGGTGAAGTGCGGTAAGCTCTAATAAATAAATTGCTTAGTTGCCTCAACTGCGACTGCTGTCTTTGGACCTGTTATACCAAAGCATACATCCTAACACACTTAGAGCAAATAATTCACACATTACACCAACAAGAAAATGCTTTATTCATAGAGCTACAGTTCGTATAACCATTTGTCCAACTCAAAAATCATCCTGTTCCGACATAATCACACCTTAGAACACAAACAAAACCTAGAAAAGCTAACTAGAGACATAAAAATGGAATCTTTCCAAAAACCCACATCACTAAATCTAACAAAATCACATAAAAACAACTATTTTCACCTTTTTTTCTCAATTTTTTTTTCCAACCCAATATTCCCCTCGGCCTTACACCGAAGACCTAATTGCTAATTCCCCTTAAAAACCCACCAAAGTTCCAATCTTTTTTACACCAACAGATTAAAGAACCTATTTGTAGATTAGGGTTTCACTGTACAATCAAAAAATCATTAAAAAATCGGGAAAAAAAAAAACCTTAAAAACCTTGGATTGCATTATTACCTTTGACATGAAAACACAGGTGTAGAAAAATGCCAATAACTGACCTGATTGATTAGGCGCATTAAAGCCATCCCCTGTCCTCAAAAGAGGCTGAATCTCTAAAAATTCTTCTCCTCTCTCTTTTTCCTGCAACAACTATCTCTTTATAAAAGTCTGTGAAAGTTTGGATTTATTTTGGAGTTCAGAAACAATTGTAAATTAGGGGAAGAGAGGAAGAGAGAGGCGGAGGGCGAGGGGGGGGTGGTGGGGGCAGGGGGCCACAATTTGTAACAGTTCGAATTTGACTTTTTAAACAAATATTGGAATTTTACTTCAAACTGTGTGAAATTGTGATTTGGTGGTTTTACTTCTACCGTCCTTTCACCGAAAAAATAAATAAATTTTAGGGCTAATTATACTAGTTACCAGAACTCACACATTAATTCTACTTTGCTTCTTAAATCTAAATGATATATACTTTACCGTTCTGAAATATTCTACTACAATATAAATAAGGGTTAATTGTATTCTGTACTCTCAAATTATTTTGTTTTTACATTCTACATCTTAAAGTACTAATTTTGATAATCCATCACCTTCAACTTTTAAATTTTAGTACATTGCACCAAATATTTAGAGATAAATAGTAAAATGACTCGTGTACCCCTATTAATTTACCCAACCTTTGAAAATATCTCGTCTTTAACCATTTACCATGCACGGTGCACCAATACAATATTTTTGGATTCTTGAAAAAAAATCTAGGTTCAAATTCGGGTTAATAAAATTCATGGATATGGACAACTAGACCGTAGTTCTCTATCTAGACTTTCAGATTTTTCAAACTGATCATTTAAATCTGTCAGCTCAAAACGTCTAGCAAAACTGTTAATTTGTAAGTTATTTATCTACATCTTGAACAGGTTTCATTGTATGAAATAAAGGAGTAAAAATGATGATTGTTGGATGTATAACTGTGTATTAGTACAATGATGAGAGAAAAGATTTGAGAATTGAGGAGGTTGAGTAAGGTAGTACTAATATATGGGTAATTTTCTATTCACCATTGAGTAATTGGTGCAATATGCTAAAATTTAGAAGTTGGAAGTGGTTGATTACCAAAATTATAATTAAATTTTTCCTCTTAACTAACACGCAAAAGAAAGGTTTAGTTTGAAAGTTAGTCAAATGGGGCAAAAAAGACTAAATAACCTTAGATATTTAGTTAGGGGTGTCACGATTCCGGAACCAGAATCGCTGGAACCGGACTACCAAAAATGTGGTTGACGGTTCCCAGAATCGGATTCGGAACCATAGACAAGGTTCCGGTTCCGGTTCTCAATTTTTTAGATTCGGAATCGGCTAAAAAAAAAAGAAAATATATGTATAGGCCTATGTATTTAATGAATTTAATTTTTCTTTAGATTATCCTTTAGTATGGATTCTATCTAAAATTTATCTTCACTTAATTTTTAATGGTTCAATAAATGATGTGATATTGTACTTTTTTTTCCAAAAACAAAGTCTATAATTGAAATATAAATAAAATGTAAATTTTTGTTTCTCATCTTACTTTTTATTAATTTTTTAAATATATATAGGTCAATGTAATTGATGCATTTAATTTTTATTTAGATTATCTTTTAGTACGGATTATCTAAAATGTATATTTACTTTAATTTTTAATGGTTCGATAAATGATGTATTGTACTTTTTTTCCAAAAACAAAGTCTATAATTGAAATATAAATAAAATGTAATTTTTTGTTTCTCATCTTAACTTTTATTGAATTTTTTAGTATTATCCAAAATGTATATTTACTTTAAAAAATTCAAAATCGGAACCGTGATCGGAATCGGGACCGAAACCGGACGAAACCAGGAAACCGGTCGAAACCGCGTGGTTCCAGATCCGGCTCTCAAGGTTCAGCTCCCAGTTCTAGCTCTTTGTGGAACCGGAACCGTCGGTCATGCCTATATTTAGTTGACTATTTTTACTACTTTTATGCCAAAAGAAATATTTCTCTTTTATTTGGAAGAAAAATCAACTTGTGCATGCATGCAAATTGAACAAAAAAAAGAAGGATTTAATTTGTCAAAAAAGAAGAAGAACTAAATAAAAGAAAAATTCCCAAACCTTAAATACAAAACCCAAATTTAAGTTGTTAATTAGCACACTGCTTAAACATAAAATGGTAGAGATAAAAAATTATAAGTATATACGCAAGACTCTTTTATCCTATTTGAAACACAAATTCATTAATACACAAAGGTTTTTAAATTCCTTTATATTTATGCTTGGTAGGTTTTTTTTTTTCTTCTGCTTTATCCCTTTTTATACAACAAAATTTTTTTTTAACCCTTTTTAAGTTCAATGTCTTAGCATGTCATTTTTGTCACTAAAAGAGTAATAATAATAATAAAATAAAAAAAAACTTTTTTCCCTCTAAAATAGTAAAATAATCTATCAACTAAATACATAAAGTTATTTTAGTCATTTATTGTCATTGACTAACAGTTAAACTAACTATATTTCTTTTGACTATTAGTCAAAGGGGATAAAGTGATGATTAAATTTTTATAGGGGCAAAATGAGACAAGGTCTATATTACATGGGGGCAAAGTGTAATTATCCCCATAAATAAATAGAAAATGATTATGTGGATATTTGTTTTGATAAAAATAACCTCCAAAAGTTCATCGACAAATTAGTTACTTTCCATGTATTTCATTTCAATGATTCTATATATTCTTTTTATTTTTTATTTTATTACTATAAGAGAAATTCTTGATAATCAACTTATATATATATATTATTTTCTTTATTTATAAAAATAAGTATAAAAAATGAAAAAAAAATTTACAACTACTTTTTTTAAAAAAAAAAAAACAAAAACTTTTACAACTACATCGGTTCATTTTCATTATACATGAACTGAATATATTAAATATAGAACTAGTAAGTAAATATTTTTTATTTAAATAACTTTGGACTGTCTATTTCACAATCTAGATAATGAAATGGCACAGATATTCATACATAAAATATATTAAATATTATATTTTCTACTTATAAATTTAATATTTAATATGTTTAGTTCCTGCAAAATAAAAATGAACAAAAAATTACTTTAAAAAATCTTTTTATTATACTTAGTTTTATAAGTGCAAAAAATAATGTACAACTTGATTAAGGAAAATATGATAGTTTGTGAAGTTCTCTTATCAAACAGTAATGAAATAAAAAATAAATAAAAGAGTATGTGAAATAATTAGGAATGAAAAAAGAGTAACTTTACCCACAAGTTTTTAGAGGGCATTTTTGTCAAAACAAAATTCTAAATCATCCTTTTATAATTATTTATATTATGAAATCTTTTAAAAAGGATAAAGTGTATATTATTTGAATTCAAGGAGAATGTACAATTGAGATGTAGATTCAAGGAGGTAAAGTGTTATTACCCTAAATTTTACAGTGTCTTGGAAACCGTCTATTGTACTTGGTTGATTATAAGCCTTACAAATATGATTGTCAATTGGGCTGGGTTTACCAGAGCTCTGCCTATTTAACTCCAAGAAAAATGGGTTGAACCTCAAGTAAGGCGAATTGAATTGAGTTTGGATTTAAAATTTGGTCCATTTTCATTGTGAACTGTACTAAACTCAGCTCACTTAAAACTCGACTAGAATAAATATGTATATATATTACTTTTGGTAAAAATATATATACAATATGATATATAACATGTATATATATATATATATATATATATATATATATATATATTGTGTATTGAATCTGTATTATATAATGATTTCGTAACTTTTGCTGTATAATTTCTATACATATTAGACGATATTTGTCAAATAAAGTTACATATATTTGAGATATATAGATTTTTTTAAAACTTTTTGGGGATAGATGTTGTGAGTTTGGATTAGCACGATTTCAACCCAAAACTTACTTAATTTTGTTAGTTGAATGTGAGCCTTGGTGAATTTAGTTTCAGCTGAGCTGACTATTATTCTTAAAATCGGTTGAGTTTAAACACAATAAAATCACATATAACCCAATTAATAGCCCTACTTACAAACTGTCCCGTTGTAGCTCTTGTAAACCAAAAAGATTTATAAAAATACAAACTATTGTATTCTAAAGCCATCGTAAGATTTTCTTACATGTCGTTGATGTTTGTTTAGATTTACACAATATTGATTTTATATGTTACTTCAAAAAATTTTGTTTAGACAAGTTGCAAGAATATTTAAAATAGATAGTGATGATATATAATTATATCACCTAATAGTCTATGGACACATGATAAGTTAGTTAAGATAGTCAGATATTTATAAGGGCAATTTAGTCATTTCACTTAAACTCAATGTCAATAGTCAATCTAAGACTTTTGAGGCCTCTATGGGTCAACTATTTAGTTTAGGACCCATTAATTATCCAAATCCATTAAAGTATTAGTATAAATGGCAAAGGTACAAGGTACATTCTAATAACACAACACTCATTTTAACAATTCATTTGCTATTCTTAGCTCTCTATTTTCCGTTTTTCAAACTATTTATGACTTGAACGTCGGACCTATTCTAGGAGGACAAATTCTCGCCGCTCTTGTTCTTTGCCTCAGGTATTCGATTGTGAGTTCGCCGCACATCTTTACCTTTACTTTGGAGTATTTTTTGTTATTGAATAACTTTGGACTTGGACCTTAGACTATGGTTAGACCTTGGTGCTAACAATTTTTCTTTGAAAATGAACAAGAAGTCATCCTAAGTCATGGCTCATAGTATGTGCAACAATCACCCCAATAACCAAACAAAGGCAAAGAGATCACCTCTCAATATCAGTCAAATCGATCAACCAAAGTATTTGATCGTCTGGGACACAATATGGGGATTCCGATCCCCAAAATATGGACGAGTATGGAGAGATCCATAGACTAAGACAATTAAATATTATGTTGAAGGATATGCTCGTTAGACAATAGTTTGAGCATAATTCATTCAAAGAGAAGAACTCTCATGCACTTCGAAATAGAGTTCTCACTTGTTATTGCCCTGAGAGGTATACAGCACTCACTTGGTCTCGCTATCTGGTTGAACCCTCCTCGTACACTCTCCAAAGTAAAAACCTGCCCATAGAACCTAGGGACTCCCATCCATAAGCTATGGCTAAGGATGAAAAGATCCATAAGTTAAGGCAACAAAATGTTATGTTGAAAGATATGCTCGTCAGACAACAACTAGAACAACCATTCATTCAAAGAAAAGAACCTCTACTCATGCCCTCTAGGGTAGAACTCTCTATTTCTACCCTTTGGGGACACCAAGGAACTAACTTAGGCAATAAGAGCACTTTTCACTTGCTCTCGCTTTCTAAGTTAGGGTTCTTACTTGCTCTTACCCTTTAGGATTGAGTATTCAATTTTTCATGGCCTCAAGGATTGTGCTCAATTAGCATCATCCGAGATCACCTCAACCCTCTGGGAGTTAACTTAAGTTTTCCCAGGTAAAGGTTCTGCAAGAGTGAAGCGGTCACCCTTCCGAGGGTCAAAATTCTCGTTCTTCAGGATCACCTCACCTTTTCGGGGACAAGTCTAAATTTTCCCAAGCGAAAATTTCTACAAGTTAAGTCTCATCCCAGAGTGAGGTTCACCATTCCGAGAGTTAAAAATCTCATCCTCCAGGATCATCTCACCCTTCCGAGAATATGTCCAAGTCTTTTCAAGTGAAGGCTTTTACAAACTAAGTTTCATCCCAGGAGTGAGGTTCTCCTTTCTGAGGGTTAAAATGTTATCTTCCAAGATCACCTAACCCTTCTAAGGGCAAGCCTAAATCTTTCCAAATGAAAGTTTCTACAACCAAAGTTTCACCCTAAGAGTGATGAGATGCACCCTTCCAATAGTCGAAGATCTCATTCTCCAGGATCACCTCACCTTTCTGGGAGCGAGGCTGAGTCTTCCCAAGCGAAGACTTCTACAAGGTCAGTCTCACTCCAAGAGTGAGGCTCACCTTTCTGATGGTCAAAAATCTCATTCTCCGAAATTACCACACCCTTTCGAAGTTAAACCTATGTCTTCCCAAATGAATGCTTTTCAAGCTAATTCTCATTCTCAAGAATGAGATGCACTTTCATAAGGTTAAAATTCTCATCCTTCGAGATCATCTCACCTTTCCAGGGGTAAACTTAAGTCTTCCCAAGTGAAGGCTTATCAAGTTAAGCCTTACTCCCAAACATGAGACTTACCCTTTCGAGGGCTAAAACTACATTCTCCGAGATTAAGTCACCCATCCAGGGGAAAACATAAATCTTCTCAAGTGAAGGTTTTTAAAGCTAACTCTCATTTCCAAGAGTGAGACACACCGTTTTGAGGGTTGAAGACCTCTCCCGAATCAACTAACCATTTGAGAATAGACCTTAGTCTTCCAAAGCTAAGTCTTCTTCAAACTAAGTCTCATCCAAAGAGCGAAGCTTACCATTCCGATGGTCAAAAATCTCATCTTTCAAAATCATTACACCTCTCCAAAGGTAAACCAAAGTCTTTCAATCCAATTGAATGCTTCTCAAGCTAATTCTCATTCTGAATAATAAGACTTACCCTTCTGAGGGTTAAGAATCTCATTCCCTGAGATAACTACACCATCCGGGGATAAACTCAAGTCTTCCCAAGTGAAGCCTTATCAAGTTAAGACTTACTCCTAAGAGTGAGACTCACCCTTCCGAGAGCTACTACGTCTTTTGGAATCAAGTCACAACTTCGGGTAAATTTAAATCTTACCAAGTGAAGGTTTCTCAAGCTAACTCTTATTCCCAAGAGTGAGACACACCATTCTAAGAGTTGAAGGCCTCATCCTCCTGAATCAACTCACCATTTGAGAGCAAAGCTAAGTCTTTCAAAGTTACGACTTATCAAGTTAAGTCGTACCCCAAGAATAAGGCTCAGTCTCTTGAGGGTAAAAAATCTTATCCTTTAGGATCATCTCACCAATCCAAAGATAATCCTAAGTCTTCAAAAGTGAAACCTTTTAAAGCTAAGTTTCAACTCACGATAATGTGAAACTCACCCTTCCGAGGTTCAAAAATCTTACCCTTTAGGATCATTTACTCCCTAAGAGAAACCAAAGTCAAAATCGCTCTCTGGAGTAGGCATGACCTTTCTGAGGGTACAAGACTAACCCTTATTCCTCCAAGGTGAAAATAAATTCAGCTAGGAGATTTATGCCTAGGTTAAGCTAAGACTTTACTTGGGAGAGTTATGCTTAGGCTAAGCTTGGTCTCTAGACCAAGGCTTACCCTTCCGAGGGCGAAACAAGTATTTTCTAAAGGAGAACTACTAAGAAAAGAATATTCCAAGTAGAGGAATTCCTAAGTTGAGCATTACCTAAGCTGAACACCTATGTTGAACACCCAAACTAAGTAAAAAAAGCTAAGTATGCTCTCAAGAGCATGACTTACCTTCCAATAGAAAAAAATTCAAGTTTTTGAAGGAAGGGTTACCTAAGTTGAGTGTTGTCCCAAGAGCATGACTTACCCTCCTAGGGACAAAATTCAAATCTTCCAAGCAAGAGTTGTTTAAGATATGTATGCTCTGAAGAGCATAACTTATCCTTTTGGGGGAAAATTCCAAGCCCGTCTTAGTAAAGATTTCCAAAGCTAAATCCATACCAAAAAGTGAGCCCATCCTCTCGAGGACAATATCAAAATCTTTCTAAGCCCAACACCTAAAGGGTACACTACCTGAGAAATGCATAAGCTCAACACCTAAGATGAGCACGTAAACTCAACATCAAAGTGGCATACCTAGGGCTAATACCTTAGCCGAGTACATTATATAAGCCTATTTTGGAGGAGCAAGTTATGGCAGAAAAAGTCAAAAACTCAACAGAACTGCATAACCATCCGAGGAGTTAATTTCCTTAGTCACTTGAAATAATATCAAGTAACTAGGGGGTAAAGGAATGTGGAGAACTCTCAAGTAAAAAAAAAATGCTACAAAGAATGTCAAAGAAAATACATTATAGTATAGATGGAGGAAAAGCATAACATAAGTAAATTTGGTACAAGGAAGGCTCAACCCAACTCAAAACTTAATAAAAACAACCACTATGCAAATACAACATCGACTATTTGTTATTACGAGGTACTTTTTTGGAATGATGCTCCTTGACCCAGTGCAAGTAAAAATACAAAGGTCATATAATAGAAAAAGTTATAATAGTACCAAATCCAAAATGAGTTCTCAATCAACTTAAACTTATGTTGTAGACCTACAAAGGCTCCACAGTGAGACTAGTAAAATTCACTCGAAATTCAAAATTTGGCTCTAGTCTAAATTTCACTAGTTCCAACCAAGACACAGGTCGAATACTACCGCACTACTCTCAACCTAGATTAACTCGTCTTGAGAGTGGGAGACAAATGATGATACATAATTATACCACCCAATAGCTCGCGAATAAGTTGTTAAAGGTAGTCAGATATTTATGAGGATAATTTGGTCATTTCACCTATGATTAAGGCCAATGGTCAATCTAAGACTTTTAAGGCCTCCATGGGCCAACTATTTGGTTTATGGCCCATTAATTATCCAAACTCATCAAGTACTAGTATAAATAACAAAGGTACAAGATAAATTCTAAAAAACACAATAGTCATTACAATTCGTTTGCTACTCTTAGCTCTCTATTTTTCTCTTGTCAAACTATTTATGACTTTGAGTCTTGGAGTCTATTCCAGAGGACAAAACCCATCACTCTTGTTCTTTGCCTTAGGTGTTTGATCTGAGTTCAATACGCATCTTTACCTTTACTTTGGAGTATTTTCTGTTGTTGGATAACTTTGGACTTTGGTTTTTAGACTTTGGTGCTAACATTTTACGCATCAACAAATAGTATTACGTAATACAACATTACTAAAATAAATATATTACACTGTATCCTACTTGTCATTTGACTAATTTTCAAATTACTTATTTGTAGTTTGCAAACTTATATTTCACCTCCTTATCATTTGGATTTTTTATAAAATAAATAGAAAGTTAAAAACGTAATGAATTTTTGCAAAAATTCCAAAATACCCCTAAGCCTAGCTAGCCTTTATTGCCTAACAACCCCTCCACCAGGAGGAACGGTTTTATGTTTTATATTAAATTACATAACTAACCTTGAATAGAGACTTTAAATGACCAAAATAACCCTTTGAATCAAAATTTTTAGACTTCTAGCATTCAAGTAACGAAATATTTGACGATTTTACTTTAATCTGAACTACAAAAAGGCTGATTGTAGGTTTACAAACCATAGAGGTAACATGAACATTAAGCATACCACACAAAGTATTCCTTGGAATATACTCATAAAAAATTTGGATAGTCCAAAAGATAAGGAAGATCTACACACTTGCCCCTAGTCAGGTAAGGAAGTGACTATGGAACATTTAACTGTTCAAGTGACTTTACACAAATTACTTTGGCCCTAGATCGATTGGAGTAAGTATATACTATTTACTCCACAATATAGGTATTATAGTCGTGGGTATTATTGCTGATTAAATGCTTAAAAAGTAAGGGAATATCTCATTATTTTTCAATCATACAACGGGTAGTATGAGATACTCACTCTGATATCCACATAGTTGAGTTGATAACAAAGAATTTTCGAAGAGACAAAAGAATGAGTCCTACATGTACGCCTCGCATGTGATGTTTGAACCTTTTATTTTCCCAATTTATAAGAATCAAGTCTAAATAAAAGTGAGTTAGGGAGCTGAGATTGAGAGAAAAGAAGAGGCAAGAAGGGAAAGCAATATATATATATATATATATATATATATATATATATATATATATGTGTGTGTGTGTGTGTGTGTGTATTTGAGAGCTTTGTTCTATAAAACATCTTGTATTACCACTTTCCCCACTAAATTAATACATATCAAAATATTTAAATAGAAAGATAAACTTGTAAAAGTTCCATATAACTAATCTTTTCCCTTCCAAAATTTTCAAACAATATGGAAGGATTTTACAGTCCCATTCTCTTTCTTTCTTTTCTTTTCTGACTTATACTTTCTCTTCTTTTCTCGTCTCTCCTAAATCCCAAACTCACTCCTATATATCTCCACCAATCTCAATTAAGGGCACGAGTATGAGGGGTTAATAGGAAGAAGTCTAGAATGCCCCGGTGTTGCTTGGTTTTAATGGTTCATTGATGAGAGCTACAATTCATATACCTTGTACTTTTTAATTTTCTATTACAAACTAGTTTGATAGGATTTCGTTTTGGATACTCTGTTCTTAAAGGTGTTCATGGACGAGTACCCGGTCTATATGGTTGTTATCAAGTTCAACTCGATTATACTGAGTCAAAAAAAAATTAATTCGGTACCCGATCTGTATACAAACAGTAATCGAGCATTTGGGTATTCGCTAAAAGTCAATCGGACGATCGGGCATATAATCCGGTCAAAATTTTTAATTTTTTTTAAAAAATGATTACTAATTACATAAATACTCCTATAAATGGGAAGAGAAGGAGAAAAAAATCCATTAATATTAGGTTATAATAAGCAAAACTATACAATTAATCTTGTATATAAACCGGATCGCCTAACGCCAGGTCACTAAAATTCCCAACCCGTTAAAATTAATTTATTCAAATACCCTATTTTATAGTTTGAGATAAATCGATTTAATAGATTTTTCAAGTCAATAGGTCAAGATCAATTGTCCTATCGATTCCTTTTATTATTTGCTTATTTTAAATCTATTCAATCACTCAAATGATCAATGAAAATGGAAGAATCTGTATCACCTCATCTTCATTTCTTGGCATTTGTTATCTATATTGCTAAAGGACAAAATGTCCCATATTGGTTATACAAGAATTTTAAATTAATTAATAAGGTTCATAGGTTGCTCCATTCATGATTAATTGGTTTTGAAATAGCAACCCTATTTTTTAATCTGGTATCATAGCTGGCTTTGGGTTTTACTCACAGAAAGCCCTACAACTCCACAAGTATATTGGGTTCTCTCTAAACCCTGTTAATGGGTTTTCTCACGTCCAATTCGTGTAATAGGTTTTATTTAACTCCTTTCAAAGGACTCTTATGTCCAATTCAAGTTAACGATTCCCACGCTACGTCCAACCCACGTAATATTTCCCACATCAATTGTCCAAGAAATTTCTAACTAATTAATAAAATTTATGAGTCACTCTATTCATGATCAATTGATTTATAGATGAAAATTCATGTTATTTAGCATATTATCACCCCAAGTCTTCATTGCTAATACTAAGCCTCCATCCGTAGCATTGTGTACGCACGAATGTTTCGTTTCACTTTTGCTAATTATGCAAGTAATTGAGTTGATTTAATTAAGTTATTTAATTTAAGGAGCAAAGTATATAAATTAAAAGTTTTGTCAAATGAGATTTTTTTTTATTTTTTTGGGGTTCATTTAAGATTCCTAGGCCCATTACACACCGATGACTAGATGAGATAAATTTCAAGCAAAGCTCACTGAGCTTTCCTATTTTCCAATGGATAAGCGATATTCCTAGACACGTATTAGATTTTAAAGAATTACATTTTATAGAAGTTATGCCTGTTTAATTAGATATTATTTAAACTTTGTCCCATTTATTTTGATATAATTTGACTTTTTTTTTTTATTAATGTTTCAACTTTCAAGTTTTCAAAATTCAATTTTATGTAAATTTTTTTTTTAACTTTTTAAAGATTTAAATTTATATGTTGTAATATTTGATATAACTTCTATTTTTATTGAAGGATAAATTTTATCAAAAACTAAATAAATTTATACGAGTCTTTGATACAAATAGATCTATTTGACCAAACAAATAAAATTGTAACAAATAAGTGACACGGAAAGGAGTATGAATTTTCGAATATGGTACATAAATTCACACACTGGAAGTGTTTGGACTCTGCAAACTTTGAAAAGTAGCATGTTAACGCCAAGGGAGGTAGGTAATTAACTTAGGCCTATTTTTGCACAAAATGACAAATTGATCCCCCACGACAAAAAACGAATACAACCATTAAGTACTACTATATAACCATAGTCCTGTGGATCTTTCCTTTTTTTTTTCCCCGAAAAGAAAAAAGAAGATGGTCACCCAAACTTGCTGCCTATTCATTTTGTTTTCATCAAGTTTTATTTAATATAAAGTCATCTTAAGCAAGAAATTAACTCAAGAAGAATGTTAAAACTTGTTAAAGAGAATAGCTTGGTATTTTGATGTATGAAGATGGTTAATTTTGGTAATCACAAAACTTTCAAATTCAAAATGCTGTGAACTTCTCTAATTAATTTCATCTGAAGAACAAAATGGGAGAAAGGCTTAAACAATCTTGAAATTCATGCAACTATTAAAAAGAGATAATTTTACATTAATTAAAAAATACCAATTTACAAAATTTATAAGAACAAGCAATTATGTAATGGGTTTTCATCAATATAAAGGATTGGAACCAAAATGCAGCCGTGGGAGGTGTCAAGGGGAATCTCCTTTTTGTTTCGTATGGGACATTTTTCTAGTTTCTAATTAACATGCAAAGTCACAATTCTGCATGCCTCATTTCAAGAATCTATCCTGTCAGCATGCATAGTTGAATAGTTTTAAAAGAAAAAAGAGAGATAGAGAGAACTGTTACAAGCACACTAATTGTTATCATAAAATCAGATACATATTTAAAATTAATTTTACAATAATTAATTCCTAAATAATTATTCATCCAAGAAACTTTTGTCAAAAGACTAGAGGATTAATTTTTGTGTAATGGCCGGGTATGATAATAGTAAAAAAATGTCAACAAGGGTAACTAATTAATGGCAGACTAAATAGTTCTTTTAAGGAGATTATCCATTTTTCTGCATATTTATACTCTTATTTGAGATGATTTGTGCACGTTGATATATAATGTATGAAACACAGGTCTTTTCAATCATAGAGATTCAGAGAATATTAATGTTCGATTATTATATCAAAACAAATTGGTAGTACTATTATTTTGCTTGCTTTATTTTTTTTGAGGTGTAATATAAGTCATTTAAGCACATCATTCGGGCATTATTCAATATCAAGGTTCGAACTTTTTGACACTTTAATTGGAGTCTAATCTCTAATTTTATGTACGTTAATTCTGCTTACTGTAATTTAATTTGGATCAAAGTACATCATCAAGTACTAATATAATGAATTAATATCGATTTTCGGAAGGAAGAGACATTATCCGATTATGATTAATTTGAAATTAAGAAGAAAAAGTTTAATGCACTTTCTACCATTGTGTTTTATCACTTCAAATTAAGTAATGTTTACCATACAATTTTTGGTTGTTGAACGATATATCCCAAAGTTTGAGCTAATTAATCTAATTAGTCGATTAGTAAAGCTACAAAATACGTGAAAATTAATAAAGGCACAAACAAGTGGACGACAATCATATGAGATTGATTATTAAATCTTAATTGCATGGATTACACGTGCTTGGACAAACCAATTAACGAGTGCAAGTAGGTACACCAGATCAGCAAAAAGTTAGCTAACACACTAATTATCAAATAAAGTATAGGCATATTAATTAGAGCTAGACTTCGAGTAAATGTATATTTGAGAAATTTCTGTTAATTTTCAATTTTTATGTAAATCTTTTAAATAAGACTCATAGAAAAAGTTATCGGTTTCTGTCTTTAATCAATGTCTCTAGTTGCTAAGAGCTAGCTAAAAAGTGCATATAATACTATTAAGTTCCAAATTTTTGAAAATTGTTTTCGTCTTGCCTGAATTAATTTTTCGAGAATGTCAAAACTTTTAATATATGATATAATTCCAATCTCCTTTGAAAGTGTTAGTAAACAAAGAAATATAAAATATGTCACCCCCACATTTTTTTTTTCGTTACTTTCCTGTTGAAAATAGTAATGCCTTACTCTGCCTATCCTTTTTCCTTTTTTTTTTTTTCCCCTTTTTTCCGCTAACTTATTTAATTTCACATGGATTTCAAATTGTATCGTTTTTTTTTTTCTCTTTAAATAATTTCTGTGTTTAAGTTTTTAATTATATAAGCTGATAAACTCTAAATGGTTGAGAATATCAAAACGATTAGTACTTTTTTTTTTTTGGACCAAAAATCAAAATGATTAGTACATGGATGCCTCATTTTATTGGTTATATAATGAGGAATGAGGGCGCGGTCAAAAAATGGGAATGATTAGTAAAAACCCTTGCATTAGCATAGGTCAATTACAAACAATTTGGACACAATTTCTTTAAAAGACTTATTTTATTTTATACCTTCTAATTTATACTCAATTTTCACTTTGCACTTCTACTTTTAATTTTGGATAATTTACACCCTAATTTTCAAATCTATCACATTTTAATCTAGTTTTTAATATTCTCACCAAAATTAATAGATTTTTCACATTTACACTCAAAATATTTGTGGCAAATTGCTACACATTATGTTAAATTTATTGTACATGTGTTAAGATTCATTTAAATTTGGTGAGTGTCTTAAAAATTAAACTGAAATGAGACAGATTTGAGAGTTAAGGGTGCAAATTAAAGTGTTCAACCTAAAATTGAGAATGTAGACAAAGTAAAAATTGAGTATAAATTAAAGAGTGCAAAGTGAAAATAGTCCTTTAAAAGGTATACGAACATAAATTTAAGGGTAGAACAAACAAAAAACTGGCTGATATTCTGATTAAAGAAGGAGTTTTGTTGTAGCTAAGTTTTTTGTCATTCTCTGAAGCTCCCAGTGGTAGGAAATTATATCTAAATGATGTTAGAGGGGTTACAAAAGAACTCTTAGTTTCTTTTATGTACTGTCCTTTTTATTATTCAAAACAAAAGGAAAAAACAAAACAAAACAAAACAAAAATATGCACCTTAGCAATAAATAATTGAAAATTCACAAAAGATTATTCAAATTAAAATTAAAAAGAAGCAAAGATGTTCAAGTATAACTAGTTTAGGCATGACAATTGAAATAAAATCTGGCGATTAATTATTCAATTCTAATTCAAAATAGTACTCATTTTATATATATATTGCTATTTCTATTCTCCCTTCCCATCAATGAAATTCTTTTTGTATTTAGATAATAGCAAAAGTTTTAAATTAAATATGTTCCTAACTAATTTTTGCATCAAATCCAGCCAAAGAACTTACTTTTTTTGGAAAATGGATTAGAATTTCAAGTCTAATATCACAAGCAAATTCCTGGAGAATCTATTGGAAAAAGAAAATATATAGAGGTTATTTATTTACTAGCTGGTCACTTCGACTGCCAGTTATTTTATTTTATTTTTTGGTAAATGGAACAAATATAGAGGGAAAAAAAAAAAAAAAAAACCGAGATGCGTCTCCCTTCCAGCTAAACTATGTCTATGATCCCTGCTGAAACTGATATACAAAAGACAAAGATACTAATAAAATGTATCAACCTATAATTTTATCTTAATAATCATATAAGCCAAAAAAACCTTCTGCAATTTGTCCTTTTAAGAGAAAACAAAAATAAATAAATACTGTAAAACAATTTTTTTTGAAAATACAAAATAGATAAACTGAAGTAAATGTTTAGGACAAAAATATAAATCATAATAATTAACAACATTTAAAAAAAATAAATATAAAAAGCTGAAAGTTTATTACTTGATACCCCAATAGGCAAAAGACTGTATCCAAGTTACTTAACTCTGCCAAGGTGCTGCATTCTGATCCTGCTGCTGCTGCTCATAAGATGAACCCATATGATGAAGATCATCCAGATTAAGAAATTCTCTATGGGGAAAAGCTTTTAATCCCAAGAAATCTCTTGTTAATCCATCGTTTCCTCCGCCGCCGCCAACGCCAACTCCACCTTCTCTACTACTAGTTTTTTCTTGAAAGTTAATTATCTCCTCATTGTCCCTCTTTGCATTCAAGAAAATATTGCCTGGAAAGTTGTCTGATCCCAAAGTAGTTGATTCTTGATCAAACCCATGATGATTTTGTATGCAGTGATACTTCATCTAGAAGAAGAAGAAGTAGCGAAAGAACTCATCATAAAAGCACCATGATGATGATGATGATGATCAGAAATATTTGGACCTACTTGTTCCATGCATCCAGATGAGGTGGTGATAAGAGTTTTATTCCCAAAAGATGCCAACCCAGGATGCATGAACCCCATCTCTTCACGTGAGGACAAGCCCAGGCTAGAACCAGCTGTCGTAGAATTCATCATAATACCAATTTCATTAGTACTACTACTCGTCATGTGAGCTCCTTGGTGGGGTCTCATGAACGCTAGATCGTGGTCGTAGTCGTGGTCGTTTCGGTTAATGGACAAGGTTTGCTCATAGTAACTCCCATTTGTGCTGCTTTTTGCAGCAATGCAGTTGCAGACATGTGAGGGGAAACTGCTGCCGCCATTGCGGCAGCCACCGCAGCGGCTTCTTGGAAGGAGGAAAGTTGCTGATTAGGGTTAAGGTTGAGATTTTCTTGATGCAATGACATTGTTATTGGTGGGTTGTTGTTAGTTGTTGGTGGTGGTGGTGAACAAGTCATGATGATTTGATGTGGGACCCGTTGCTAGCCATGGTGGCAATATTTCTGTGTTGAAGCTTTGCTGTAAAATGATGATGATGATGATGATCTTGTTCTCTTTTGAGGGGGAATATGGGGAGGCCACTGCCGGCGCCGCCGTGGAGGTGTGGGTTTTGAAGATGAAGTTGGATGGTGGATGAAGTGCTGCCACCGCCGCCTGCTGATTGTGAGGCAAGAAGTAGAGGATTTGGTGTCATTGCTCGGGCACTTTCTTCTGCTAATGCATCACAGAAAGCTCTATGAGTGATGAAACTGTCCCTCCTGCAACCACCATATACAAACAAACACAAAAAAACAAAAGGAATAAAACATAATATCACAAGGCTGCAGCAGCTGCTGCTTAATTAGTACACTGTCCTCAACTTTTTCTGTGTTTTCATCCTATTTTCTTTCTATGGGAGCAGAAGAGATAGTACTTGATGGTTTACAAGTAAAGGTTATTTTGCTTTAGCAGTGAAAGAATAATAATAATAAGTGTATATACACTTCTAATGACACGCACTCACTCACATTATATCAAGACAAATACTAGCAATATTACACAAACTAACAAAAGCATCTTCATGTATAGATGAGCTAGATGAAAAATTCTTGGCAAGGATTCTGCAATTGTCACAATCTAAATTGAGTAAAAATAGGGATGATCCCTATTTTGAGTTAATCTATCCACTGTACAGGGGGTAACGAAGAATGACTCGAGATAGATAGCTCTCTTAGTCTGTTTGAATGGAGATTTTAGCCTCAAAATCCACGATTAAAATGGGGTTTTGGATTTGTTATAGTTACCTTGAAAAAAGTGTTCCACAATCACATCTATACTCTCTCGTACCACAAATCTTGGAATGAGCTTTCCAATCGGATTGAACAGCATAACGCTTTGAGCACTTTTCACACTTCCATTTCTTCTCACCATGCTTTCTTGAAAAGTGCTTCTTGATCCCAGTGAGGTCCCCAAGAGCCCTTGAAGGATCATGGTGCACACATGTAGTTTCCGGGCACAAATAAACCTTCTTCCTAATTACCTCCTTGTTGGTTCTTTGCTTTAACTTCCATGGTAAATTATGCCCCCTCCTATGTAATTGAAGATTCTGCTCCCTTTGAAACCCTTTGTTACAGATCTCACATACAAATCTGTTGGTTGCCATAAGTGTTCTTGGAGACAAAGCTATCACTTCTGCTTCAGGGTCTAATCCATCCATTTCATGTCACAAGAAGATTATAGATTTTCAAGATTCATACCAAGACTTTTTCAATTACAGTTAATTAACAAGAAGAGAAAGGATATAGTACCTGGATTGCCTGGAAGATTTCTATTTCTTCTTTTGGCTTATGGTTGATTTAGATTGCTTGGTTGTGATGCTAAAGGTATTTGTGGATACACAGCACCACCAACTTCAATTCTGTTGTTGCTAGAGGAAATGCTTGCATCATTAGATGCAGATGAGTTAAATTTGACATGCTATCATCCACCACCATACCACCCTTTATCATCCTCCCTCTTATTCAATTTCCTTGCTCTTAATTACCTTAATTTCTCCTTCTTTTTTTTTAGCTATATATGAAGGTTATGATGAGCCATAATTATCATCTTTTCTCTTGATAAAAAAAAAAAAACAAAAAAAAAACAACATCTAGTATTGTAGAAACCCTATAATTATTCAAGAAAAACAAATATAAATCCAAAGCTGATGAAAGCTACTGTATGACGATTAAATTGAGCTCTCCACATAGGTAGCATAAACACCAAGAATTGTATCGAGTAGCTTCTTTGAGATTTTTTTGGAACCCTATACGATTGATTGGAAAAAGGGATAAAAGATTTTTGAGTGAATCAAAAGAGAGAAAGAGTACAATTAATAAATATGAAGTGCTGAGTGTGTAAATCTTACAGTGTTACTTACACCCTTCTTCTTCATATTTGAATAACCAAGATTGCTTGATAGCTGTAATGTGAACTTAATAGTTAGCACCATCAAGATTCATTAAAAGCCACAGAGATGAAAACAAATAAACCAGACCATATATATTCCCTTTAACATAAGATAAGAAGGCTTTCACTGTGTGTTTGTGTGTGTTTTCCTCATAGAGAGAGATAGAGAGGGAGAGTGAGAAAGAGAGAGAAAGAGATGTGGATGAGAAGGTATCTCTATTAAGTCCTCCACCCCATCAAAAACCATATAGCCCAAGCCAACACTCTTATTCTGACGTTGCCATTTGTCTTTTTCTTTGTTCCCTTCTCAATTGTGAAACTCTACTGCCTCTTTCATTTACTGTTTTTACTTGATGCAAATTATTCTACTTTTAAGGGAATACAAAAATTACCAAGCACGGTTAAATTAAGTTCATGAACCAGCTTAATTAATTTGCTATAATCCAAGAACAAGAAAGGAAAGTGGGGTGACATTTTAGAGGCTCCGAATCTTCTGTGCCGTGCCACCTCCGATGCTAATTTCATGTGTCTCACTTTAATTGCGTGTCAGTATATTTGCTTTTATTACTATCTCAAAATATACGTAATGAGTTGCATTTTAGGAGTTCGTGCAATACTATATAGACGAACTAAATTTTGAAGGTAAAACTATATAGATATATATTTAAGGAGACAGTTTTATAGTTGGAAAAATTATTCTATTAGTCCTTCACATTATTTGTTTGTATTTTTTTAATCCCTTACTTTTGAAATAATGATTTTTAGTCTCTCACAAATGTAAAACGTTGTATTTCAGTCCTTAAATCAAATTTTGGATACTTTTGAACCTGAGTTAATCATGTTCCGTTCACATAACATATTTTTTGAATGTAAATTCGAAAACTTGCATTTCCTCCCCAATATAAAACACAAGCATCAGTTCGGATCATAAAATTTGACGAAAAATTCAGGGTTTATGAACATAATCTCAATAAAGATGTAAATTTAATTTGTAGAGTATGAAATCTCCAAATTGGCATGGATCGGATGTTTCTCTTTTGTTATTGAGGTGAATCAACAAAATTGAAGATGCCATGGACTGATGATAACCATAGTAGAATGTTCTATGAGTGTGAAGAATATGAAGTAAGCGATTGATTAGCAATGGGTTCGCATTTTGTTTATATTTAAGATAATTTCAAGAACTTAGTTATGGTATTTTCCTCCAAATTTTACAACCCAATCTGATGCCCGTGCATTGTATTGGGAGGAATTGTGAGTTTCTGAATTTGATCTCACAAATCATATCATGTGAACAGGACATGACTAATTAATTCAAGCCACAAAAGTGCTTAAATTTAGCACAGGAATCGAAGTGTGATATTTTATATTTGTGAGAGATTAAAATTATCATTTTAAAAGTAAGAGATTAAACAAATATAAATACATAATGTAAAGAACTAATAGAATGATAAAAATATATATATAGAATTAGATCCTGTGCGTATTTTAACGTCCTGTTACAAACAATAATGCATGAAGAAATAATTGAAGTAGCTAGAGAATCATGCATATGATGTTAGATGTGTAAAAAGTAGGGAGAGGTAATTAAAGGTCCTGAATTTATAGGGACTGTAAACATTGTGAGAAGTCTAGCAGCTTGCAATACAAAGTCACCTCACTTTCTTTCTTTCTTGCATCCAACCCACCTATATACACAGTCACATGCATGATTGGTTTGGTGATTATACATTCCTGCAATCATACATGCTCATGAAAAAGTTGTTCAAATAATTCTTACCCTCATGTGACTCTCTATATGAATAGAAAATAATGCTTATTAATGTAACTTTATGTTTTTATAGTATTATAGTTAGAATGTCAATTTCTTATGTGTAAACTTCCAACTATCATTATAATATGCTAAGCTTCTGAAGGATTCACGGTTTCTGAACTTAAAAAAAGTGGAAAAGAGAATAGTGGACTTGGTCCCCCATGCTTCCATAACCAGCATTATTTCTTGTTATGAAATACATAATCGAGAAGATATGAGGGACCTCAATGATCGATTTTTTCTAAGGTAAATTGTTTCAAACGGTTCATATGGCTTGGATTGATTTCGATAACTTTAAGTTCAAAATACACATTTTCAATTTTTAGTTTCATAGTCTCAATAAATTGAAGGGGGAAAAGGAAAAAAGATGGAGGAGAATTATTTTATAATCATTTTATAACTCGTTTTTTAATTATATTTTTATTATCTCATATATATTACATTTAAAAAGTTGTTACAATATTTATTTCATATAATATTCAAAATGATAGTTGTACAAACAGAAAGGTGATTAATATCATTTGTTTAAATCCAAAAGTCTTTTGCATTCGGCTTTCTTATATAATTTCAAGGAAAATATCCTACATTTTTCTCTACTTCTAGACGTTAGGTCAAAAGATAAAAACTCTATCCTACAACTCACTTGGTAGATTTGAAGTAAACCACATTGTTCATCTTTTCATTACTTTGACAAGTTTAGAAGGGCAAAGTGCATATCTTCATCATCGAAGTTGGAATCACTAATGGTTAATAAGGCTTCTGTTTAAGATTAAGACGTCCCTTGAACTTTAGAAATGGTGCACACTCTCTCCTAAGGCATATGTGTGACATTCCTACAATGATATGTTTAATAAGTGCAATTTTTATTTATTTTTTAATGCCTTAAAGGACTTTAATGTCCTTTCACCAGCATAGACGATTGTCATTTCAGTACAAAATCATGAGAAGACAACGGAGTGAGAATATTAAGCATCAGCTTAATATTACAAGAAAATTTTTACTGTCTAATAATAGAATCACTTTTATTGTATTTTAAGATTTTGTACAAATTATATGCTTCTTAACCTTGTAGTATACAAGCTCTCACACTACAACGAGATTGTTTTTTAACAATACTGTAAAATTCTCCAGTATTGTATGTATAATTTTATTGGATAGACTTTAATTTTGACGATGATTAGAATAAGCTCTAGTTAATTAATTTTTTTTATAAAAGGGGTTATAATTGGCATTTTTTTCAATATTTAAAAAATTATTTGGTATACTAGAGCGTAAAGGAGTACTCGTCATGTTTTTGATTTGCATACCAGAGGACGAATTGTGTTGGAACTATTTATAGTTGCCAATAATGAAGTAGTTTCTTTTTCAAATAGAGACTTATAATCATGGAGAAAATATATTAAAACAGTGGGACAACTAGTTGGTCTAGATTTTTTATTTCACTCACTGTCTCACTTTCTATCACATAGATAATAGTCATGTGTATCATATCCAACTATTATTTACTATGACAAAATAGACATGCCGCCCATGTAAAGAATGAGATTAGAATTAGTATAGAGGGTGGGGTAAAATATCTATGATACAATGTTATTGGATTTTTTGTTACACTTTTTAATTTTACACTCATGTTACACTATATAATACGATACACTTATCCCTCATTTTGATATTTTTCTTATATTAGAAAGATATATATCACCTCATCACATAATTTAAAATAAGTGAAATATCAAAAAGTATAACAGAAGATCCAAAATCTAACAATAGCAACTAACATGAAAAGAAATTAGCATATCGACATCTAGTAGCAATTTTTGCATGGAGAATGGTGGAAAAACTGTTGCACACTTAAGGTGAATGGTAAATTCGTAATACGCCAACTTCGCTGCTGCCTATGCATTGAGCATGTTTGTCGGTGTATTTTGTTTTTGTTCACCTGTGAAGGAGGTTTTTTCAGCTCATTTAATGAGTTTCACAAAATCCTAATGTTACTTGGGACTAATTCTATTTTACAACTCCAACTTATACACTATTTATACTTTGCATTACCAATTTTAAACTCAGACATTTTGTATCCTCTCTCCCAATTCACTTTAAATTTTAATATTGTTATCAAAATTGACAAAATCTTTTATGTGTATGATAGATTCAAGTAGATGTACAATAATGTTACTATCATATTTTGGATGTAAGAACAAAAATTTTATTAACTTTGATGACGGTGTAAAAAATTAGATTAAAGTAGGATAAATTTGAAAGTTAGAGGTGTAAGAAGTGTGTCCATTACTTATACCATATTAATTTTCAATTACATTAAACAATAGAATAAATTCCTTGAATTATCAGTATGATTGTCTTTGGATCCATTGATTTGGTAAAGGATTTAAAATCTACTAATTTATTGACAAGAATTTATAAAGCTAAACTTAATAAATTTAAAATTTATCAAAATTAAAAATTATTTAAAATTATTCCTTTCATACTTTATGATTTAGCTGAATTTAAAATTTATTAATTTTAACCGTAAAAATTACTCCAAATCCGTTGATACAAACGCAACCTATAATTGTTGTCAATGAATTTTGAACTGGATGTCTAACCTCCTTTAACAAACTAGGATTCTTTTAACCCGTTGTTAAGAAACCAGGAGAAATATTCTATCCTAAAATAAAAAATTTTCTCTGTCTACTCATCTTTTTTAACATTTAAAACTGACATATGTCTGCTTAAGAAAAAGTAAACTGAATGATAACTAAAAATTATGATTTTATTTTTCTCATGATTTTACTCTCGAGGAGAAATTAAAAATAAGTGAATGATCTTTGAATTGTACTATAGTGACAGGCATAATATTTGGAAATTTATAGAATATACCTAAATGATAATATAAATATTGTTTATATGCAGGTAACTAGCAAACAAATAACGTGACTCATCTGTGGAGCGACATGGTCTTTCTGTTTATTCATGTTCTGAATAAGTTATTATTCTTTTGTAATAGTATTTTAATTTTGAAAAATCATTTATAATATTACAAATTCAAGATTAATTATCAAAATTAATTTATATAATAAAATCATATTGAATCACTAACTTCTATATTTGATCGTGTTTGATTCTTTTTTTTTTTCAGATTTAATGAATCATCAATAAATTTATCATTTTATATAGATACATTATTTAATTTTTACGGCTTGATTTGTTTTCACTTGTCAATTTTTGCTTGCCCCCACTGCAGCAGTCTGCCATGTTACATTCTTCCTATAAATTCTGAATATATTCTCCTCCCTCTCTCTCTAAAAATCTACATGTTTCACCAACTCACTCTGGGGTCATGCATGATCTTGTTTCGTTGCGAATTCCAGGCGAGCAGCATATCTAGATATTTCTCATGATATGGTGATTTGCATTATGCTTGGGAGATATCTCTTTAGCGTTTAACTAAACAAAGATATTTCACTTCATATTTTGAGCTTTAAAAGAATTTCTATTATTTTTTGTGGGCTATTTACATTGTTTGAAGGAATTCACAAGACCAACAGAGCTGCTAATAATGATTGACAGCTTTTTATAATTGAAGGTTGCAGTCAAGTCTTGTAGTTAAAAAGTTTACTATCACAAAAGTAACAATAGGTTTAATTTGCGAGTTCAAGTGAAGGACTTAAAAAAATATTATCCGAACGAGTGAATGTGGTTAATAAAAAATTAATTTTTTTTAAAATTAAATCATAATATAATGTAATCGTAAAATAAATATAATGACTCTGTTTAGATATGTTTTTACTTATCGTATTTATTGTTTGTAATAGGGTCAATTTAACTTTATCCCTTTCATGTTTAGGGTTACTGTCACTTTAGTTCCTAACGTTATTTTTAGGCACTAAAATCTTTTCTTTAAATTCAACTCAACATTTATTTTTCTTTTAACAAAAATACTCTTATTCTCTCTTCTTTTTTATTTTCATTTGATTTGTTTTTTCCTCTCCCCTATTTTGTTGACATAATTCACTATTTTTTTTAATCATTCAACACCATGTTAAATTTCATCAAACTCTATTTATAGAAAGAAAATAAAATATTTTAGGTGATATGAGAAAGAGGGTAGAAATGCCATTTTAGGTACACAAAAATCTAACACCGTTAGTTTTGACCGTTAAATAGACTTAAGTACCTAAAAGATAACATTAGGAATCAAAGTGATAGTACCTCTAAACATTATAAGATAATTAAAATAATAGTGACTCTAAACATTAAGGGGATAAAGTAAAATTAACCCTACAATAATTATTTGGTCAAAGGAAAACTCCATTTGTTTATCCTATCATTATTTAACCATTATTTGCACTATTCATTATTTGTCTTATTCAATTTCAAAAATAATATTAATTCATTATTTATACTATGCATTATTTGTATCATTCATTTTTCTATCTAATAATCCATTATTTGTATTATTCATTATTTTTTCTTTTTACACAAACTAGTCATTATTTAAACTATTCATATACAGCTTGTCTGTACTCTTCATCTACCAATTTAGGTGTGATATAAAATTTTATACAATAAGTATTTTAGTGCATAATCAAAATAAATTCACATAAATACTTTTCTTACTACATTGTTTGTAAAAAGAGGTCCAAATTTGAAATCTGCAAATGGGACCGGCCAAGTTGAATGTGTAGCAAATATTTTTCTCAAAAATCGTGCTGAGGGCAAAATTTGAATTAAAAATTTTTCATATTCAAACGTCCTAATTTATGAAAATGATTCCAAACTTTGCAACCAAACTTGCTCGTCTTCTATCAATCACTTAACACCACCCTCAACCAACCACCACCAATCCAACCTCCTTCCTAGTCCACTTCCCACCATCGTCCCCACCTTTATCCCACCATCCAAGCTTCCCTTACCTAGGAAGGATCTACTTCCCACTATACTGTCATCCCAATCCCTTCCCTATCTTGATATTTTCCTCTAAGCCCAGATTCATATCCTAGTCCCCTTCCAAAAAGCAGCTACCCACTTCTACCCTCTCTGCTACCATCCGACCATCCTATACATTTTTTTAATATATTATTTTCTTGATTTTTTTTTGAATTTATAAATAATTCTCCTATTGTTTTTCTTTTTTATTTAGTATTTTTATTTTTATTATGATTTCCCTTTTATTTTATTTAAAAAATAATTTTATGATATTTCTTACTTTTATTCTTATTTTTCTTACATTAATTCTTATTTCTTTTCTGTTTTTCTTTTTTTTCCCATTCCATCTATAATTTTTTCTTTTTTTATTTTAAATTTTTGCTTATTTTTATCTAACTTTTATGGTTTTTTAATTTTTTTAAAGATAAGCAAAGAAATCAAGGGTATAACTAACCAAATAAACGTAATCTAGTAAAGTATTTTCCATTTATTAGACCCTTAAATCAAAAGCACAATGGGGTATTTTTAACTTTTTAAAATTATTAGAAGGTATGTGGCAAACATAAAAACCACAGGGGATGTAAGTAAAATTTACATTTTTTTCAATTATGTTTATCTAACTGGCTATTTAAAGCAAAGTTTCATTTTATTTCGAATTCAAATGATTATTCTATTTTTGTTGAAATAACATCTCATATCTAAATGATTATTCTATTTTTGTTAGAATAATATCCCGTATTCAAACTATTATTCTGTTTTTGTCAGAATAATATCTCGTATTCAAATATTTGTGAGATTTTTCATATTTGGATTTTGTTTTTGGAGATTTAAATTAAGAAAAGTTTTAAAATGTTGTAAGACACAAGGGCACGCATTACACACATATAATCATCATTATTGTATTGGTGTCTACCTTTTTTTTAATATTTTTTTTTCATTATCCCGATTATTAGAAAGGGTAATTATTGAGCACGATTATTATATTCAATCTGATTTGATGATTTAACTCGCTATCAACTATGAGAACTGACCACTTAATTGAGTCAAGTTGATGATTCAACTAGATAAGGAGAATATCGGTTGATTTTTCAATGAATTAACAGTTGAATAAGATAAATCGAGAATTTGATCGATTAACTGTGGTTTCGGGTTACTTGAATGCTTGTCAACTAAAATTTAACATTGCTGCTATGGACATGGAGGGATGGTTTAGTTAATCCGTGAATTGACCACTTAATCAGGCTAGGGTTAATGATTCAATCAGACAAGAAAAGCATCTATTGACTTTTTAATGAACCAAGAATTGAATAGTGGGAATCTGATCGATTAAATTGTTGCTCCCGGGTTACTAGGATGCTTGTCAATTAAAATTTAATATTACTACAATAGACATGGAGGGACTCAAACCTGTACCCTCCAAGAAAGTTTGCCAAGACTTATGCCTCCGGACCATATTGCCCT
The DNA here is from genome assembly GCA_025175665.1 of Cinchona pubescens. Lineage (NCBI taxonomy): Eukaryota > Viridiplantae > Streptophyta > Magnoliopsida > Gentianales > Rubiaceae > Cinchona > Cinchona pubescens. The sequence goes on from JANKKI010000324.1 coordinate 233,024, forward strand.
TCAGTATTACTTTACCTCTTTTTTTTACTTATTTAATTCATCATGTTCTGCCTCTTTTAATTAACTGCCAACATTTGTTTTTTCAAAAATAAAATTATAAGTGTCTTAAAATTAAAAAAAAAAAATCTTTTTCAAATAAATAAAAATAAATAAATTAGCAAAACAATGTTAGTATATATTTTTTTTAACAATAACAAGATATTGTCAAAACATTGTATGGCTAATACAATTTCAAAGATTATGTAAATATAAACAAACATATTTATTTTTGTAATTATATAATATTAGGATAAAGTAACTATCTAATGAAAAGGGTGGAGATAAACTCAAGTGGTAAGGTTACTACCTGCTACCTTGTGCCTACCATGAATCTAATCTCCATGGATGAAATTATGTAAGTTTTCTATGTAACTTACTTCCCTTTACACAGTTAGCTGAGTTTTTTCTTTCTCTTTTTGCTCTTTTGGTTGTGATTCTCTTCGTTTGGCCTTTTCGTTTTGTACCTTGTGTGTGCTTCAGTTTGGAGAGGTGTAGTGGAGGGTTTTCCCTCGAAAGAGTTTGGGAATCTTTTGTGGATTCCTGAGTTCCTACATCTCCAAGCGAATTCTCAAATTTCCGGTAGTTTGCTGCAAATTGGAGTGGCTTCCTCCTCTCCAGATGAAAATCAGGTTTGGATATGGTCACTGCTAAAAATAAATCTAATAGAGCAATGAGAAACAAGCAGGTAATTTGGTTATTGATCTGCCTGAAATTTCTGGTTATGAGGCAGAATTTTCCCATCTTGGGAAGTCAGGAAAAACCATTCTGGGGGAAATGAGAAAATTGATTCTGAGAAAAAGTCCGGGGTTTTTGGTGACATCCCAAATCCTGGAAACACTTGGGCTGAGGTGATAAGATCAAAAGAATATTTTCATGATGGGCTTGGATTGTCATATATGTTCCCCTGATGCTAGGAAGATAAAATTGTGATTATGGAGAGGATGTAGCTGATGCATTTAAAAATAGAACCATGCAATTGTAGGTTTTATGTTGAGGGAACCTCCTTTTTCATTCAACATTCTAAATCAAGCTCCATGGCCAGAAGTCCTCATGCCAGTAAGATGGTATTTCTTAAGCCAAAGACACAACCTAATATTTAGGATTGCTGGTGATTTTGATTTGGAAATGCAATGGATGATTGCAAATGGCAGTAATGAAAATTTTGTCTGTGCTGTTAGAAGGATTGCTTTTGCAACAACTGTTTCACTTGTGGAGATGTCGAAACTGGAACACTTTTCCTGAAGTCTTGTCCCTTATATCTTCGGTTGTTCATCAGATTATAAAGGATATGAGAGGAGATATAGCATGCTGGAGAAGAATCCAAGAAATCGGGAAAAGAGCAATCTTTGTGTAGAATTGAATCTGCCTATCAATAGGAAGGAGTTTTAGATTTTTTTTTTTTTTTAATGTAAATCTGGTTATATCTGGCTTATATGGCTGGCCTTGTTCAGGGGATTCTCAATACAAGAAAGCAGACTACTTTACCAGAAAAAACAAAATCTAATAAATAATGAAAGATCATGTCCTATAAATTTGTTTATATTTGAAAACTAATACAATATTTTTACTAATATTTTCATCATATGTCATGTCATGTATTTAAAATTTTTAAAATTTTAAAATATATTAATAAATATACTTTAATGATTCAATAATTAGAGCGGTGGTTGATCCACCTCTCTTACAGAATTCTTCTCCGAACAGGGTTTAATAACTATGTTATTGAGATTAGGTCCTCTCAGATGGGCCTGGTGAACCAATCTTTGGCAAACCCAAACCTGACTCAAAAAAGAAAACATGAGCTTAGGCTCGAACACGGCCTGTCCAAAGTTAACAAATGCTAGAGGCGATAAGAGCCAATTCATTTACATGGGCTTCACGTTGGTCCAATTTTGGAAAATGTTTATGCTTTTTATACCTTTGAATGTTCCATAAGATTAATAATTATTTAAGTAAAATAGAGTAATATATATAGTATAGGTGATAGGAAAATACTATCATAGATCCGATTTTAGAGTCCACTTATAGACCTTGACGTCAAAATTAAATTTTATATAATCTTACTTACACTTATGATGCCATAGATTTTATAACATTTAATTCATATCACAGAACCTACAAGTAGAACTATAAATCATATCTACCTAAATATTTTCCATAGGTAATATATTAGATAAATATATGCATCAAGATAAATCTAGTGTTGCCAATATTTTATTATTTCATATTTTTCATTCATATTAACAATGTAATTACATTAAATATTATGAAAATGATGTTTAATGTAACATAAGATAAGTTCAGCCTTAATCACACAGAGCTTAGATGGTCTCAATTCCGGCCCATATTTTAATGGGGCAAATAATTTGGTCCCATCCTGTATTAACATAAAGCTCGACCCCAAAACATGCATGAGACTCGGACCAACTCGGTCCTATTGACATTCGTGTAATGAGACACTTGATTTAACGTGTTTCTTTCGTGATGTGATCTGTAAAAAAAAAAAAAAAGTAAATATTTTGGTAAATTCGATTTTTAATTTTACTTGTAAATCTTATAGTATGGATTAAATTTTAAAAAATTTATGACATCAGCTGTTGTAAGTAAGATTTTTTAAGGTTTACTGTGTTTCTTTCGTGATGTGATCTATAAAAAAAGGCAAATATTTAGATAAATTTGATTTTTGACCTCACTTATAGATATTGTAGTATGGATTAAATTTTAGAGAATCTATTACATCAGCTGATGTAAGTAAAATTTTTTAATATTTAATTCTGACAATAGAGTTTACAAATAGAATTAAAGATAGAATCTATTTAAATATTTTCCGTAAGAATATGTGCAGATCCTTTTAAATGCTAGTATTTTTAGCTAGCTTGTATACTGTACTCATATTAATGGGAGCAATAAGAATTTTCGTCGATTTATTTGATAGTTGCAAGACATATATTCAGGTAAAATAATTTCAGGGTTAATAAGTACATTTTACCTATTTAAACTTTAGGATCTGTTTTGACTCCAAAAAAAAAAAATTAATTATTTAATATTTTTAAAATAATATTTTATAATTATTTTTTAAACATATTTTCAAATCACCTAAATTTTATATATCACAATTTAAAAGTTATTATAACATTTATTTTAAATAATATCTTACATAATTACTATCCAAATGAACCTGTCATTTTATCTTCTAACATAATTTTTGTAAGCATTAGAATTTGTGTACCTATAGTAAATAGTAAAGTGTCACATTTCTTGGCTAAGACTATTCTTGCGCGAAGGCTCATGGAGGATAAAATTCGCGAGTTTAGAAATTTAAAATTATTATTTTTTTCAATAATTTAGACCACTCAAAATAAAAATAATAAAAAATTAAGAATACAGTTGTCAAAACATTGAAATAGCATAAGGAAAGACGATAAATATTAAAATATAATGTAAATGATGTTAAAAATTAATGATATATTAAAGGTTATTGACTCTTACAAAAAAAAAAAACCATACATATATTTAAAGATATTTAATTTCTGATGGTAAATTTTGTAATTAAAATTAAATTTCAAAAAATTTTATTAAAATTTTTTAAAAATTTAATTCACTATTTATAACTAAGATTAAAAGACAGGTTCATACACTACTTCTCTTTGAAAAATGGAAATGCAAGGTGGGTATCCATTTTTGCATTGACTTAACAAAGGGAAAATTGTTTGTACGGTAATCTTTGAGGGGACAAGTTCCATCAGCACTTTTCTCATCCATTATCGAAAGAAAATATGGAAGTTTCCTTGTTCTTGATACTCATATTGCAGAGTATCCTCATTTTTTGTGAAGCTGAAGTTGGAAAATCACATCTAATTTATAAAAAACTTCAGTATGATCCAGTAAAACAGCCCTACAGAACAGCTTTTCACTTCCAACCTCCTAAAAACTGGATGAATGGTATGTTTTTTCAGTTAAAGATTGCATCAAGTTTATGGAAGTAAAGTTTTCAGAATATTTGATCTTGTTTTGGTTTCTTGTTTTGCTGATTTATCTCATTTTGCATATTTTATGGCGAAAATGGTCGTTGGATTAATGATAATGAACCTGTAGATCCAAATGGTAAGATTTTGAAGTTCTTTACTCTTTCCATCTTCTTTCTAGCTCCCTTTGCTGACTTTTTTTTTTTTTACCACTTGGAAGTCTAAACCTTGGCACATGATTCTGTTTTGTTAGTATTTCTTTGAGGATTAATTATTCCTTACATCGGTATTGAAAATTTTTGACACCATCAGGTATAAATGTATTACAGAATGATCAAGTAAATTGCATCAATAATAAGTGAGCGAGTTCCCGTGTAGTTCAGGTGGAAGCAATTTATGATTACCTTATTTAAATATAGACTTGGAAGCAATAATCTCCCTTCAAAATTTCAGTTTAAGGTTCCCTCTAGGCCCTAACAGATATCATAGAAAAAACAAATTCTTGATTTTTAAGTCACTGAAGTATAATTTGGTTTCTTGATTTTAAATTAGCTGAAAACTATCTTATTATCATTGTATTACACAGGACCAATGTACTACAAGGGAATTTACCATCTATTTTACCAATACAATCCATATTCTGCAATATGGGGTAATATTTCCTGGGGACATTCTATATCGTATAATTTGGTCGATTGGATTGATATTGAGCTTGCTATTAGTCCGATTGAGTCTTATGACATCAATGGTTGTTGGTCTGGTTCTGCAACAATTCTTGCAGAGGGAAATCCTGTTATTCTTTACACTGGATCCGACTTCAAAAACCGTCAAGTTCAAAACTTGGCAATGCCTAAGAATGTATTGGATCCATACCTTAGAGAATGGATAAAATCTGATCATAATCCTCTGATGGCTCCAATTGGTGTTGATCCACAATTCTTCAGAGATCCAACGACTGCCTGGCAAGGGCCGGATAAAAAATGGAGGGTTGTTGTTGGTAGCCAAGTTAATGGTCATGGAACAGCACTTCTTTATCAAAGTGATGATTTTGTGAAATGGAATAGGGGTGACAGACCCCTTCATTTCTCGAATAAAACAGGAATGTGGGAGTGTCCTGATTTCTACCCAGTAAGTGTTGATGGAGTAAATGGACTCGACACTTCTGTGCAAGGTAAAAATGTCAAGCATGTGTTGAAGGCAAGCTTTAATGATCACGATTATTATATAATAGGAATCTATGAACCAGAAACAGACAGATTTAGTGTTAGTCCTGATTTCATGGATAGCAATGTCCAACTGAGATACGATTATGGGATATTCTATGCTTCTAAAACTTTTTATGATAGTGCCAAGTCAAGGAGAATATTGTGGGCATGGGTAACAGAGGCAGATGGTAAATCAGATGACGTTGACAAAGGTTGGTCCGGTCTTCAGGTAAATGAAGTTTAACTTCTTTTCTCTTAGCTGCTAGCTGTCTATCTATGTGTATTAGCTACTGCATGTGCTTTTTCTTGAATCCAGTTGCGTTGTTGCTGCTTCTTACATTGTAAAGTAACAGTACTAAATGTTCTGTTTGCTAGAATTAAGGTTCTTGATCTAGTCTGAGATGCTCCATAAAGTTGCTATTTCCTAGTCTATTGGCAAGGTGATAAACATGCCTATCATTTGATGAATTGATTTCTAAAGATATGTTTCCATTGAGTACATTGCTAGATTAATATGCAAGTGATAGGATATATAATCTGTTTTTCAGTCCATTCCTAGAAGTATCTTACTTGACAAAACCGGAAAGCAATTATCACAATGGCCAATCGAAGAAATTGAGAAGCTGAGGGCAAAGGAAGTTAATCTTGAGAATAAAGTGGTAGAGGGAGGGACCACATTTGAAATTGCAGGCATCACATCTTCACAGGTAAAACAACACTCTACTTGTGCTTCTTTTCTAGATGGAGTTTGCTGAAAAGATGATGAAAAATCTCTTCCATTATTGCATAGGCAGATGTAGAAGTCTCATTTGTCTTGCCAAATCTTCATGATGCTGAGTTGTTGCCTCCCGGATTGCTCGATCCTCAACTTCTCTGCAGCAAACGAAATGCATCGACTGAAGGAGTTATCGGGCCATTTGGTTTGTTGGTCTTGGCTTCAAAGGACTTGATTGAACATACTGCAGTTTTCTTTCGAGTATTCAAAGGCCATGGTAACTTTGTTGTTCTAATGTGCAGTGATCAAAGCAGGTGAGCTTTTACAAAACTGTATTGAGATTTAAGTCATGCAAATATTGGTAGTTATTCTTGAAGTGTTGATCATATCTTCTACAGATCATCTTTAAGAGAGGAGGTTGACAAATCCTCCTTTGGGGCTTTTGTTGACGTAGATCCTACAGATAAAATTTCACTCAGAAGCCTGGTATGTTGTTATTGAAGTATTGATCATATCTTTATATACTTGATACTCTTTGGTACATGGTACAATAAAGGTACTCAATATGCCATTTTGTTAAAAATATATATTGTATATGTGCTCTTAATACGTGATATGATTAAAAATCGATACATAATTTCGATTGTTACTTAAAGAATTAGACAACTATCGTCCATGGACAAGTCAGTATGCTTTTGCTATCAATGTTGTACAAATTAACAAATAGTAATTTAATGTAACTATCTAATTCTCTTACCCTTTTGCTTTTGCTATCTTGTGGGCATCAACTTAATTATGAAATGGTTTATCTGCAATTAAGCATTGAAACAATATATTCTTTAGGGTCTCCTTTGTTTGATTTTATAGCTTATATTTCTTGTTTGCAGATTGACCATTCAATAATTGAAAGTTTTGGAGGTGAAGGAAAGACTTGTATAACAGCCAGAGTCTACCCAAAGTTGGCTATTGATAAGGAATCCCACCTTTATGTATTCAACAATGGGACAGAAAGTATAACAATTGCCAATTTAAGTGCTTGGAGCATGAAGGGGGCTCAAATTTTTCCACTTCACAAAAGAAGAAAACCACAACTTGATTAAGAAAAACCACAACTTGATTAAGCAGGAAACGTAATCCATAGGAATATTGGACACTGATTGATTTGTGAAGAATCAAATTCATGCTTCTGATATCTTTAGTTTTTTTTTTTTTTAATTATTTCCTTTTTGTTTGAATAATAACAATCAACTTTCAGTCTGTAGTTAGAGGTGCGCCACAAAATGCAAATTCACACATTTTTGCTTATTGCTGTTTACATTTGCAATCTGTCATTGTCCATAATGACATTGTTGCTTCTTTTTTTTTCTTTTCTTTTTAGGGCTAATAACACTTTGCCCCCTAAATTAGGTGCGTAATTATACTTTATCTGCCTAAATTATAAAAAAATACACTTTGTCCCCCACCCATTGACACTATTCATTTATTAACAATATTAAAATAATTAAGATTATCTAGTTAAATGACTAAAATGCCCTTAGTACCATATTTGAATTTTTTATGTATTTAAATTTTGATAGTAATGTGAAAATTATTTAAAAATAAGTAAAAATAAACTATATAATATTTCAATATAATGGTCTATATTAATATATTTCTTGGTCAATTTTTTTAAATTTTTGGATTTTATTTTATATTATTTTGAATTTGAATGTTTAACTATAATGATAGAATAATTCCCAAATTCGGTTATTTTTTATTAAAAAAAATTCTTTAAAGGTTTTGTATGAAAATATATTTTGTATAAAATTTTGTGATTTTTTGATGTCTATTAGTTTACACTTTTAATATTTTTCTTAACCTGCATAAATTGTGATGTCGGATATATTACGATTCAACAGTTTCTCATATTTTCACTCCCTAAAGTCAGAGATATCAATGTGTTATTATATTTTAATTCTCCTAATTCTTTTATAACTATCGAAAATCAATTAAATACATGAAAAATCAAAATACAATACCAAGGGTATTTTAGTTATTTAACTAGATTTTATTGATATTTAAAATTTTTAAAGGATGAATAATATAAATAGGGGACAAAATGTATATTTCTATAGTTTAGGAGGACAAAGTATAATTACCTTATACATCTAGTTTAGGGAGGCAAAGTGTTATTAACCCTTTTTAAGGGAAAATATCCTTAATAATCCCTCATATTTCACATTTTTACTTTTTGTTCCTTCACATTCAAAATCATGCATTTTAATCCCTCACAAATGTAAAAAATACTATTTTGGTCTTTTGACACAATTACAGATATATTTTTGCATGAAATATTCACATGCATATTATAAATTACATTTTCATAAGCAAAATTGGCAATACACACATTCTAAATGTTAAATTATACTACCAAAAACCTTTCCCACCCACTACCCCAAAACTTTCACCTACCATCACTACTCCTATTCCTCTTCCTCGCTACTTTCCTCTGCCAATCCCTGCTCCAATAGCCATAATTCTCTTCTTTTTAGGATAATTTAATATTTAAGTTTATGCTTAAAAATGTTACATGTGATACACGTGACTATATCAAATTAAAATATATCTATAATTGTGTCAAGGTACCACAATAGTATGTTTTGAATTTGTGCTGATAAAGACTAAAACTATCATTTTCAATGTAAGGGATTAAATAAGTACAAACATCAAATGTGAGAAACCATTAGGATCGTTTTCCCTAAATAAATTATAAATGCATTCTTTAAAAAAAAAATAAAAACTCTAAAATTTGCTAAGTTTCCATTTTTTTATTTTAAATTTTGCAGAATGAGCTCTGAAATGTTTATGATAATCTTTACATCTAATTTTTTTTATCAATTGATTAACTATAGTACAACTAGGCCCTCCTAGGGCCAATATTGACTACAAATATTCCCTAACCCCAAATCCTAACTAAATATTGACTAAAGTTAATTACATTTACTTCCCTAAGATTTGACAAAATTATCAAAACACCTTAAGATTTAACAAAATTATAGTCATTCCTTTTAATGTTCAAACATTTAACAATTACCTCTCTCTATTGGTATTAATCATTTGAAAAATTGATGACACCACCAGCAACGAATAATTTCAAAATTCCTAAAATGCATTATTACCCGGATCAACACTTCAATAATTTTTGCTTAAAATTCAATGACGTTTCTCCAAGCCTAACTCCTTCGTTCCCCTTATTTTGACGATCCCTCTCTCTCTTTTTCTCTCTCTTCTCCACCCACTCCTCCCCTTCCTTTATCTCACCACCCCTCATCCCTGCTTCTCTCCTCCTTCTCCCCGCTACTTCTCTCCCGCGCCACCCTTTTCTTCTTTCCCTCTTTCTTTTTTTCCCCACTACTTCCCATTCTTTTCCCCGCCACACTTCCTCATTCTCTCCCTTACTCCATCCTCCACCCTATTCCCGGCCTCTTCTCCTTCCTCCACTACCTTTTTCCCTTCCATCATTTCTCTACCCATTTAGAATATTCATTGTTGAATTTATGAATTTTAGTCAGAAACTTATGTGTTCTATGCAAATTGGTCAATAAGATTCCAAGTTTTTTTTTTTTTTTTTTGGTATTATTGTGTTTTTTCCCTTGGGTATTGCTACTATTGATAATTGAAGATGATTATTTTGTTGACATCAATTGCTTCTGGCATGGTAGGTTGTGGGGAGCAATGTTTTTAAACTCGGACCGGAAGGTGACCCGGATGCTGTCCGGTTCGAGGTTCAACCGGTCTAACCGTAGGGATCACATGGTTCTTTGACTTTTTGTTGAATATTTACTAGACTTATAAATAATTTTAATCACCTTAGCAGCAGCAATAGTTCAAGCTTGATGGTGCTGGTTGATTGTTTTGCACTTCACCCCGGGTTCGAATATCCAGGGCTTTAATACACTTTTTTTTTTCCCTTGCATTTTGCCATTTTTTAAAATGAAAAAACCCTAACACATCCATATCCCCGATTCCCCATCCCTAGCAGCCATCTCCCCCATCCCAATCTCACTTCTCCTGCCACCATCACCCTTCCCAAGTCTGAACCACCACCACTCACTCATCTTTTCTGATTCTTTTCTGACACCTGCTTCTTTGCCACCATCTTTTTTTCCCATCTCCTGCTCTTCACATCCACCATCTCATCCTTCTCTTGTTGATTTCCATCCTCTTTCATTTTCCTTCATCATCACTGCCATCACTATCTTTCTTTCCTCATCTTCCACCTCCAACGTTCCCAAACTTTTATCCCAGTTTGTCTTATACCAACACCACCACATCCCTTTCTTCCTCTTCCTTCTCCAAACATGAAACGAGAAGGTAATGGATCCTCCTTGAAGAGATTGTTGAAACTTGATTTATAATTTTTTGATTTGGATGAAATAATTTAGTTAACCTTTTCATCCATCATCACCCCTCTTATCACACCAGATTTGATTTAGAAATTTTGTTGATAGTAATTGGATGATTCATATCAGAGATGAAGATGGAAATATTTTGGGAAATCAAAACTCAGTCTGACCGGGTCTCCCGTTCTCATCGATTTCCGAGTTTTGACCGGGTTTGACTGGTTTTTTATCATTTTTGGGTTTATACACTATCGGACCAGAGTCATAAACGGTTCGCGGTTTAATCGATCGAACCGCCCGGTCCGACCCGGTTTCAAAATACTAGTGGGGAGGAGGTTTGGGATTTGAAAATATGAAATTAAAAAGTGAGAGGGAAGGGATAAAAATGGTGGTAAGATTTCGGGTGGTTGAAGGAGATAGTGATTCTTGGTGAAGAAGAGGACCAATTTGCTAAATACATTATTATTTGGGGAAAAAATTGTCAAAAAAAGTGAAAAAATTAGGACTATGTATGAAATATGAAAAAGTTGAATTAAACTAACTAAGTGATATGCATTAAGGTTGTGTTTGGATTGATCTATTTAAGGAATGATTTGAAATCTACCTATTTTTTGGAGGGATTTGTAAGATTGAAATTGACGAATTTCAAATCTAACCAAAATAAAAAGTAGGAAATCTAAGGATTTTAAATAACTTCCTAATTTGAGTGAATTTGAAATTCATCTATTTTGTATTTATCAATCCCTCCAACAAATGAGTGAATTTCAAATAATTTCTCAAATTCATCGATCAAAACACCACATAAGGGTATTTTAATTGTTTTAAGAGTTATAGTGACGGACATTTTTTACTGATAGAAGGGTATTTATAATTTTGTCAAATCACAAGAGAATTTTAATAATATGATCAAATTTCAGTGGAGGTGAATATAATTAACTAATATTCCCTAACAAACAAACCCCAAATCTTAACTAAATAAACTATAAAATAGGTTCCTTTCGTTTTATAAATGATAGTTACTACTAAAGTAACAAAATATACAATTATTAAATTTTAATTTCACTTATTTAAAATCTATTGTCTTAAGCTTAGTTTGGAAGTTGAGATTTGGAGAAAAAAGTAGAGAAAAAGAATAGAAAAATCAATCTTTCCACTTATTAGAGAGTTTTAAGTGGAGAAAAAGAAGAGAAATATGGAGATTTGGAGTGATAAAGTACTAGTTAATAAGTTTTCTTTTTAAAAGTGGGGAGAAATAGAGAGAAAACTTATTTAAAACCTCATAAATTTATTTAAAATAACAATTTTACCCATACAATATTAAACAACAAAATTATAATACCATATAAGTCATGTCTCAAAATCATTCTATTTTATCCAAAACTCCCAAACAAAATAAAATTCCCCATTCTCTTCTCATCTATTATCTTCTTTTCTCTCGTAATTTAAATTTTCTCTCATCTTCTCTTCTCTCCAAAACTCCCAAACTCACCCTTAAAAGTTGCCGTCATAACTGTTGATGCTGATGCAGTGGATAACACAGAGTATAATGTGTGAGATTTCTACTTCCAATATACGAATCCAGGTAATGAACCATTTTGGACCTACATCATACGTAGAAAGCTTAATCTCCCTTAGGATATCAAAAGCAAGATAAACTCTAGGGTTGAGAGTTACAGTTACCAGAAATTTCTAACTCCTTAACATTTTTGCAGTATTATCGGCAACTTCAAAGCAAGTTTTTATACATATAATAAATACTTCTTGTATAATTGTATTTTACTTGACAAGATAACTAAATAAATCAATGGATAAGATATTGCCAACTCAGTTATCCTGAAATTATACTCAAGATTAACCTCCTGCTTGTCAAGGGTAAATATTTCCTACATATGGGACCCTCCGATTTCTTTTTCTTATTTTTTCTTTTTTAAAAAAAATCCACCCTTCCTCTTACCAGTTAGTGATTCGAATTCATGACCAATAGATCTTAAGAAACCGTTTGATTCATGTGATGACTAGCAATTGAATAATTAATCTAATATCATCTCGTGTTTGATTGGATTTTAAATATGAAATTATTATCTCACTTTACTAATTGAATCCCCTTCCCTCGAATGTGCGGGGTATTACACCTCCTATGGGAGTCTTAAGTATTAATAATTCCACCTGAATAAAGCACAAGATGCCTAAACTACTTATTAAATTAATACTTTTTTGTAATAGTTATTTTTTAAATTCAAAAAAATGATCATTAAATCATCTTCTTTTTTTTTATTTTAGGTAAAAAAATACATATTTTAGTACATGATGCACACTTGTTCTTTTATTTTATCAATTTTTTTTTTATTTTACAAAGTATAATGCTTTACATTTTTTATTTATTTATGTTTAAATGTTTCTTTTTTATAAAACATATATTTTCAAGAATACTAAAATACTATTAACTAAATGAAAAATCTAATTGTATCAAGACAGTATATTCTTTCTAATTCATGAATGTAACTATTAGTTTTTGTTTTTTTTTTCAAAATTAATTCAACATAGTATTACTATTACGAATTTTATCATTCATTGCTAATTTATGTATATATTTCAATAACTTTATTAGTTTATTTTTTAAACATGACATTATATGATTTAAAAACTATTTTATGTGTGAAAAATTTTAATATAGTTAAGAATAGTGAGTAATTGTAAGAGAATATTTCAATATCTATCATTCTCCTCTATATCTATCATTTTCATAAAAATATAAAATTGTATTATTATAAAAATATTCTGTCAATATTCAAAACAAACCAAACACAAGATTATAATTTGAGAATGACGCATTTCAGGACTATAATTAAAAAATGAGTTATCCGAAAATAATTTATACCCACCTCTAAACCAAACAGACAACAAGAAAAACTTTTAACTATTTAAGTTGCACTTATCATGACATCCTCTAATTAATATTTTTACAATCTAAACAATAAATGCCTTTTCATTTATTATTTTAAAATTTTTTACATTCTCAAGTACTTCTGAAATAAACATCAAACTTTTCCTCAAAATCCTAAACCTTTACATCCCTTGATGTGTATACTATTGTTTTGTAAAAATTAAAAAAAGAAAAAGAAAAAAGAGAAAGAAAGTCTCACCAAAATTACAGTATCCACTACCTACCTCCAGCGCTACAGTGTCACTCCCACTGCGCTACAAGCCTCCAGGGCACTCATTTGCTTATGTTGCACTAATTTATATATTTGCCCTTTTCTCTTAGATTGTGTTTAATTGGGTCACTTTGAATTAAAATAAAAGTATTTGAAATGAATGAATTTAAATTAGATTTATCTAAAATAACACGAAATTTGAGAAAATTTAAATTTATTTATTTAACCAATGATTAAAATTACATTATTACTTATTGGTGAATTTCAAATTCACAACTAAATCAATTAATTTGTTTAAATAATTTAATATAGATTAAAATTTCTAATCAAATTCACCCAAATCCCTTCATTCAAATACAATGTAAGGCAAATGTTAATGCCAAATGTTGTGACATGACTAAAATATTCTTGTTCTCATATTCCTTCATAGTAGGAAAGGATATTTTGGTCATTTCGTAACATTGTTTTTATAGAGACAACTGGTGCGATGTGCAAACTACAAACACAAGCAAGACATGTAATTTTCGCAAATTATTTATGGAACCCACCAAACATTTAAAACTTAGAATCAATAATCTTGTGTAATTATTGAGAAGGTCAATTGTTTGTATCCCTCCATGTCGAACTTAACAGGATCGTTTAAAATTTTATTCCAGAATTAGAGAGAAAATTAAGTAATTTAGCTTAATTAATACTATACTACAATATAATTGTAATCGGTCTTGAACTTTAATTTTCTACTTGAGTAGTTGAATAGTTGAAGGTTACAGATTATGCGACGTTGAAGATACAAAAAGTACATTGTTTAATTACAATTTAGAAAGAAATTGTATATACATTCCATTTTGACAAGGATTATAATTATAGATTTATTCTCTAAATATGAATACAACATCAAATTTCTATTTAAACACTTTGTACCTGAAATTACAAGGTCTCATGTTTTCCACAGATTTATTTTCATCGGTTGCATCGATAATCTGGAAATAATATTTACATGAGTGACTATTTTTACAACGGGTAAGCTATAGGTCTACTGAATTCCAGTGTCATTAATTTGAATATATTTCTTCTTTCTTTTTTTAATCCCAATTTGAATATTTGCTATGTGATCTATATTCAATAAACTCGATATTTAATAAGAAATTTTTTTTTAAACTGCTATAGCAATTGTATATCATGGTTAATTTATTATGCAGATTAGTTATTTTTGTTTATAAACTTTTTGTAATTTTCTTACGCCCAAAAAAATAAAAAAAAAAAATCTGTTGGTATATGGAAATATTTTGTAATTGTATTCAAGTATGTGGTTCGAAGCAATTTCCATATTAATTTAGTTTCTTAATTGCCTCATAAAACATCGTGCAATTATCAGAAGAAAAATTGTGCAACCTATTTTTCTAGGAAAAATTATGTAATGTTGTGCTAGTGGAAATTGAAATAATCCTCTTTCTGCATTCCTCTCGAATTTATCTTCAATTACATGACTTAAAATTAAATAGTACTTCTAGAACTTCACCTTCTAAATTTGATTTTCTTTATCATAAGCTATAAATTGTAATGAAACCAGGAGTTTATATGAACAAAACTAATAGATAGATAGATTAAAATAGATATATTACTAATTCTGTGGGTTGCATGCAATAGAATATTTTGCAGCTGGTGCTTAAGTTAGTAAAAATTGTGAATGATAGCTGAGTTGAAAATGATAAGAGTTGTAAATGATACGTGAAATTGTAAACTGGGACTCTTAAATGAGAGTGAGAGAATTATGTGATTACATGATTTCTCATATGAGATTTTGTAAGAACATATATAAGAGACTGAAAAATATTTAGGAAGACTCGGTTTTTTGTATCATCCGTAAATCTTGTGGTCAGAATTAAATTTTAAAGAATTTTGCTTACATCAGCTGATATTATAAATTTTTTAAAATTTAATTTATACCACAAAATTTATAAGTAGAATAAAAAATCAAATCTCCCTAAATATTTCTCTAAGAGAATAACTAGGTTTATCGAACTTCTAGAGATAATGAGTTGTGCAGAGCCCAAGCCTAGTCAGAAGAATGGAGTCGGATGCCTAGTGTTTATGTGGACCGGACTACGGACTATGTGACAAAGTTTTACTCTTATTATTTCAAAATAACTGTCATTTTAGATAATTTATATTATGCCATATTATTTGTAGTTTTAAAAAATTAAAGAAAAATTAAATAATATTTTTTTTAATTTTTACCCTTAGTGTCATATTAATAAATAAAGGATTAAGATATGTAATTAAGATATTAATGTAAAAAGGTAATTTAGTCATTTTAAACTTTTTTTTTTATTTTGTAAAATTGATGTAATTTAATAATTTTATTAATTTATATATACCAAACAAAAGTGATAATTATTTTGAAGGGAAAAGAGTACTAAGCTGTCAAATCATATATTTTGCATAGACAAAAGTTGTCACTTGCATACGTCTTAATATTGTAATAATAAAGTAATTGGCTGTTTGTTGTGCATGGAAAACAAATTTAATTACCATCTTGTGATAATTGATATGGTTTATAAACTGTTGGAAACTGTGCAGATCCTTTCAAATGCTTAGTATTTTACAATATTTTTTGTTAGCTACCATTTCAAGTCCTGGTTAACTGAGTAATGAGAAATTCTTTAATCTGCAATTGATAGTTTTCAGAACCATATGGAGGTTAAATTATTAGTTATGACATTGTCATTACATGTAAATCTTGAATCCCTTTTTTTTTTTTTTTTGAAAGAAAAGTTGAACTTAAATAGTTCCCTCTTGAAAGTTACAAGTTGCAAGTTGTACTGCTGAAAATTTATAGAATATTCTTTCTTCTTGAAGAATGAAAATGCAACTTGTGAACTCATTTTGGCATGACTAACAAAGGATATATGACTATGTTACAGATTTAACAGAGAGAAAAACAAGTCTCATAAATTTCAGTTGATCTTTCTTTTCCAATTGTTAAGCTCCTTCAGAATCACCATCTGAAGAAAATATGAAGGGATCCTTGTTCTGGATACTCCTAGTACATATTTTCCTAGTTGCATATCAAGGTGAAGTTGGAGGTTCTCATGAAGTTCAAAAGAATTTGCATTACAATCCAGAACAGCCCTATAGAACAGCCTTCCACTTCCAACCTGCTAAAAACTGGATGAATGGTATGTCTTTCCAAACTTCATGATTTTGTTATTATAATGTTCTTCAAAATTTATGTTTTTACTTCACATTTTATTGTCTGTGATTTTTGTTCTAGTTTCCTCTTGTGCTGATTTAGATTGGTTGTGTTATTTTGCATATGTGATGGCAAATATGGTCATTGGATGATGTTGAACTGTAGATCCAAATGGTAAGATTTTAAGTTGTTCAGTTGTTCCTTTACTAACTTTATTTGCACTACCTGATCAGAAGTCCAAATGTTTGATAATTCTGCTCAACTAGGTTTTTAGGTGAAACGAGAAAATTCTTGCATGCTCCAAGGTGTTGGAAAATAGTGCATGCACCTAGAAACAAAATCTGTAGTCCTATATAAGTACTATTGTAGGCTCACGAGAGATCGACAGATTTTATTTTTAGATACATACACTATTGGCCCATACAAGATTTTGCCGTGATTTGCCCTATCTGACGTGACAATGTCATTGTATATCATGCGGGTCCAATGTACTACAAGGGAATTTACCATCTCTTCTACCAATACAATCCTTATGCTGCAGTGTGGGGAAATATTACTTGGGGACATTCTGTGTCACACAATCTGGTTGATTGGATTGATCTCGATGAAATGGCACGCCATTAGTCCAACTGAGCCATATGACATCAATGGTTGTTGGTCTGGTTCTGCAACAATTCTTCCAGGGAAAGATTATCCTGTAATTCTTTACACCGGAGCTGACTTCAATAATCGACAAGTCCAAAACTTAGCAATGCCCAAGAATCCATATGATCCATACCTCAGAGAATGGAAAAAAGCAAAACAGAATCCTCTGATGACTCCTGTGTAAGAAAGTAAATCAGAGATAACGCAGCGGAATTTAAAATTTTTACTTTCCTATCACGGATCACCTTGATTAATTTATACGTAGTACAAGAAAAGTATAGAGATTGTACCTTAAAATTGCAGTAAAATCTCCAATATGTTTGGGATGTCGATCCACAAGCCGCACAGGTGTCCGGCCTCTAATGGTATCCACACAGATAATTAAATCAGGAATCTTCACAAGATTGATTGACCCAAACCACGGAGTGCTAGCTCCTAAATTATTTTCTTTTTCCAAAAACGTGACACTCACGTTTATAGAGAAAACTACTTTTGTTGGCTTTTTTTCTTAAAAAAACGTACATAGTATTAGTACAAATCATATATGTACTACTACTACTTCTCCATATATATATTATAATACATCATATATAGAATCCCAATCCAATTGGGTTTAGGGAATTATAATTCTAATCAGTTTGGGTCATGGGTATATGAATAATTATAAAACCATTAGGACTCTTAATATGTCTTACATATTAACTCATAATATTTATAACTTATTATAATTAAACCCAAAAGTTAATTTATCTCATAAATTAACCCATAAGTATCTCATACTTATCAAATCATTTTAATCCTGAATTAATTATCCTTAAGTGTGTGACCCTTTAGGTTCCCAATCACGTTGGTAATAAGTATAAATTATAATCCTAAATTAATTAGGATTAGATAAATTAAACACCTTTAATTTATCATTAATTCTCCAATTAATTAATTTACACTTATAGATCAAGATTGGCTTCTAGCAAAGCATCATGACCACCATCTCTTAAACTCATGACCTCAAGTCAAAGGACCATTACACTACTATCACAAAGAGATTAATCCACTGGCATTTAAATAATAATCCGTGTGGAATACTCTTAGCGGAGTCCTCAATCCGATGCACTTATTCTTAATAAGCATCCACATACTCTTATGTGCTAATATACTAGTGTCATACACTACGATTAGGGATATACACGAATAAAATATAATTACATCATAACTCCTTATGATTTTACATATAAATATTTTATTCGTTAAATGCCATATTACAAAATATACATAAATATAAAAGCGTAATTTATCCCTAAAATTAATTGGCTTTAGGGCATACACTAACAAACTCCCACTTGCACTAAAGCCATCATTCATGTGCTTAAGACCGAATGAGTTAACATGACTCTCATGTTTCTTCTGGGATAAGGCTTTAGTGAACGGATCTGCAATGTTATCATCCGTGGGGATCTTCTCTATCTTTACTTCATTTCTATCAATGATTTCTCTAATCAAATGATAACGCCGTAATACATGTTTAGATCGCTGATGAGACCTGGGTTCCTTTGCTCGTGCAATAGCTCCATTGTTATCACAATACAAAGAGTATAGGATCACTACATGCATACCGTGGTGTCCTTTTGGAACTTTTCCAACTTATCGCACCACCATTAAGAGTAAATACATATCCAGATTGTGACTTGCTATCATCTTTGTCAGATCGAAAGCTAGCATCTGTATATCCATAAACTGTCAATTTTTGCCCACCATAGATCAAGAATATATCTTTAGTCCTTCTTAAGTACTTAAGAATATTCTTGACTGTCATCCAATGACCACTCCCTGGCTTAGATTGAAACACCTCGTAACACTTAGAGCATAGGAGACATCGGGTCTTGTACATAGCATAGCATACAT
Source organism: Cinchona pubescens (assembly GCA_025175665.1). Classification (NCBI taxonomy): domain Eukaryota; kingdom Viridiplantae; phylum Streptophyta; class Magnoliopsida; order Gentianales; family Rubiaceae; genus Cinchona; species Cinchona pubescens. The sequence continues at coordinate 252,222 of JANKKI010000324.1, forward strand.
TATAGAACCTATAGCCGAAGCATATGGGATCCTTTCCATGCTATCTCTTTCGACATCTGTCTTAGGATACATGTCTTTAGAAAGGTACACACCATGAGACATTAGTAAGTAACACCTTCTTCGATTGATCCGTGCTAAACCGCTTTAGCATCTTATCTATGTACGCTAATTGAATAAGACCAAGCAACCTCTTAGATCTATCTCTATAGATCCTCATTCCCAGAATATAGGTTGCCTCTCCTAAATCTTTCATAGAAAAATTTCTGGACAACCATACCTTTACACTTTGAAGCATAGGTATGTCATTTCCTATCAACAATATGTCATCCACATAAAGTTCAAGAAAATAATGACGCTCCCACTCACCTTCTTGTATACACATGGTTCATCCTCATTTTTGATAAAATCAAACACTTTGATTATCTCATCAAAACGGATGTTCCAACTCCTAGAAGCTTGCTTTAGTCCATAAATAGACCTTTGTAACTTGCATACTTTGTTAGGATCTGTGGATGTAAACCCTTCAGGTTGTATCATATACACCTCTTCCTGCAAATTTCCATTAAGGAAAGCAGTTTTTGCATCCATTTGCCAAATCTCATAATCATAATATGCAGACATACTATCGCAAGTAAAATTCGAATAGATTTCAGCATTGCAACTGGTGAAAAAGTTTCATCAAAGTCAACTCCTTGTCTTTGTGTATAACCTTTTGCGACCAATCGCGCCTTATAGGTAATCACATTACCATCCATGTCGGTCTTTCTCTTAAAGACCCACTTGCACCCTATGGATTTAATCCCTTCAGGTGGATCGACTAAGGTCCATACCTTATTGTCATACATGGAATCCATTTCAGATTTCATGGCTTCTAACCACTTCTGAGAGTCTTTATCTAATAATGCTTCTTCGTAAGATATAGGTTAATCATTCGTAATGATTAATACATCATTGTACCCACTTACAAGAAACTCAAATTTCTTTGGAGCACGACGAATCCTAGTAGTCCTACAAAGAGTTTGTGTATCAATAGCTTCATCCTCAATTACATCATCATGTGATTGAAGCTCTTGTTCCATTTGTTGATCAATACCATATTGTGTTTCTTGAACTTCTTCAAGATCTTATATTTTGCTCCCACTTGCCCTTTCAAGAATAAACTCTTTTTCTAGAAAGACGGCATGTTTTGAGACAAACACCTTTTGCTCAATGGGATTATAGAAATAATATCCAAACGTCTCATTTGGATACCCCACAAATAGGCATTTATCTGACTTAGGTTCAATTTTATCAGATTCTACCCTCTTCACATAAGTAGGGCAACCCCAAACCTTCAAATATGAAAGTTTAGGTTTCTTTCCAAACCATATCTCATACGGAGTGGAATCAACAACTTTTGATGGAACATGATTTAGTAAATGGGAGGCAGTATTAAGAGCATAGCCCAAAACGATTTTGGGAGGTCTGCAAAACTCATCATTGATCGAACCATATCTAATAGAGTTCGATTCCGTCCTCAGATACACTATTTAGCTGTGGTGTATAAGGAGGAGTCCATTGAGGTAGAATTCCATTCTCCTTAAGATAATTTTGAAACTCTTGGTTCAAGTATTCCCCACATCGATCTGATCGAAGTATTTTAATACTTTTACCAAGTTATTTTTCAACTTCATTCCTGAATTCTTTGAACTTTTCAAAGATTTCAGACTTATACTTCAATAAGTATACATAACCATATCTAGAGTGATTATCCGTAAAAGTAATGAAGTATGAAAAACCTCCTCTAGCATGAATTGACATAGGACCACAAACATCAGTATGTATTAGCCCCCCAGCAATTCACTAGATCTATCACCTTTTCCAGTAAAAGATGATTTGGTCATTTTACCAAATAAACAAGATTCACATATATCATATGATTCATAATCAAATGATCCCAAATAACCATTGTTATGTAATTTGGAAATGTGTTTCTCATTCATATGACGAAATCTACGATGCCAAAGAAAAGATTGTTTCAAATTATCAATATAAGCCTTACAGATCCTTTTTCAGTGCCCTTCGTTTCCACAATAGTAACAATTACCCTTGGCTTTATCCTTCTTGATCACACGTGTTGGTTTTAACCAGACTTGATTATATTCTGGGCTATAGGATCTATAGAGTATAGATCTATTGTACACGAAGGGCTCTTACTTAGTATCTTCAATACATGAATTGATACTGAAGATAGCTCTGCCATGGTGGTGTGTACCCTTGTCTCTTTTACACATCTAGATGTGTATAAGATTCAGCAATCAAACAACTCCTTGAGATCTAGAATGAGTATAGTGAGATCCATATTGTCATGATGTTTAAGAATTCAGAACTCATAGAGGCCAACATGATACAAGAGGCAGTATCATTATCCTCTATGTGCTTACGATAAACATTCTGAACTGCTTCATTAGCAGTTCTCATCCGCTGGGACATCAGGAATATGTTGATCAAGAACATGGCCATTTTCTCGTGCTTAAGAACAATTCTCAAGTTACGATGCCAGTCCAGAAAATTTGGCCCAATGAGTTTGTTATCATATAACATGGGACGTAAATTGACGTTATTACTCATATTCTACAACACATAAATAAAGATAGTATAAGTATTTGTTATTTATGCATTAACAAAACCAAAATATAATATGGACTTTCTTTTAATTTGGTTTTGCTCCCACTATTTTAATTCAAATCAATAACCCTCACATATTGATTCGGGAGCTATCACATAACCCCTAGTGGGCTAGGATCCCATCTAATTATTTTGACCTTGGGTTTACCCAACAAACCAAAATAATTTCGAAAGGTAGGTAACTCTTACCAATTACAACTGATTGTAATTCCTAGATAGTTAGGTATCAACTCTTTGATAACACATCATATGTAACTCCTAACCTTTGCCTCAAAGCCATATAACCTTGAGTGATGTTACCCAACAAATTATATGCCTCCGTTAAGTCATACCCATTATTCAGAGATCTCATCTCATAGCTCAAACATGTCCAACGTAGAGTAACCTTGGATTAGCCCAACAAGTTAAATCTAAGAAGAACTCTCGTTTGTTGCTATAATAATGGAAGGCAACTAATATACTGACTTAATATTAATTTGAGGGATTTTCTTTATTTATTTTTTTGGGTCTCATCAAATTGCATGCAATATTATCATATCATCATATAATAAATAAAACATGCATAAAACCATGGATGATTATGAACTTTTACTAAACTAGTTTCCTTGAGTCACGAAGGAAACTAGGTGGTCAAATTCTAAGGGTAATCTTCAACTCTTGAAAATTTCCTTCTAGGTTGCACTTTTCCGCCGTCTCCATCATCTTGTACATTACAAATGTAATTCTATCTAAACATTTTAGATATTCAATCCTATCCCTAACCTACATCTATGTACATTACATGATTGGCTAAGAAATGGCTCGAGTTACATTCGAGGAGATTGAGATGAGAAAAGAATTATATTCAGAATAATAAAGAAAGGCAGGACACGCATGCCCTATTTTAAAATTTACAACCATTGAATTTGTACCATATAAATCAAATACAATCAAATTGGTCTTAAGTCCATAATCATCCATCATGCAATTAAATAATTCAATAATTAAATAAAAGCATAAATCCGTATTTAGTATCTAATCATGAATCACTATATTTCATAATTTCAATCTAATTGAAATTATCAATTTTGAATTATTTATAAAAATATTTTATGGAGAAAAATTATTATTTTCTAATCACATTAGAAAATAATCCTTTAAATAATAGAATTTTTAAAAATTATATTAGAAACAATTTCTAAACAATTTTTGAACATTTATTAAATTCCAATCTCATTGAAAAATAATAAATTTCTAATATTTAAACAAATTGCCTAATTCTAATCTCATTAGAATTAAATAAATATTTTCAAAGGTTTTATATCTTTCTAAATTTTAATCAAATTAAAACAAAGAAAGTTTCTAAATCTTGTCAATTAATTTTAAACAACAATTGTCAAAAATTAATTGGTGATTTCACATTAGAAAATAATCCTTTAAATAATAAAATTTTAAAAATTATATTAGAAACAATTTCTAAACAATTTTTGAACATTTATTAAATTCCAATCTCATTGAAAAATAATAAATTTCTAAAATTTAAACAAATTACCTAATTCTAATCTCATTAGAATTAAATAAATATTTTCAAAAGTTTTATACTTTCTAAATTTTAATCAAATTAAAACAAAGAAAGTTTCTAAATCTTGTCAATTAATTTTAAACAACAATTGTCAAAAATTAATTGGTGATTTCTAAAATCAAAATTTAGAAAAACCTTTTGTCTGAAAATATTAAATAACTGTCGCTAAAAGTAATTTAACTAATTAAATACTTTTAGCGACGAAAAGGGATAAATGTCACTAAAAGTGACATTATGCAATCATTGATGATGTCATCATCATGACATCACCAAGAATTGCATGCTTGATGTGAATAATTCACAGGTATAGTACATTTATTTTTCTTTTTTTTTCTTTTTTTTTTTTTTTTTTTTTTAAAAATAAAATTCAAAAATATATATAGTTTGAACTATTCAATATTCATGACAACTAAATACAACTACATCATAAATTAAATCAAGGGTGGCTCTGATACCACTGTAAGAAAGTAAATCAGAGATAACGCAGCGGAATTTAAAATTTTTACTTTCCTATCACGGATCACCTTGATTAATTTATACGTAGTACAAGAAAAGTATAGAGATTGTACCTTAAAATTGCAGGTAAAATCTCCAATATGTTTGGGATGTCGATCCACAAGCCGCACAGTGTCCTACTTCAATGGTATCCACACGATAATTAAATCAGGGAATCTTCACAAGATTGATTGACCCAAACCACGAGTCTTAGCTCCTAAATTATTTTCTTTTTCCAAAAACGTGACACTCACGTTTAAGAAAACTTTGTTGGCTTTTTTCTTAAAAAACGTACATAGTATTAGTACAAATCATATATGTACTACTACTACTTCTCCATATATATATTATAATACATCATATATAGAATCCCAATCCAATTGGGTTTAGGGAATTATAATTCTAATCAGTTTGGGTCATGGGTATATGAATAATTATAAAACCATTAGGACTCTTAATATGTCTTACATATTAACTCATAATATTTATAACTTATTATAATTAAACCCAAAAGTTAATTTATCTCATAAATTAACCCATAAGTATCTCATACTTATCAAATCATTTTAATCCTGAATTAATTATCCTTAAGTGTGTGACCCTTTAGGTTCCCAATCACGTTGGTAATAAGTATAAATTATAATCCTAAATTAATTAGGATTAGATAAATTAAACACCTTTAATTTATCATTAATTCTCCAATTAATTAATTTACACTTATAGATCAAGATTGGCTTCTAGCAAAGCATCATGAGTGACCACCCAAGTGTCGAGATATGTCAAGTGGTTCGTAATCTGGTTAATTTAACACAATCTCCTGTAATTAATATCCTTTCACCAACCTATATCCCGATTAATTCAAGAATACAGATGTAATGCCAACTCTTATCGAATTAATCAAATTTTACTTCTTACCAAAATACAAATCACTTGAAATAGGATTTAAGACACTCTTAAATCTATTTCCATTTGCAAAGATTTTCGAATCGTATGTCAAGAAGTGGCCATACTGGGATATACTCTCATTATCATAAGGAGTGGTGAATAGTCTATTGGTCATATCTTATCTTCTCATGATTCATATTATACCCGAACTCTACGGTATGTGCGACTCATTAAGAGTAACGACTAATAGAGCCAAAGAATAATAATCCACAATCAAGATAAACTCATGAGTCAAAGGACCATTACACTACTATCACAAAGAGATTAATCCATTTGGCATTTAAATAATAATCCGTGTGGAATACTCTTAGCGCGAGATCAATCCGATGCACTTATTCTTAATAAGCATCCACATACTCTTATGTGCTAATATACTAGTGTCATACACTACGATTAGGGATATACACGAATAAAATATAATTACATCATAACTCCTTATGATTTTACATATAAATATTTTATTCGTTAAATGCCATATTACAAAATATACATAAATATAAAAGCGTAATTTATCCCTAAAATTAATTGGCTTTAGGGCATACACTAACATCCTGTCAATGACATTGATCCACAATTTTTCAGAGATCCGACAACTGCCTGGCGTGGACCAGATAAAAGATGGCGCGTGGTCGTTGGGAGCCAAATTAATGGTCATGGGACAGCACTTTTATACCACAGTAAAGATTTTATAACATGGACTAAAAGTCTGAAGCCCCTTCATTTTTCGAATAAAACGATAATGTGGGAGTGTCCTGATTTCTACCCTGTGAGTGTTATTGGCAGAAATGGACTCGACACTTCTGTGCATTCTAAAACTGCTAGGAACTACATGTGCTGAAGGCAAGCTTCAATGATCATGATCACTACATAATCGGAAGCTATGAGCAGGAGACTGATAAATTCACACCGGATACTGATTTTATGGATAGTAATGTGAAGCTGAGATATGATTATGGGATATTCTATGCTTCTAAATCATTTTATGATAGTGCCAAGAGAAGAAGAATTTTATGGGGTTGGATAACTGAGGCTGATAGTAAATCAGATGACGTCGAAAAAGGATGGTCAGGACTTCAGGTAATTTGTGATGAACTTTATATTCAATGCCATTTAATTCACTTGGATATTTCATCTGCATTTTTCTTATCAGCATCCAGCTTATTGATTTTTTTGTATCTCCAGCTAGAAAAATGTTGTTCTTGGTTGAGATAAAGTTGCTTGTAGGCCACATAACTAAAGAAATTCTGTTTTTTCAGTCAATTCCTAGAAGTATCTTGCTGGACAAAACTGGAAAGCAGTTATCACAGTGGCCAGTAAAAGAAATTGAGAGGATATTGCGACGTAAAGAAGTTAACATTCAGAATAAAGAGATCAAGGGAGGAACAATCTTTGAAATCACAGGCATCACAGCTTCACAGGTCAAAAAAAAAAAATTACACAATTTGTTTCTTTTATCAGGTGAAGTTTTCAGATATATACGTAATGAAAGATTTCCTTGCATATATACATAGGCTGATGTAGAAGTCTCATTTCACCTGCCAAATCTTCATAATGCTGAGTTAGTGCATCCAGAAAAGCTAGTAGATCCTCAAATTCTTTGCAGCGAAAAGAATTCATCGACCGGAGGAGTTATCGGGTCATTTGGCTTGATGATCTTGGCTTCAGAAAACTTAACTGAACACACTGATGTATTCTTTAAGTTATTCAAAGGCCAACATGATGATAAGTATGCTGTGCTAATGTGCAGTGATCAAAGCAGGTGAGCTTTTGAAATCAAGTCCAGTATTCTTCAATTCATATGTAAAAAACAACTATAAGCTTCATATGTTGTTTTACAGAAGACACATTATCTTCTCTGAATAAGGAGGTTAACAAATCCAGCTTTGGAGCTTTTCTTGATGTTGATCCTACTAAGAACATTTCAGTAAGGAGCTTGGTAGGTTTCTACTGTCCAGTAGTCCAATTCATTTTTGGAACTTAAGGGAATTAACAACAAAATGAACAATTTAGACCTGTTTATGGGTTAATCGTAATTTTCACCCTTGAACTAGCATCGAGTTGCAATTTGCACCCTAAAACTGTCATTATAATCATTTAAGCACCTTATATTATTAATTTCTAGCATATTTCACAATTCGATAGAGAATTACTGAATTTTGATAGCTATTTTTTAAAGAAAAGATTTTAATACTATTTATTAAACAAATGTAAATTACATATATTAAAATATTTTCATTCAAAAAATAGTTAGAAAATTTTATTGACTTTCAACTAGTCTAAACAATGTGTAGTATAATGTATTAAAGTGCTAAAATTGATAGTTCAGGGGCAAAGTACAAATCAATGATAGTATTAGGGGTTGATATTGCAATTTACCCTTGTTTTATTTTTATTTTTTCCCTTTATGATTGCTACCTAATTAAGGTTTTCTAGTCATAACTCATAAATGCATAGAAAAAAAAAAAAAAATTGGAAGAAAAAAGGAAAAGTGTATACTTTTTCATTGTTTGGTATATATTCTCAAATATTTAATAGTCATTAACTAATATTGTATTTTAACTTGTTGATTTGCAGATTGATCATTCAATAATTGAAAGTTTTGGGGGTAGAGGAAAAACTTGCATCACTTCCAGAGTTTATCCAGAGTTTGCTGTTGGTGACAAATCTCACCTTTATGTCTTTAACTATGGAAAAGAAAGTGTTACAATATCAAATTTATGTGCTTGGAGCATGGGAAGAGCTAAAAATTTTCCAGCACAGAGAAAATGAAGAACCCAAATAACAAATTAATTCACGTATTAGAAAATGGCACCAGTAAAATAATCAAACTGATTGAGTTCTATTTGCTATATATATATTATATATATATATATATATATATGTCAAGGTTTTTTCTTCTTTTTTTTTTTTCATTAGTTTGTTTTCTAATTATGTAAGAGTTATGTTAATTTGCCGTATAGGATCAATAGTTTTGGACCCTTGCAACTTTTTTTTTTTTTTTTTTGTTCCTTTTGGTGTCTTGAAAAAGTCCAGCAATTTCTTTTACTTTTTATTGGTCATTTTAGTAGAGCACTAGTAATAATAGAATGATTGAAAAACTTTAAATACAAAAGGTTTTTTTATTCTTTGCCCCTTGACCTCCTTCCAATTAATTCATTTTTCCTTTGTTTTTGGGGAAATGATTATTGTTTTCCCTTTTTTTTTTCTTAGCCTTTCTTTTAATCGAATCTGCCATAATACTTACCACACATATGAACCAAATGACACCAATGAGTTTCTCTTTCCACTTTATATCTTGCGTGACTAATTTAATCATGTGACTTACACCTGGCCCGTCAAACTCAACTAAACCATCCCAATCAAATTTATCTTTTAGACCTGATATTTTTAATACTTCAAATAAGGCTTAACTACAATTTACCCCTATAAACGGGGGACAGTTGTAAATTTCCCCCTATGTTTATTTTATCTACAAATTGCACCTCAAAGTTTAATAAAGTTAAATTTTCATTTAAAGAGAATAGTAAAATGTCACAATTATCCTTAATATTTTTAATTACACTTTGTGAATTTGTTTACTAAAATTCTTCTCTTGAACTTGAAAATGATAATAAACTAAATTTATCATTGAGGGAGTAAGTTTGTTGATCAACTTAAATTTATTTAAAATATATATTAATTATATCTCAAAGTAGTATATTTACTCAAATAATATGATTTTTTAAATACAAAGTGATGAAGTAATTATTGATAATAGGAAAATAAAGTAAAAATAATAAACTCAAAATAATGTGATTAAATAAATAAAATAATTTATTCTAGATATAAAAATAATAGTGACAGAACAAATATGTGATGTCATGCTAAACAAAATGAATGCAAAAGAGAAAAAATAAAATAGAAAACTAATTCACACTGTACAATTAATATTGAAGGGTAATTTTTTCAGTAATGATGGATGAAATAAATATCATTACTTTTGAATAACAAATTGTTTATAAAATAACATCAGATACTAAATTGCAACTTACCTTAATTTTATGTTGGTTAAGGCAATTAAGATATTGAGGATAATTAGGACATTTTACTACTCATTTTAGATGAAAATTTTACCTTCATTAAACCTTGAAGGACAATTTATAGATAAAATATGTATGTCCCCTATTTACAAAAAATAAATTGTAATTAAGCCCTTCAAATAACTTTTAGTTGTATAACTACCACCAAGAATATAATGAGATGAAATATGTTTTATTTATCAAAAAGGATAATTATATCCCTTTTTCTTTTCTTTTTCCTTTCTTTCTTTTCTGTTTAAAAGATAATTAGCAACATATCTCCACTTAATTCCTTAGCGTCTCAAACTATGGCTTAAAGATCATAAATAAATATTTTTACCCTATATTACACCCCTTTGTTGATATTTATGCAGTATTATGGATTTTTTTTGGGTTAATAACACTTTACCTCCTAACTAGGTAGGCAATTACACTTTGTCCCCTAAATTAAAATAATATATACTCTGTCTCCTATTGGCACTAATTATCTATTAATAATTTTAAAACCATCCAAATAGTCTAGTTAAATGACTAAAATACCATTGTATTATATTTTGATTTTTATGTATTTAAATTTTGACAGTGATGTTATAGTTATTTAAAATAAGAAAAAAATTATATAATTTTAATATAATCCATATTAATATAATTGTGGTCAAATTTTATAAATTTCGATTTCATTTGATACTATTTCAAATTCAAATATTTAACTATAGTGATAGAACAATTTTCAAATTGGCTTACAATTCTATTAAAAAATTTTTCTTTAAAGTATTGTATGACAATATATTTTCTATAAAAAAATTGTTATTTTTTTAATTTAGGATTTTACACTTTTACAATATTTGACTTAACCTATACAAATTGCAACGTTGAATATAACTCAATTAATTCAATATTTTCTCACATTTCCACTCCTTAAAGTAAAATATATCAATTTTTTATTATATTATATATTTTTCTAATTCTTTTACAACTGTCGAATATAAAAATTAAATACATGAAAAATCAAAATACAATACTAAGGTAATTTTAGTAATTTAACTAGATTTTCTTGATGTTTTAAAATTTTTAAAGGATAAATATTATGAATGGGAGGCAAAGTGTATATTTTTTAATTTAGGAGAATATAGTGTAATTACCCACCTAATTAAGGAGATAAGGTGTAATTCCCAATCAAACATTGCATGTATGATTTACAAATAACAAATAATGTGAACCCCTCGCCATGAAGTAGCTTTCTACAAGTGTATGGAATATAGTTAGGTAAACTCGTTTTGATTTCACTTATAAATTTTGTAGTTAGAATTAAAATTTATGAAATCTTGATCACATCAGTTGATATGTTATTTATTTCATAAAATTTAATTCATACTTAATGATTTACAAGTGAATCAAAAGATTAAATCTACCTAATTATTTTTTCACGTGCATATGTACTTCAAGAAATAAAATGGCAATTATGCTAACACATGATTATTTTAAGTACATTTATACAAAGTAACAAAGTAACAAAATTATTGATGTGTCAACAGATCCAGATGTGAAGGAACGACAATCCAATCAAATATATAAATTTGGGGATAAAAATTAAATATATACAAATCACGTAGATTGGTTTATAACAAATAATCTTAAATTTGTGAAGAGACAGTAAATTATTTTCCTAATTAATTACATCATATCAATCCGTCATCGCATTACTTGAATGCTGAAATGACTAAATAATTCGAGGACAATTGAAAGATAGTAAAAGAGGGTAATCTGAGTACCAAAAAAATTTGCTGGGGGCACAAATGAACAAAATGTACTTTAGCCGATTCAATATTCAGTTCAGAAGAAAAAAAAAATCATAGAGAAGTAAGGAGTGTCTAATTTATGCTCCTTATGGTTTTGGGGCCTTTTGGCCCACTCTTTCAGTCATTTGTTACCTTATCATTTTTCGTCAACTTTTTCAATTTTTAAAACTTTACTCATTATGTATTTGTTATTATATTTTAAAAAATTTTAAAATTTCAATAGTATATTCCGTGGGGAGAACTTTAATATTATTTAATCATAAATTTGATAGATTAGAAAAACAAAAACACAATGTTGATTACAAAATGGTCATTGATTTCAACACTAAAAAAGAAAAAAACTTCAAACACTCTAAAATAAGCAAAATAAATATGAAAGAATGGAATGTCATAAGCTTATTTTGGAGTAGCAAAATCAGTTGCCTTACAAAATGTCTTAGATTGTTTGAACAGCCATTAAAAGTATAAATAAATATAAACAAATTGAACACTTTAATGTTCAAGTATATTTGATTATTTTAATGAATTTATAATTTTATTCAAAATTAGCTTGTTTGTTTGTTTTAACCAAACTCAAATGAGATGTTTTCGAAACGAATTCGAGTAATTTGAAATTTTATATATATAAATTTTTAATTTTTAGTTTATTGACCTGAGTTATAAATCTAACACAAAAATTAACGAATAATAAATCTTATTCAAATTTGACTTGATTATTAATAAACCAAACCCTAACAAGTTGGTGCCGGGTATAGTTCAATTCGAATATTAGGTAATTCTATTCGCTTTTTAGACCATAATAACCGACAAAGACAACAAAAAGAAAAAAGAAAATGAGGAGTACTTGAGAATTTTTCTATTTTCCTTGAATAATAAATACTTAGGATAAACCTTAAAAAAGTTTAATGTAATTCATAATTAAAGTTTAAGCTAAGCAAAATTTAGTGTGTAATTTAAGATTAGTGTTCACTAATTATAGCTGCAAAATTTTTTACGTTTGAGGATAAGATTAAAATAGGACACCTGGAAGAACAAAAAAAGGCTGATGACATGGACAAACTTCCATACTCCTTCAAATGTATACATCCGGCCATCCTTTCTTTCAAGCAGTATTTGTCAACCTACTAAAGCAGCAGCTCCTTTGTCACTCTCGACACACACACACACACACACACACACACACACACATTCAAGAAAATGTATTCCCTTTGAAATTCTGTTGCCCAAGAAAACCACAAAGCATAATAAATCTTGAAACAGAAGAAGTGAGGTAAAAAAAAAAAAAGAATCAAGAAAAAAAAGAAGCCCAAAAAGCTATGATAATTTAGCTTATCTTTCCCAAATTCTAAGATGCAGCTTATCAAAAATCAAAATCTCAATAAAAGAGCAAAAACCCATTTTCAGAAAAGTTTTTTTAATCACATTTGATCACATATATACAGGTGTTTGATAAAAAGGGAGGTGGGTTTTTGAGGGAATTTGTTCTGGTGCCAAGATTTGAGTGATATGGTGGTGGAAGATGGTGGTGGTGAGGGAGATGAGAATAGTGGGATTTCATCAAAGGAGAAGGTTTTTGGTTCTGAGAGAGTCATCAGGGAAGAATTCAAATTGGTTGAGTAATTTTCATAGAGATCTGATGGCAGGTGCAGTGATAGGGGGTGTGGTGCACACAACTGTGGCACCAATTGAGAGGGCTAAGCTGTTGTTACAAACTCAGGAGAGTAATATAGCCATCTTGTCTGGTCCTCATAGGAGGTTTAAGGGGATGGTTGATTGCATAGCGAGGACTGTTAGAGAAGAAGGGATTCTTTCCCTTTGGAGAGGCAATGGGAGCAGTGTTATAAGATATTATCCCTCTGCTGCTTTGAATTTTTCTCTCAAGGTAATAGTTTTTGCATTTGTATTTGTATTTGTACTTTTTCTTTGTCTCTAGACATGTATTTATGTTTTTGGGATTCTTTGAATTTTCAAGAAAAATGGTTCTTTTTGTTCTGGAGCACTGTTATATTCAGCTTTTCTATCTATTTCTGTTTGTGACTGTGTATTTTTGTGCATAAGTTTTGAATTTTGTTTTACACTTATTAAGTCAGGTGATTGGTGTTGAAAAATATCTATTTCTTTGCATAACTGCTCTGTTGCCTCTCATATTGTTGTATTTGTTTCTGTTTTGCTATATTGTAATTGAGAAAATGAGTTTTAATTTTCTTTCCCAGCTATGTGGGAATTTGTGTAATCTTTTGGTTTAGCTTTTGAGAAATGATGATCTATTGTGATATGCTTTGTTTAGCTGTGTATTGAAAACAAGCATCTGATTTGGCTCAATGTGAGAGGACGGAATTTCATCCTTTTAGGTTTTAGTGCGTTTTGATGTCTCGTTATGGAAAGTTGGTTCACTTTAATTAACTCGTGTATGTCCTAACAAAAGGTACTTTTCAGTGAACATTTTATACACCAATTGTGCTTGTGGTTTAGTTTAGTTTCCTTGTTTGACCTTGAGGTGAAATTGGGTGAGGAAGATGAACTTATTTTGGCTTCACAAGATACTGTTTCTAAAATCTAAATGTTGTTTGTGTGAATCCTGACTCGAAAATATTTGTAGGTTTTGTCTGTCTTGCGAAAGATTGATTTCGGATGAATGGTACTAATGGGTAAGAAGTGGTATATGTTGTTCATTTGAAATGTTCTGGTTAAAGCAACCTTTCCAGATTGGTCAATTGATATTTAGGGCAATCCAAGTTGATGGAAAAGATGATTAGGTTTGTTTTGAGGATGTTAAATTTTGAAAAGGAATGATATTCCTGGTAAAGATGAAGCTTTAATGAACTAGAGTTGCCAAATCAATATAGTTTGATTGACAGTAGTTCTGGAATCATGCATAACTCTGCACCCTGGTAAAAACAATGACTTGCTACCAAATTTGAATTGTATTTTATCCCTCTGTGACTCTAGCCTCTAGGAATCATTGCCATGCCTCTGGCACCACCTAAATATGGTGAAAATTCTTTCTTATGACTATTTTCACTATAAATGGAAGCAAGGACTGGGACAGAGCAGTATTTTCCACATTCTGGCTGTATGCCTCACGTCGAGTAAGCAGCTGTTAGATCAGAGATTATGGAACAACAGTTAAGTGTGTTAATGGCTTATTTAGGATGTGGTTATACTATAGAAAGAAAGCCCTTTGTCTTTGTTACTTCCTTGATTTTTCATCTGGTGCAAGCTTGGGAAGACATTGGCTCAGAGTGCCAGTTCTGCTCATAAAAGCATATTATGATGTTATGCTGTTGCATTTTCCAATAATCATCATATCGCTTTAGTAAGTTCTGAGGCCATTTATAGTCAAAATCAGAGGTGCTTGCTTCAAATTTTAGGGCCATTTGGTTTGGATTTTGGAATCAAAATCAAAATAGAAGATTTCGCTAATGATTGAAATGGTTAATATTAGCATTTTAGGTCTTTTCTTTGCTATACAATAACTTTTAAACTAATTAAAATAATTTGCCCTCTTCATTCTTCCCAGCAATGAAAATCCCAACCACCGATGTCATCAACATTTCACACATTCTTTCTTGACAAACTGTAGATCACCGTGAACACTTTTTTGGTGTTTAGAACACATTTGCATTACAAATATTTAAGCCGCCATGAACTGTCTGGACAACTCAGCAGCTTTTCCACCCCAACCACTGACCATGCTATGATCCATCAGGAAACCAGCATGAAAATACTACCTTTAACCTCCTAAGCTGTTTCTAAGTTCAAATCCTTTAAAAACACATTACAAACATGTGAATAAAGCCTATGAAAGTTAAATGGGACTGCCTATTTTGGTTTAATTTGATCTAGATCTTAATTATACCACCACCACGAGCCTCAATGAACCTCCTAGCTGCTCAACTGCTTGTATACGACACAAACACATCTCAGACAGTCCAACAAAGCCCCATTGTTTGATTTCACTTCGTGAGAGAGAGAGAGAGAGAGAGTACAGAGAGTGTAGTATGTGTTGTGTGTGTGCAGGGACTTTGTTCTTATTTTGTTTAAACCAATATCAGAGGGCAAGGGGAATGAAACTAGTGGGGAATGATGATCCACTGTCTGTAATTTGTGGGTTTCATTCCACTGATTAGTTCCAATAGGTGTATACCAAACATGATGCATGAGTCCATCCTAGAGTCTAAACATACAATTGGAAAATTCAAGTTACCTATCTAACAAGGTTTATGTTAATTGATCTCTCCTCTTGGCGGCCTGTGGATTCATTTTGTAAATTTAATAGAAATTGGTGAACTTCTTTAAGTGAGACTTTTTTATATTAAGTGTAGTCACATGAAAAAATGAAATGAACAAAAAGAATGATAAAACAATATATGATTAAGCAGAAAATTATTTAATTAACATGATTATTTGATAGAATCAATG
This sequence comes from Cinchona pubescens, assembly GCA_025175665.1. NCBI lineage: Eukaryota > Viridiplantae > Streptophyta > Magnoliopsida > Gentianales > Rubiaceae > Cinchona > Cinchona pubescens. Next base: position 268,169 of record JANKKI010000324.1, read on the forward strand.
TTATGCTGATATCATTAATAGAGTAGTGAAGACTGTTGTTGAGAGCTATGAGTTGATTTTCTCACAACTTGCATAACCAAACTGAGATACTTCATGACCAATCACACTGCTGCATCTTTTAGCCCTGTGCGCTTCTCCTTTCTCTAACTGGAAAACCACCCATTTCAGCACAACTGACCAGCTGCAGAGAAAACATGCAACCACTAATTCAGTAACAAAGACTTGTGTGTGTCTTGATTGCCTTCAAATTGAGGTCATGTTTACTTCCCCACAAGTGAATTTCGCATGCACATCATATTGAGCTGTTGTAATCTTAACGATTCAAAGATGTGTCTTTCTCCTGGTTAATGTGCATTCAATTCTCAACTGGAAGAATCAAACAACTGGTAGGATATATGAATTTTTTTAATTCCTTTTATTATCTTCAAATATTGATATGTTGACAGGAGCATAAAACTTGTACCTTCAGTGTTACCACTTAGCTGATTTATGCTAAAAGTGCTGCAATACCCAATTTTTGTTACTTATACTGTATCGTCTCATTTAAGCCAGATCCTTGGATTTTTTTTCTAAAACAATAAGGTATTCTAGGCTACTTTTCTGGTTGTTAGTGTAGCAAGGTAAAATTCCATTATTTAAACTTTATGTGACTAATTCCATTACAAGTAACTGAATTTCCCTTGTTCTCATAAGGTCCTGCATGAACCCTCAATCCTTTTCAAGGACTTGGGGGGTTTATGAGCATCCATGATGAAAAATGCTAATCCCTGAAAGGAGAATACTCTTGTTTAGGTGAGTCGTATCATTTTCATATGAACAAGTGTATGGGTGGATATTGGGTAGTGATTGAAATATGTCTTCTAGTGCCAAAAAAAAAAAAAATCAGAGAAGATGGTCAATGTAAAACTCAGGAACATCTCATCAGAAACCTTTCAAAGTGAAGCACTAGGTTGCAGTTAGATGAAACATGATTTCGTAAAGTAGAATAGCTTGAAAAGTTTATATTTCTAGAATTTAGTAGTTCGTCTACGAGAAATGGATGAACTTAGATGTTGTAAGGTTTGAGCATCTTTATAGTATCCATGCATGACAATACCTGAACAGGGAATACATCTGCAGAAACAAAATGATTTTGAAAGTCTTTTGGTTGCTGCAACTGGGTATTGCATTTGTGACGTGTATCTTACACAAAATCAATTATCCAAGTGTAAGTTCGAGTGCTGAGTTGTTTAACAAGTACAAAAGAAGATAAAAGGAAACTTAAAATTATCTTACTTTTGGCCTTTCAGATGACAAGAGATAACCAATTAGAATGATTCTATAAATTACTCAGAGCATATCAGACTTCAAGTTTGTAGAATGTGTTACTTCTTATATACACAGGTAATGCTGAAGTGCAAGAATTTAATTCTTCATAGAATTCAGCTATGCTAATTGTACATACATAATATAGCACTAAGGCCTGGGATCCACTAATACCAAAATTGAAGTTGCAAAAATTTTCAGCTGCTGCATTTTGGCACATTTCTGGATGACATTGCTAAAAGGATCTTAAAATTAGAGTGCTTGATTGTTAGTATTTTATAGTTTAACAAAAAGCAAACAGAGAAAAGTGGAATTAATCACGAAACGATACCAATATATCTAACAATTTATAAAGAAATTATGACAGATCAGAAAGATTATTTGACTGAAAGATGCTACGAATAAGATATTTGGGATTTGGTGTGACATCAAGGTTTTCGTATTGAACTTTGAGGTCATTTATTGATGAATCACACAAGTAACCTCCCTGCTTTGCAAGGGTTTTTAAGGCTACAATCACCTGTTCGTTCCAGCCAGACCGGTTGGAACTAAGTTTTCATTTTTATTGTTTTTAGGGCCTGTATAATTAATTGGATTGGGAATCATATTACAGAGATCCCATTTCTAGGAATAAGATCCTAGGTGATGGGGATTAGAAAATTTTTTCATGCTTATGTTTGTTTGATTAAGGCGAGCATCATTTTAGGCAGACTTTTTGGGGAAAGAAAAAGGTGGCCCTATTGTTGCGCATGGCAATGCTTTCCTTTTCCTGTATTTGACTTTCAAAAGTTAGTTACTTTTAATCTTGGTGAGGTAGTTTTTTAGTGGCAGTTAACTTCTAAACTTAGCAGTCAATTTATATCCTAAAATTTAAAAATCCTATATGTCATCATGTAGGCACCTTATACTATACTACCAAAAGGTGCAACTTTTCGATTTCCATATGATAAGGGTAGCTTTATCTAACAGTTATCACTTCCCACTTAATTGTTATAGTTGGAATGTATCCCAAATATGGGAATGCTGAAATGTAGTGAAATATCTATTCCTTCATTCCCTTTTCCGTAGACATATGGAAACTCAAGGCATTTTGGCTCTCATAAGTCTAATTTAAACTTGTATGTAGTTGTAATAGCAGCTACTGCTTTAATTTGAAATCACGAATGCTTTTTTTCTTCCATATCTCTGGAGGGGGAGGACTAGTGGGTGAACATCTAAGATAAAGAGAAACCTTTTGGGTAACATATCACTGCATCCAGTTTTACTGGTTGTGAAGTGCTGGGATGTTATAAATTCATGGTTTTATAAGGCAAATATGTGATCTTTTGATGGTGTCTTTTTGCAAAAATCTTATCAGCAATCATGATTGTATTCTCGTCTTAATGTTCAAAATTTCATTTCACCTATATTTGACATCTAAGATGTTGCATCACTCAAGATTATATTAGCACATACATTCATTTCCAATTCTATTCGCGTATATGTTCCATAGTCTTGGGACTTTCTATTTAGCATAACTCCATTACTGTGATGTTTATATATAACTGATGGTAGTTAGCTTTGTAGTGTCTCTGCTTTTCATGGGGCATTGACTGCTTATATGTGAACAGGATCTCTATAGGAACATCTTACGTGGTCAAGGCAGTCATTTTTTCTCTGGATCATTGGCTAATTTCATTGCTGGATCTGCAGCTGGTTGTACAACCTTGATCATCATCTATCCACTTGATATTGCACATACACGCCTGGCTGCTGATCTTGGAAGGACAGGGACCCGTCAATTCAGGGGAATTTACCACTTTCTCAGTACCATACATGAAAAAGATGGAATTCGAGGAATTTACAAGGGGCTTCCTGCCTCTCTGCAAGGAATGGTTGTGCACCGGGGCCTTTACTTTGGTGGTCTTTGATACCATAAAAGAGATGATGTCAGAAGAATCTAAACCAGATGTCGCCTTGTGGAAACGTTGGGTGGTAGCTCAAGCAGTCACAACATCTGCTGGGTTGATATCTTATCCATTGGATACAGTCAGGAGGCGGATGATGATGCAATCTGGCTTGGAACAGCCGATGTACAGAAGTACATTGGATTGCTGGAGGAAGATTTGCAAGACAGAAGGGTCCTCTTCATTCTATCGTGGGGCCCTGTCAAATATTTTCAGAAGTACTGGTGCCGCTGCTGTTTTGGTTTTGTATGACGAGGTTAAGAAGTTCATGGATTGGACTGGCTTATAACAGCAAAAGTTTTTTTATTCCTTTTTGTTCACCTCAAGAGTAGGTTTTAGAATAGAGCACAGCAAGTGATACTGTCCAACATAGACAATAGCAGCAAGATCGGATTAATTGCAGTCCATACTTGAGGTATGATAATCACCTGATGAAATTGATGTCCCGTTTTTCATTTTTGATATAATTAGAATTTAGCAAATAAAAGTTTATTTGTTTCTTTGATAAATAAAAAGCCGAACTGTTTTTTCATTCCTATTATTCTAAATCAGCAAGTTGTCTCCACAAAGACATTCTCTCCTCTATGGTTTTTTTTTTTTTTTTTTTGGGGGTAGAAAAAAGTTTAGGAGGTTCTAGTTCTAGGGTCAATGCAGACCCGAGCATATTTTGTGGCTTATGATACTTATATATCGCCCGCCAATAGGAGATCGAGAACAGCGAGAATCGAACTTATGATACTTACATATCGCCCGCCAACAGGAGATTGAAAACAGCGAGAATCGAACTTATGACCTTCATCGGGGAATTGGGGGCAGACTGTCCTGCTTCATCGGAAGCAACACTGTAGGCCCTCTTTTCTCTTGTGTTTCTTCATGAAAGGAAGCATTGCCAAGATTATGGTGAAATACATCACATGACTGGAGACTTAATGCTGTTGTTTCTTGTGAACCACATTTGGCCTTCTGAATGTGTGATTTTTTAGACATTAAAATTCACTACATGTCTGTCATTAATTGTGATTGATTCTATTAGGTTTCAACAACCCCCACAAAAATGTAGTGTGATAGTGTTTAGTGATGCATAAACAATCACATAGTTTATCTACCACTTTGGTGATAGACGAAGACTGAAAATCATAAAATGGTTGCTTGTCATTTATGTGAAGAACTATATGATCAAATGTTTTTCTGTGTTCCCCTTTCTAGGCTTTCACTTCCTCCTTCAGTTCAATTAAGTTTTCTAATTTCCATCCCACTGAAGTAGTATTGGAGTAATGACCGATACTTCAAGCCTCCATTTCGTAGTTGGAAACTTCGCTATTTTTTTTTTTACTCTTGTTTCCTAACACATATGTTTGGACTATGTTGAGATACACAGAAAACACATGGTAATTACTGTTTTCGGAAAATACGTTCTGAAAAGTTATCATTAGTGGAGGTATTTTAAACCTGTTCTCAGTACACTATTTAACCATTATTAACTAACTAATAATACTACCTCCATTCTCTTTTAAGCATCATTTTAGTAAAAAAAAATTGTTCTATTTTAAGTGTCACTAGTCTAATGAAGCATTAATTTTTTTTTTTACCAATTTTACCTTTATCTTATTTTAACTCCATTAATTACTCAACTTGTAATTAATATTAGGATTCTTTTAATTTAGGGATAATTTCATAAACATATCTGAGATTTATGCTAATATCACTTAGCTTCCCTGAATTTTTAAAAATATCACTTATCTCCCCTCTCTTGCTAGCGGATCCCTTTATGATACTAAAATGCATGAAATATCATATATACCCCATATACCTTAGCCATATTACGAAAAGGTAGTTTCAAAAATCACCCTTGTGGTTTTTGACAATTTTTACTTGACACTTTTTTAGTTTCTAATAATTTTTTATCAATTTATTAAAAAAAAAAAAACGTGCATGCATTAATTTGATTTCTTCTATATGTTTTACTAAAAATCGATAACATGTAAAAACACATCCAATTAGTATTTTGTTTGGAGAATTACAAACTCATGAATAAAAAAAATATTCTCTCAATAAATTTTTGGACCAGTAAATTTATGAAAATATTGCACATATTAATGTATTATTGAGCATCGATTTGAATAAAAGTTTTGAATACGTAAAACACATCATATGATATAATAAATAAATACAACTAGTACTATTTTGTTTGTAAATCAAAATTCGAAATTGAAATATATATTTTTCAAGAAAAATTAATAATTTATTTACAAAAACAATATGGCTATGTAATGTGTTTGTGTGTGTTGATTCGAAGAAAAATATGAATGCGTGAAAAAAGTATCATATATTATAAAAAACAAATATGTTTCAAATTTGTTTGGGAAATCACAAACTTTTTAAAAAATTAAATGAATTTTTGATGAAGTGTTTAGTTAACTTATTTACTAATAATTGGGAACGTATCAATGTGTTTGTATGTATCATTTTGAGCAAAAATTTAGAATACGTAAGTATATACGACAATATATAACAATAAAACATATTTGTATTCTATTTTGAAAATCATTAACTTGTAAAATAAAAAATAATTACAATGTATTTTTTGACATTAATTGATACAAGGATATGAAAGTTACAACCTATTGTTATTTGTTAATAATTAATTTATACCTTTTTTTTTTCTTTTTTCCAACCATTTTAGTCGACGAAAGCATTGAACTAGGGGTAAAATTGGGTGGAAAATAGTCTCTCTCCCCTTAAATTTTTTAAAAGATTGGGTTGAAAATGTTGCAAAAAGTTTCAAATAAGGGAGGAAAGTGATATTTTTTAAAGTTATGGGATACTGAGTGAAATTAATTTAAATCTCAAGAAGGTTTCTGAAATTATCCCTTTAGTTTATTACTAGTCAAAAGGATAATTTAGTCATATAGGATAAATTTGTTAAAAATTTAGATTATTTAATAGCAATATTAATTTTTGTGTTAAAGATTAAAGTGACACTCAAAATAGAACGAAGGTAGTATCATCGAGATAGGTCTTAACAAATTATACTAGAAAATATATTCAATTTTTTGACAGCAATAAATGATAGCTATTCATTCTGCATTATGACATACGTTGGGATGGCTAAAGAGTAAAAAAGTTTCATTACTTTGCAATCATTTAACGATTTGCAATACTCACTCTATAATATGGAGTGAGTAACAAAAAATTGCAATACTCACTCTAAAATATGGAGTGAGTAGGAAAGAATTTTTTCTTTCTAACTTTTTCTTGATCCTTTTGAGTTTTCAAGATTTTAGTTTTTTTCCCTGTTAAGCAAAACTCGTAGTCTACTAGTCTTCAATGTTTTGAAGAGTCTTTTGTGGGATTTCTACACGTTGGCCTTACCTTATAAACCCTGTAGTGTGGATTAAATTTTAGAAAATCTATGACATTAGTTGAAGTAAGCAAGATTGTTTAAGGTTTAATCCTAACCACAAAATCTATAAGTAGGATCAAAAATCGGATCTATTTAAATATTTTCACCACTAAAACCGTGCGTGTTACTGCAAAGATTTCTAGTAAAAAACTTCAGTGATGAAACTTGAAAGTCCTAATGTGGAAGAAAAATGACTGATGTCTATAAATCTCTCCGTTTGAAAAAATATATATAAATCTCTCCTTTTTTTTTTTTTTTTTTTTTTTGGGTGGTTTTGCTTATCTTTATTCCGTAGAACTGATATGATTGTAAACGCCTACAATGTACAAGTTGGCACACAATTTGCACAAATTCTTGTGTATACCGGGACACAAAATCTGTGGAAGCTACATTAGTTTCGCAATTATACAGAGTGTATTTATATAAAATGATAAATAAAAGTCACTTATATGTTATTAAATCTGAAAAATGTAAAAAAATTTGACCAAATATTTAAAATTAAGAAGATCGTGATTTAATAAGATGTTATTATTAAAAGTGATTTTGATAAATTATTATAAATTTGTATTTTTTAAAATAATTTTTCAGATCCTATAATGAGTCCATACTCTGTGATGTAGTGCGCTGGTGCACTATACAGTATACAGTATTGTACACGAAAGAATTTGCCCCTCACATTGACGCCAATATTTATTCCTTGCTTAAAAATTACTTTCTGTTAGTTGTTCTTTGAAAAACACATTGTTTGGGAGATTTAAGACTATCAAATATCACCAACTTTTAAAATCACAATGAGCCAAACCAAATAACAGTCCAACTTTTAAATCCATAATCTAAAAGATCATCCATTACCTCACTATATCACCTGAAAGTAAACTGAAACATTAAATCTACTTTCTCTGGAAATAAAAATTAAGTCCTTTTCATATAATTCATTGTCATGCATCATGTACCATTATTTCTAATGTAAATTCAAGCTGTAAAAAAAAAAAAAAAAAATCCGTTTTTCCTTTGCCGAAAGAGGGTAGAATACTGTTAGTGTTTCAAGTTAAAATTCAAACACATTAAAATTAATATGATGACCAAAACTCACGTACATTAAAAGTATGATCACCTGTTCAATAATGTTTTGACTCTGCCTCTAGGATTGTTTACAATTGTAAAAGTTGAAAACTAATTACACAGTTTGATATTACTAGTTAGAAATTGCATCGTTGACCTAATTATTCATGACTTTTTTTTGGGGGTCAAAACCTCATCATTCATCAGTACAATATAGATGTTAAAGATTCCTTTAGTTGGCGAAGAAATTGAGCAAAATAGTAGTGGGATCAGCATTTGGATTGGATCCCTGCCTCGCTCAGAGTAGACCTTTGAGCTTGTCTCTGGCAACCAAATTAAAAACTGTACAATAATATGATAAAATGATAAAATTATTAGCGCGTGAAAAAATGGTCAAAATAATCCCTTAATTTTTTTTACTTTAGGTGAAATAGTCCTACAATTTTTTTTTTTAATCAGGATAATCCTTCAACTTTTATTTTTTAGCCAAAATAGTCATTTTATGCTAGAAGCACCACAAAAATCTCTCTTTTTTTTGATAAATTTCACATAAAATCCATGTAGTTTAGTTGTTTTACCATATTAGCTTAATTTAAAATTTCACAAAATTGTATGGCCAACTTTTAAAAAAGAATGCCTAGTGGTTGACTAAGGGGATCTGACGGTAGTGTTAATGGGTGGCGATTGGTGTCTAGTGTGTAGAGAGAGGTGCTTGGGTGGCTGAAGGAGTGGTTTTAGAGTTAGATGGATGACAGTTTCGGCTGGAAAACGGGAAGAGGGAAGGATTAAGATTTTCCTTTTTTTTTTTTTTTTGCAAAAAATAGATGTTTCATTTTTTTTTTTTTGAAAATTGTTTTGAGGTTTTTTTTTTTTTCTTTTTCAAAATTCAAATTAATTTCTTTCTTATTTTTTCCATGTTAAACTATATGTGCGTTATGCAAAAAATAAGTACACATGAGGGGGCTAGGTGTATGTGGAATTTATTAAAAAAAAAAAAAGATTTTTGTGGTGGCTCTACTATAAAAGGACCGTCTTGACTAAAAAATAAAAGTTGAAGGACTATTCTGACTAAAAAAAATTAAGAGACCATTTTAATTAAAGGCCGTAAAGAAGTTGAGAGACTATTTGGCAATTTTTCCTTAACGTGTAATTAAATTCATAAAATAAAATGATCAAATATATAAAATCAAAATTTAATAATTTAATATGCTTTTATTATTATTATTATGTAAATTAGATTTGACAAGCGATTTTAAATTTGTGATCTTGTACATCATTTTTGTTAAAAAGGTGTGCTTACGTTTGTTGCTTCAAAAACAATTATCCCTTATTCCAAAAAAAATATGCAGTGCTTCTGCTGACACGGCTCTACATGACTTGGTTGCAAAACAACCGGCGGAGGTGTTAACTGGTGACGTTTACATCCACTAAACTCAATACTCCTATTAATCTTCAATTAGAAGTGTTAATTCAATTCCAAGCCGACATGATATCACCTTTTGGAAAGAAGAGGCTGTAAAATTTGACAAAAAATCACAATATGATGACTAATAATAGGAGGGAATGCCAATTCATTTTCATGGTCCTTAATTTTTACAAAAAGACAGATGTTGCTTTAGTCTCCATCAAGAGCTCAAAATCTGTTAACTACCGAGGCGAATAAAAAGTTGAGATAAACGATGGGGTGTTTAAGCTTGATGACACCCTTGTTTAAGTAATATCCAAAAAGAATGCTATGAACAATTAACTTAGTAATCAAGAGGGACAAGTGAAGAAAATACTAAGGATTAAATTAGGAGTAATACCTAGCCTAATGCTTTGAAAGAACCACCCTTAATATGCATGACTTAAGTTAAAACAACTACAACTAAATTAGTTAGGTTAAAACAACTAAGGAGGTGTTTGGTTCACATTCGGAAATCGGAATCGGAATGAGAATCATATACCCCACTATTGGTATGAGTTTATATCATTCCCCCTTACTTGTTTGGTTTAACATAGGAATGTGTTTCATTATATTAATAAGTTACTCAATATGAAACTCATGTCACAAGTGGGGAATGAAAATAGGTATTTTCTAACACTTTCATTCCCATAGAATGATTCACATAGTGTTCAGTGTACCAAACACCATATATGGGTATCATTAACTTTGATTCTCATTCCCCCCTCCCATACCCATAAACCAAACACCTCCTAAAATTGATTGTGAAAAGGCTAATGATATTGCCATAACCCAGATATTAATGCCACAACATTTGGACTGTGAAATTACCGTAATACCCTTATCGACTTATTTGTTGTTAAGCGCGAGAGTTTGGAGACACGGTTACTATGGTAATTATTTCCCAACTCAAATGTTGTGACATTAATATTGGGGTGTGGAATTAACGTCCACCTAGTGAAAACGGCCTCGGAGAATCCAAGCATACATGGCATCACCTTGTAGAATTAAGTAGTTGCAAAATTTAACAAAATTGTACTAATTTAGTGCCTAAAGACACTTTGGGGACCTTTAGACTAACTTAGAGACAAAATATAAACCAAAGCTTACCGTTCAAAAAACTTTTGAGTGGTGTGGGGTACCCTGAAACTTAATTGCTTAATTGATTCCCATTTCCTTTTTCTTAATAAAAGAATTATGTAAAGAAAAGCACACTATATTGACTGTTCCCCCATGGAATGATTTATTAGTTTTTGAAAGTGCTGTTTATGGGGTGGGATTTCTTTCTTTTGAGAGATCCAGTTGTAGATTCTCCCAGGTTAAGATGCTGTAAAAGATTCTAAGTGTGGTCTACACAAATTTGTGCCTCTACCTATGGGTAGATGCCATGTGTAATTCCATTGAAAATTATTCGCAGACACACAGTTTTGGGATTGTGGCTGTGGGTGCATTTGTAGGGCTCAAATAGCAATTTCTAGCAATTTAGACACTGCTGTTCTTGATGTTGTCATCATTGAGATGTCTATTCCAAATCCAAAGGAAAAGGAAGGAACAGCTGATACCATAGCAAGTGAAGGAAGACCCTTTGTCCTTCCCTCCTTCAATAATGTTTCTTACTATTACACTGTCTTCTTCTTCCTTTTCTTTCCATAAACGGGAAAGATCATTAGTGGGTATGCCACTAATCCCCTTTTTTGAGGGCATAAAAACATGCTGTGTAAAAATAAAAAGAGTAAACGGCAAAATTCTCATCAAACTATTGCCAAGTTTGATTTTAAGTCACTTAATTATTAAATTTGTAAAATTGATCACTCAACTAACTACCATAATGATTCTCTATTTTTTAGTTAATTTCAACCGTTAAAAGAATTTTTCGTCGAAATTTTTGGGGTAACATAATCAAACGCTTTAAATTATTATGGATTAACATGCTTAAAAAAATGTCAGAGTCAAAATAAAAAAGTTAAGAATTAAACCAATTAAATTGTAAAAAAAATATCGTATAAATAATTTCTAACATATTTAATAATATTTTTTTAATTCTTCACATTTAAAATAATATTTTAATCCATGACGATATAAGAACGTAATATTTCGGCCTCAAACCACAACTTCCGATGATATTTTTGCTGAAAATCGCACATGCTCGTTAGACACCTAATTTTTCACTAGAAACAAACATCATTCTCAACTCTCTCATCCCACTATCTCCACACCACCTAAATTCACCTCTGTTGCTTTTATTGACACCACCACCACCAAACACGAAATCTAACAATTCGTAGATAAACCCATAAATTAGATGAGGCAAGGATAAGATAAAGGAATCGAAGGGTAAACCAGTTGGGTATTCAAGGAGGAAGGGAAAGGGAGGGGGAGGTGGCGATGAATGTGGAAGTTGGCAGACATGAGAATGGGAATGATGTTTTTTCTAGTTTGATTGATGAAAATAGACATGTGATCATCATACAATCTTTTCAGGTAAAACTACCTCCGAAAGTATGGTAAAGAACTAAAATAGTATGTTTTTAATTTGTTAAGGAGTGAAATTTGTCATTTCAATTATAAACATGATATGATTTATGTCAACAATTTGTTTCAATACATACTTATTATATATATATATATATATATCCAATAACATATTATCACTCTATTTGTATGAAACATTTACACAATGCAAAAATGGGTTAAAATCAAGATAAAATTTCTAGCAATTAATTAATCAAACAAAAAATTTTATTCCATGTCATTTTAATTTTTTATAGCTAAAATATACAATAAAGTAAACGGTTGTGATTGTTCATTCAATTTTTATAAGGGCAGATACAAGAATTGCAATTTGACAGGATAAGACTTAATAGGCATATGTTTGTAGGGCTAATTTATATATTTTTTTTTAAAAAAATTTAAGGATAAAGTGCAAATTTTATAAGAATATGAATAAAATTTTCAAAATTCTAAAGGTAAAAAATGTAAATATTAAAATCTTGACAATACCACCCCTAAATCAGTAATTCGATAGAGATGTACCGTAATTCCTTTTGAAAGAAAAAAAAAAATGCAAAACTCATAAACTCAACAACCTAAAAAGAATTCCAGACAATGTCACAAGCGGAATATTGAGGCTCAAGACATTTAGGTAACTAACCTAAAAACTTAGGCAATGTTTTGTACTTCTTGAAGGTTTGCTTTGGTCGCCCTTGGATGTGTAAATAATCAGATTTGGACTATATGCAGAACATCCCCTAGTTGGCAGACTTGAGGTATAAATTTCTATTTTAATCACATCAATCAACCTTTTTTCATTTTAATTTTACTAAATAAATTAAATTAGGTGAGCATAATTAATTAGTTGGGAATCTTGATTACAATAATTCACCGCCAACATCTTTGCACCTTTTCCTTATTGGCCCGTCACTCACCACCAGTCTCTATACCACTGTTGTTTACCAGATTCTTTCTGGTGTATTAATTGTATCATTTGTATTTTTCTGAGTTTGTATATTTCAGTGGGAAACATAAATGTCTCTTTCTCTTCAGACACCACAAATTCCGTCAACCTAATCAAAATTTATGTTCAAATGCATCTTTGACAATGAAATTACACAAAATATGCTCAGACATTTGGCATTGGTAAATAGTTGATTTGGAAAATATTTAGATAGATTTTATTTTTTATTTTATTTATAAATTCTGTAGTGTGAATTAAATGATATTATAAAATTTATGACATTACATAAATAAGATTTTATAAAATTTAATTTTAATCACAAAATTTATAAACGAGATTCAAAATTAAGTTTATATTAGTATTTTTCTTGTTGGTTATAGTATAAAAAAGCATGACCACAAATTCAACACAAAGTTAATGAGAAAGTGGTTTGACTTGCGAGTTTACAACTCATTTCTTCCATATTAAGTGCCTTATAAATGTACAATACAAGCATAGGATGAAACCAACAATAATATCGCTCCTTATCCTTTATCTCACTCCACCTATTAGATATTTACCAAGTGAATTCTAACTTCATTAGTACTAATATTTACTATGGTCAAAATACATTTATGAGCAAATAAAAGAGATCTAGCCAACAATAAACTCGCAATTACACCTGACCGTAATCTGTTCAATAAGAGTTCAAACTCAAAAAAAAAAAAAAAGGGTAAACTTCAGTGCTCTTTTTTCAATTATATTAAGTTCAAAGTCAAGATAGTAGTTGAAAAATAAGACTTGGGCATTCCATATTGATCGAGTGAAAGATGTAGATACGACCGTATGATAATGTCTCAAGAATCTCACATTTCACATTTAAGAATTGAAAAATATTTAGGTAGATTTGATTTTTGATTCTACTATAGACCCTATTTTTTATTCTACTTATAGATCCTGTAGTCAAATTAAATTTTAAAAAATTTTACTTACATTAATTGATGATGTCATAAATTTTCTAAAATTTAATTTACACCGCAGAGTCTACAAGTACGACAAAAAACTAAATCTACTTAAATCTTTACTAAAAAATTAAATTCACGAGAAAGATTTTAACACAAGGACACTGTAAATTATAAATTCACACGTAATATTTGTATACAATGCTTCTCTCGCCGTTTGCCATTTAACTTTTAAGATTTGGATTTATAGCTCTACCTTGAGCCGATTTTGAAACTACAAAATCAACGAAACCTTTAGTAGATGAGCTAACAAAACAAATATTGTCATCATTCATCAAGACAATAGGCCTATTGGACAAAGAGCAAAGTCAAATTCATATCTGGAACATGAAAAAGAAAATGATTTATAGAATCACAAATTGTTTATTATTTTTTAAATCTATTTTATGTTATAAGATTATATTCAATCACTAATTCTTAATTTTAGATATTTAATCTAATTTTTTTTTTCGAATCTAATAATACTTCATTACTTTATCACTTTGTATAAATGCTTTCATTTAAAAACAAAGTTTCTTGGTTCATATTCAAACCAAAGTTTCGCATTAAAAACAAAGGAGATCAAGCAACAAATCTTTCTACACCAATTTTCATGGTTCGGGATTCAAAGTTTCTTGGGATCTAATAAATTTCTGTAGAAGATACTTCGTCAAGCCCAACAAGTTGTGATGTACAGAATCATATAGTAATTAATAATCAATTGAGCATTAATCTTGGATGGAGCAGGCATCAAATTGTACAATTCCTTCGTCAACCTAATTTAAAAGCATAGTTGATTCGTTTTTGTACATGTAGGAAAAGCAGTCAGAAAAGAAGTGTGTTCTATGCTAATGCAAAAGAAAAAAAGCACAACATAAAAGAAGAAATTGTGATCCTAAAATTGTCCACGAACAATTTCCAATTTCCATTCAAGAAAATCAAGAATATTCGTCCAGATTGGTTAAGGGGATATTCAATTTCATTAGGTAATCGAATATCAAAGACTCATCTTTAGTTACTATATATACATTTAAAAATTTCACTTCAAAGGGGAATCCTCCATCTCTATCACTTTCAATGAAGTTACACTCTAAAACCACAAAAAAATCATGCATTATTAAATAGTACAAACTTCCAACTCATTGGAGATCTTTCTCAAAAAAATATATAGCCTTTTCTTTAACAAAAAACAAAAACAAAAATCAAAAAAACAAAAACACAACAAATTCATTTATAATTTCTGCTAAACTTTCTAGTACACAAATTTGATGCATTACATAAGTAGTAGATACTACTAGTACATATAAAAATAAAAATTCCTCCACGTCATTAATTGGAAATTTTTTGGGCACAATATGCTAGCAAATTTCCTTACAACTAAAAATCTCTTAATTACTAATTATCACTTCTAGAGATAATTATGGGAAGAAGAATTCATACAAAAACCCGATTATTATTTTTTCCTAATTAGCAAATATTACTAAGAAATATTCATTTTTTTTTCTTTTTAATTTCCCCAAATTAACAAGAAAATTATATATTAATTAATTATACTACCAAATTACAATACCATATCTCTAATAGCACCAACTTCCACGAGCTTAGGAACAAGATGACCACTCAAGTGAAGTGCCATGAGGCTTCCCCAACCACCTACACGTGTCCCACCGATGAACAACGCCGGTGCACCATCACCGTCGTCGTCTCCGCCGTCGTTATCCCGTCCGGCGGGAAGTGCATCGACCTCTTCTTCGTCTAACTCAATCACGGTAGGATGGACACCGACTGCAGCCAGCAAACGCTTCATGACGTGGCACATGCAGCATTCTAAGAAGAACGGCTGAATATGATCACCGGATTCTCCGATATCAGCCGTTTGATACGCATCTCCGTCGACTCCGTCACGTCTATTGCCAGCGGAGAATTGGTGGTTGTTGTTAGTTCTAGCCTTACTCCGCCGTCTGACAGCGGCCCATATCCCCCGATTCCTTGCATGACCACCACCACCGCCTGCCGGCAGCAACACCAGTAATTAAAGTGGCAGAAAAATAAATGAAGAAAGATGGGAGGACTGTTTTGTTAACTGGGGAATTGCAGGAGAAGGGGGTGGGGGTTGAAGAGTACTTAAATGAGAGGAAAAAGAAAGAGAGTGGCATGTAAATAAATGAGAGAAGAAGAGGAGTGAGTGAATAATTAATGTAATGCTCTATGGAATTATATAAATACTGGAATTTGCTTTCCTTGTTACATCACAAAGTAACATGTTGCGTAATTTACTATGCTGATTTTGTTTTTTTAGAAAAAAAGTTTAGGAGGGGAAAGTTGTTTTTTTATTATGATATTTTATTTTATTATACATTGTCATTGAATAGGAAATTTTTTAATGATTTCGTCGTTGTTTAAGTTCAACCAATAAAACTCAATCTCAAATCTTTTTTTATTATGATATTTTATTATACATTGTCATTGAATAGAAAACTTTTTGATGATTTTATCGTTATTTAAATTCAACCAATAAAACTCAGTATCAAACTTTTTATAAGTAAAGTATTTAAATTTTACTGTCCGAGTGATTAACACATGATTAATATTTATGCAAGGCATTTATTTAAGACAAATATTTATATGAATTCGATTTAATAAATAAGAAAAAATTAAACCCTATATATAAATTTCATACTTAAATTTATTTTTTCATTTCACCCGATCTATTAAACAAACTCTTACCTAAGTCTTCTCCTTCATTTATAAATCATAATAGTATATAGTACTTTCACTCATCTTTGTGCGTAAAGGAAATACTATTAAATTATGGAGTCGCACGCAAGGGACAAAAGAATACGTGGCACTACTTGCACTATAGGACAAAGGCGAAAGACTTCATTCATTCATGATCTTGATTTTTATATTTGGACATTGCTATTAGACAGTTTTTAGGGTAAAACTGTAAAAGTATGGTTTGCTTTCCCCTTAGGTTAAGTTTTTGTTTATGAGTTTTTGCCCTAATTCATTGATTGCATCATTTGTCACTAATCAACAATGCAAATAAATCCAACTAGTAAAATTTTTGAGTTTTGACAATACAGACTGTGAGTTATTACTCCAATTCCAAATTAGACGGCCCCTTTGTATTTTATCCCCAAAAAAAAAAAAAAATGAAATATGTGTCGTCCAATCTGAATGGCCAATGATAATGCCACAGCAAATTTGATGTCAAAATTACTAAACTATCCCCGTACCTTTATTCTCTTCATTAATGACAAGGTTATTTTGGTAATTTTGCTGCAAATTTGCTGTGGCAATAAGGTTTTTGCTGTGCCATTATCTTTGGCCAATCTGAATGAAAGTTAATGTGATTCAGATTAGATTAAAAACTGCTACGTATAATGACACTGATGATGATCAAGCTCTAAATTCGACTAGATCAAGCAGTACTCTGCATAATTTTCTTTTTTTTTTTAAAAAAATTAAACTCAAAACCATTTATATGTCCTAAAAATGTGCACGAGGTGAACATCAAACTTAATTGAGTAATATTCTTACTCGTTTAGAGTTAGTTGATTCAATTAATATAGTTTAATTGGAACAACTTGATACAATATTTCACTAAATATGAGAATTGGGATAGCAAGGACAATTATAATCTCTCTATCTCACTTATTTTATCATGTACTATTGCAATTGAATATGAATAAAAGTTGATTTGTCATATATTAGACTACAAAGTGTCTCATATAGTGACACTGATGATCGTTAATTCCCAAATTCGACTAGATTAAGCATTATTCAGCACGTGTTTTTTAAAGTTGAAACCATAATTATTAAATTTGACTCAGGAGAAATTTGGTGTTAAGAGAGGGGAATTAACGGATTACGGGTTTAATCGGTGGGTCCTTAAATATATTTTTTGTTGATATATAATATATATAAATTATTAAACACAAGATATATAGTGAAAATATTGATAAATACATATTCTATTAAAAAATTTTAAGTATAAATGTAATTTTTTAATATTTACATAACTTTTTTACATGAAGAATTAAAAAGGAATTAATGCATAGAGTGGAGTTTGGAGAATATATAAATGAAAAAGAGGTATATAATAACCAAAAATTTACATGATCAGTGATAAGGGCTTTTATTACTATTTAAGAAGTTTTTGGTTCAAAACTTGACAATTATAATTTGATTTTTTCCTCAAAGAAACAAATTTACTGAATTTCTCCAAACCACTCCGGATACGAAATTCGGCGAATTTCTTCCTTATCTGGACATTAAAAGAACCCAATTCGCTCTCAAAGTCAATTTACCAGATTTATTGATTGAAGTGCTAGATCGAACCGAGTTCAATAATTATGGTCTTGAAACCATTTATATGTCATAAAAAATGTACACGAGATGAACACCAAGCTTAAGTTTGTTATATTCTTACGAGTTGTTTGATTCAATCAAGGCAAATATTTAAGCAGATTCAATTTTGGTCCTATTTATAGATTTTATGCTGGAGATTAAATTTTAGAGAATTTATGACATTAACTTATGTAAGCGAGATTTTTTAAAATTTAATTCTGACCACAAAATTTACAAATGAAATCAAAAATCAGATCTACGTAAGCATTTTCCTTCAATCAATATAGTTTAGAACTATTTGATGAAATATTTCATAGAAGATGAGGATAGAGATAGCAAGGGCATATCATATTTTATAGGAGTAAATAATTTTCTCTTGGTTTATGGGCTAGCAAAAGTTACTAGGGACATTACATGAGTTAGTGATGCATCAATTGTTTTAAGAATTATAATATATATGCTTTTGAAGAAATTTTTTAATCAACTGCACGTCTAATCAAGTTAGGAACAGTAAATATTGCTCATATTTATTCCTAAATATGTGGACACGGTTTATGTTTTGACTACATGGGCCCTATTTTGGAAAATTCTTAATATTGTGTTTAGGACAAGAGAAGGCTGTAGTATATTTTATTTGAAATTTAAATCTATAATAAGTTATCTAAATAAGTTAATTGATTTAGTTGTGGATTGAAATCTACTAACGAGTGAGAATGTAAGTTTAATGGTTAAAAAAATAGATTTAATATTCACCCAAATTTCATGTTATTTTAAATTCACTCAATTTAAATTTATACATTTCAAATCCTTTAGTAAATTCAAATCTACATATCTAAACACAACCTAAATAGATTCTGTCCAAGACACTTGCCTTAGACTTCATAGTCTAGATTAATACACAACACTTATATGAGTGATGTGTATTAATCTATAGTAATGAAATTGGCCACTTCCTAAAAAAAAAAATGAAATTGGTCTCCTTAAGCTATTGAAATTTTTTCCATACCACATACAACAATATTTGATCTTTTTGAACGTCAAGTCTTCCAATTTAATTATCATTACATGAAGTTTATTTAGGATTAGAAGTGGCTAAGTATTTGTAGTCTTTTTTACTTTATTAATTTTTTCAAAATAACTATTCTTTCTAGGCTGGCTTAACATTGCTTATACCGAGAGTACGTTCAAGTCAAATCCCAAAAATTCTTTAATGGAATAAATTCAAGACCAAGTTATACCTACTTAAAGTCAGAAACTTTAGGCTTCAATATTTTGTGAACATCAAAACGTCAGATTGAACAGATGTCAGTCATTGTGTAAATAAGTAACATAACCAATTGAGTAATTTCATTTGAAATATAAATACTAAACACGGTAGGAGAAGAAACAAGTCTTTCTTTTTTTCTTTTTTCTTTTTTTAATAAAATGCATCAATAATCATTAAATTATTAAGTTGGTGCATATAAATTACTAAAATATTTATTTTATAAATTTAATCACTAAATTATTTTAAGTGCTTGTATAGAGTCTCTTTTTTTATGAGAGTTTTATGGTGACTATAGACGCACGTAACCAAACTTGTAAATGGAGTGACTCCAAATACACACTTAAGATAGTTTAGTGATCAAATTTATAAAATAAATAATTTAGTGATATTGTATGTAACAATCTAATAAATTAGTGATAATTGATGCATTTTCCTTTTTTTTTTTCCTTTTTTAGAGAGGGGAATAGAAGTTCCTTATTTTTATTCCAAATTTCCTTCCTTTTATTTAAACTATGAACATCAAATCAACATTTTTACACACGTCCTAGGAGAATATATTACATCATCATTAGTTTTTAAAAAAAAATAATATCATTAATCCTAGTTCAAGATTAAGAAAATCAAAAGAAACCTTTTAAAACAAAAAATTTAGAGTTCCTAGTTCCCACTAAAGTCCAAAATTTTATTGATCACTATCGCATGTTTTGCTCTTCAAGTTTCCCAAAATTTAGCCAATGTATTAGGTGTATATTCAATTTTTTAATCCAAACAAAAACCTATGGTTGTTAGTTCAAACCAAGTTTTAACATCAAGTGGGTTTGAACGGTTGACCACCCAACCCTAATACTTGCGGTGGGAGATTTGTAGGTGGCCAAGTGCATAATTCTTGAACTTTTGATTTTGAATTAAACATTTGATTTTGAATTAACCACA
Source organism: Cinchona pubescens (assembly GCA_025175665.1). Classification (NCBI taxonomy): domain Eukaryota; kingdom Viridiplantae; phylum Streptophyta; class Magnoliopsida; order Gentianales; family Rubiaceae; genus Cinchona; species Cinchona pubescens. Next base: position 288,316 of record JANKKI010000324.1, read on the forward strand.
TAATTTAGATCCATAATAGAATATCTCCTTTCTGGGTTGCAGATATGAATTTTAAATCCATAATAGAATTTCTCCTTTCTGGGTAGCAAATATAAATATTAGGTGTGTTTCTGTCCATGTTTTCTGTACTCATTTAGATGAGTATGCCCGATAATAGGAGTTGATTTAATCGGTAAGTAATGCAATCATATTATTAAAATATTTAAAATTTGATTCTTATAGCTTTTAGTTTTTTACTCTCTTCATTTTAAAATAATACACGTTTTTAATTGATACACATGGATTAAAGAAGTTACTAATAAATTGCATCAATTTTATAAAAAAATAGTTCAAAGGAACTAGATTACTTTTTTACATTAATACGTTTCGACTACATAATTTCCCTCCATTAATATAATACTAAGGGTAAAAGTTAAAAAAATATATCATTTATATACTTTCTTAATTTTTAAAAGTGACAAATAATTTAGCACATGACAATTTGTCTAAAACCACATTTATTTTGAAATGAAGGGAATATTTGATAAGCGATCTATACAAATTATCTATACTATATATAAAGGGAGATCCCTCGCTTGGTCTGGTGGACTCTTTCCCTTTATTTAGTAATCTTTTTTAGTTTACATTTTAAAAAAAAGGAAAAAAATTACCACCACTCCCTTCACTCCATTATTTTGGTGTCTTTTATTTAATTTAAATTTTAAAAATTAAAAAACTACCACTACTCTTTTCATAAACATATTTACTTAAAAAAAAAATTTATACTATATATAAAGTAAGAGCCCCCACTTGGTCTGGTGGACTCTCTCCTTTTATCTATGTATCTTTTTTAGTTTAACTTAAAAAAAAAAAAAAACTACCAATACTCCCTTCCCTCTCTTATTATTTTGGTGTCTTTTTATTCAATTTATTTAAATTTTAAAAAGAAACTACCACTACTTTTTTTCTTTAACTTATTTACTTAAAAAAATTAAAATAAATTTGTAGTTACCATAAATATTTACAATTAACCAAAATTATCAATTTGATTTCCAAAATAATTTTAAAATATTCCTATTGTTGCCTAAATGATATGAAGTTGATTTTTCAAAAATAGGTTATGAACAAATTTTTTTCCATATTGCACGCATATAGAGTGTGTCTTTTATTACTAGTTGTATATAAAGTATGATGAGGAGTTTTGGTGTTCGTCATTTTACGATTTCTCAAATTTACCCTCCCAATTTCCTTTATTATCTTTTCATTAATTATCCATAATTAATTTCTTTCCCACCTTGACCCTCTATTTCTTATATTATTCTTTTAATTTTTTATTAGCCTTTTCACTATCTAGCCTTTTTGTTTGAAATTTTGTGCATTTTTCTAATTACACACTCATAAAATGTACTTTTTCTAATAATTATATTAAAATATGTGATGTTAACTTGTCCTAATCCTAAAAACAAGAAAATAGCCTATACTTTTCTTAAACTTTTTACTGAAAAAAAAAAAAAAGAAAAGAAACATTTTTAATTAGGCACTCCGCAAATTTTCATTTAATCGTGCGGCCTGGCAGCTAAGTCTCGAATGTAGAGTCAGAGTAGTGATTCCGTAGGATGTTAAATGCCTGCTGACGTCACCATGACTTGGACTCTGATTTTGGTAGTGGCATGTGGTGGGCAAACGCTGACGTAACCCAGCGCCAAATAGCACTATGCTGAAGTGTAAATGTACTGATCTTGTCTCCGAATAATGAACTTGAGTGACGTAATCATTAAAGTTGAATTAAACACTTGAATTTACATTACATTCACTGATTCACATAAAAAGTTAAAAAAAAAAAAAACTTAGCCAAATCCAATTTACTGAGGAAAAAAAAAGGTATAATACAATTTACAGCCCTCAATCTATCACCATTTTTTCACACCACCCCCAAATTTTTTTTTTTGAAAATTTTGCCTGCAACTTAGTGTTTTCTTTTATTATCATATCAAGGTGTTATTCTTAATTGTTTATTGAAAGTTGTTTATAATTTTTTGAAAATGAAATTTTATCTTTAAAAAAAGTATTTTAAGCCATATATATATATATATTTATATTTTTTATAGTTAAAAAAGTTAAAAACTATTTTTAAAATTAACCTTGCACATGTTCTTCCAAAGGTTTTTTTTTTTTTTTCAAAAAAAATAATTTATAACTTTTCATAACCAATTGATAATAAGGCCCAAGTCTAACTGTCAAATAATTACATCAATTTAGTTACTTTCATTAACAGTTGGATTACTTCCCCAGGGTTAATTGATAACCAAGCTAATCAATTTACATTCTCACATTTTCTTTATTTTTTCCTAGACAACTCGTTACAGAAGTAGAATTGCTAGTCTGACTAAATTTCATCCCTGCAAGCATTTCATTCAAAACAACAGGCTCCTTAGCGATAATTACCTCGTTCTTTCACCTTATTGATGTTCCCTTTTTCCCCCAAACAATTAGGATTACTTCCCTCAGGGTTAATTGATAAGGTACTAAGACACAAAACCACCATATCTAAAAGACTCTCCACACTCTTATCATCCATTGTCAGACTTTTGAAGATCCAGTAGGATCCCTATTTCCAGCATTTTCCTCTTTAGGCTCTTTAGAATTAATGGTGTTCTCTAATAGGAAAGAAATCTTATCCTTCTTTGTTTTGGTTCCAAATTTATCTTTCCCTTTGTTAACTTCTTTTGCTTTGTGATGATGCTAAAATATTATACCCAATCACAATATTACACGTGACTCCGAACCCGGATCTATTAAGGGTATTTTAGTAATTATACCCATGTGGCTCAAATAGGCCCGAATGGATCAGGTATTATATATTCTACCCACCGATCGATCCAACCCATTGGTTTCGGGTATAAATATCAAAGTGACAGGTCAGATTCAAAAAATTTACTTTCTTAATTGATCTAATAAAAGTTCTGAATTCTTATTGAATTTTACTCTCTGGTCTAAGCACTGATTTGAACGTCGGAACCTATCCCGGGGGACAAAGCCCTGCCCTTTTTATTTCAGGTGATCCGGACGTGAGTTCTACGCGCGGTGTCCAACTTTCACTTTGGACGATAATGCACACGGGCTAACCCTAGCCCAAAATTTTTGTATCAATATTTGGCGCAGTTTATGGAAAAAATTGAACTAAAAGTCAATACTAGGACATGTACCTAGCACGCGTAACACTCAGAGGAACAATGCTACAAAGGCAAAGAAATTTCAACTCAACATTACTCCGGTCAATCCCACAGGGAGATGGATCAGCAGGGGAAACATGAAGGGGAATCCGGTCCCCAGGTTGTGGACAAGGATGAAGAGATTCACACGTTGAGGCAGCAAAGTGCTTAGTTAAAGGAAATGCTCATTAGGCAGCAATTGGAGCAACACTTCTCTCAAGGCGAACAACACCTTCGCCATTCGGGTAGCAATCCCATGCGGATTGGATTGTCCATCCCCAACTTCATGCTGGCGAGCAAGAAAAGAGAACTCAATGAGAGGGGAACAGAGAGGAACAGAGGACCAGGGAACTAACTCCGGTGGGGTCCGCCCGGCAGGAGCACCCTCATCAGTCTGTCAGGCAAGAATGAACGGGCCAAACTGCCAGGCTAGAATCCAGAAGAGCGGCCTCATCAAGGCCGAATGGTACTAGGGAAAGGAACCTAGGTGAAGTAGTATCTGTAGCTCGCGAGAGAAGAAGATGCCAAGAGAGGGACCGTACTATGTTGGTAGTCCCCAAAAGGGAAGAGAACCTAAGGAAGAGGTTGGAAGAGTTGCCAATTAGAGTGGACAGAATGGAAGATAGAGAAGGAAGGAGTACTAGATACAAATATTCACTTCCCTTCACTGACGATATCATGCAAGAACCTTTTCTTAGAAGATGGCAGACTCTCCACTTTGACTCTTATGATGGGAGCACTGATCTATGGGAGCACCTGGATGCTTATTACCGCTTCAAAATGTGCCTCCAAGGAGCGTCTAATGCTATCTTCTGCCGAGGGTTTCGAGGGTATAAGAAGGGCGACATCAAAAATTTTGATCAACTGGTAGACTTATTTTTAAATAAATTTGGGAATCAAAAGAGGATTCCAAAGACGAGAACACACTTGCTTACACTTAAGCAAAAACCCGATGAATCGCTCATGGATTATGTGGATAGGTTCAAAAAAGAGACTATTGGAATCCAAGGAGCTACAGAAAATATGCAAATCATGGCCTTCTAGATTGGAGTAAGACCAGGAAAATTTTCGTTCAACCTCAACTTCAAACCTCCGACTACTCTCAGTGATCTTTTTCGTAGGGCTGAAAAGTTTGCCCAAGCAGATGAAGGTGATAAGAAAAAGAGAGAGACTGGAGCAGGTGGAGCCGAAGGCAAGAAAAGGAAGGCTAATGATGTAGCTAATGCAGCAGGGCCTTCAAAGAAGAGTAATGTGAGGGACCGACTATCTATAGCCAGTGGTGTGCCCCATAGGAGGAGTCCAGAACCTCTTAAGGCCTACGCTCCACTTAATACCACGCCTACACGAATTCTAGCAGTGATTGAGAATGAGCCCTATGTGAAGTGGCCAGGAGCAATGAGGAGCGACCCAGAGCGTCGCAACAAAAATAAGTGGTGTTACTTCCACAAAAACCACGACCATGATGCTAATGATTGCATCTCCTTAAAAAATGTAATCGAGGACTTGATCCGAAAATGTTACTTGAAACAGTTTATCCATGATTAAGAACGAAGTAGGTAGTCCCCAACTGAACACCTAGAGAAGGTGTTACCAGTTAAGCCTTAAAGAATAGTACACCTAATATCTTGTATAACTTTTCATGTACTTTTTTAGGCCATGCTACACCCTGTTTGAGGTGAAATTTGCTTGTACACCTTGCAAACATTTTATTTTCAATAAATGAAAGTTTTCTAAGTCTTTTTATCCTTTGAATATTGTAATTAACTCTCTACAATAAATAATTCAATATGTACAAAAGAGGTCGAGCAAGAAGGATTCTACATACTCAAGTTTTTCAAAGACATTTGTTTTTCAGGACTCAAGTACCTTCCAGGGTCACATCACACCTCTAGAATCACAAAATAAGTCTCACTCCAAGAGTGAGATCACCCTTCTGAGGGTCTATACTCATTCTTCGGGATTTCCTCACCCTTCCGAGGGCAAGTCTAAATCTTTAGTGAACTGAAAGCTCCTACAAGCTAAGTCTTACCCCAAGAATGAGACTCACCCTTCCGAGGATCAAATATCTCACCCTCCGGGATGCCTTACTCTTCCGAGGGCAATTCCATAGACTTCCAAAGTGAAGAACCTATTACATACCTACTCTCTGGAGTAGGACTTATCCTTCTGGGGACAATTCCATAGACTTCCAAAGCGAAGTACCTATGTCATACCTACTTTTCGGAGTAGAACTTACCCCTCCGGGGCAATTTTATGGACTTCCAAAATGAAGAACCTATTACATACCTACTCTCCAGAGTATGACTTATCCCTCCGGGAGCAATTCTATAGACTTCCAAAGTGAAGTACCTATGTTGTACCTACTTTCTAGAGTAGAACTTACCCCTCTGGGGGTAATTTCATGGACTTTCAAAGTGAAGTACCAATGTCATATCTAATCTCCGGAGTAGGATTTACCTTTCCAGGGGCAATTCAACGATTTTCAATGTGACATACCTAGGTTGCACCCACTTCTCGGAGTAGGACTTATCCCTCCGGAAACAATGCCAAGATCTTTTAAAAGTGAAATACCAATGTCATACCTACTTCAACGAGGAGGACTTACTCTTCCGAGTGTCATCAATGCAACATTCTGAGCGACCGAAAGCTTGGGGTAAATATCATTATGGTCCTTGGCTCACCCCGAATCCTTTGTAATTTTTCCCTGGTAAGACGGAGAAGTCTCACCCCTACTTGATTCACCCCTACACTATTTCTCTCTCAACTATGTGTCGAAATTATAGCGTGGCTATTCCCTACCTTGGCTTAGGGTAGGGCAAAGGAGGCATGCCAGCACATGAGGTAGTGGTATTGGACAAGTTCACTCTAGGTCTACGCGGTGAAAAATTACACTCTTTGGATGTATATGGGAGAAAATCACGTCTCCTGTATCTATATGGTGGAAGACCTCAGACATCACTAAGTATGGGTTATTGAGTTCTGTTTGACTCAGGGACACCTTCTGCATCAACTATGTCTTTATCGCTATCCCAACCGGTTCTGTCGTTGTAGTAAAAAAAAATATAAACTATCGATAGTTTCCGAAGCAAGATTATTGTTAATATCCTGGTCATCATCAAAGTTTTGGTCGTCGACAATTTTCGCATGGTCGTCCTTGACGTCATTATTGGAACAACGGTTGATTGGGAAAATAGAGATACCCATGTCTGAGGAAGAACTATGATCGGCCGAAGAGAAGGGTGCAACATTATCACAAGAAAATTCGTGGTTTACTTTGGATGTCATGGAGTTGGAATTTGCTATTCTAAAATCCATAGATTTCACGGTGTTGTTCTTTTTCGTCGTGGATTTTATGCTTAAGGGTTAAATCTGTGGAGTAAAATTCTATCTGGTTGTGGATTAGTTATTTGAAGTTCAGTCCCGAGTTGATATTATTGTTAGCCATGGGATTAATTGCATTAAAGGATTTGATAATTAAAATACATATATTTGATGGTCTTGGGATAGTCATATTGACGGCTGCAATATGATTAAAAAGAAATTGATCCTAAGGCATGTTTAATTAAGAACACACGGCAATGACTTAAAAATTAAAAAATAAAAATAAAAAAAGACTTTGGAGACTTACTTTGAAGTCACGTAGGTGACTAATGGTACTGTAGTACTTTGTTGTGGACAAATAATAATAGTACTGCTGTTCCCTGTGAAATTGTCGTACTACTGACGCAATAAAAAATCCTAAAATTATGGGATATTCAAGTAAGGAGTTCTACAGTACTAGGGAGTTTCACAGTAATAAGGAGTTCCACAACAGTAGGGAGTTCCTTATTTATAGTAGTAGAGAGTTCTACAGCCGTAAGGAACTCCACAGCAGTAGGGAGTTCCACAACAATAAGGAGTTCCACAGTAGTCGAGAGTTCTACAGCCGTAAGAAACTCCACAGCAGTAGGGAGTTCCACAGCAGTAACGAACTCCAGAGCAATACTCCACACTAGTAAGGAGTTCCACAACACTGCTCCACAACGGTAAGGAACTCCACAGTGTGTAGGAAATTCCATAGCACTATTCTGCAGCAGTAAGGAAGTCTACAGCATGGTACCTGTGACAGAGAAATTCTAAGGATATTTACTGTAAGAAAAATTATATACAACAATCTAAGTCATGACTCAGGTACACTCCGGTGTAATTAATTTTTTATTTTTCTACTCTGGTAGATAAATTTTTTAAAATAATTCTCAAATAAATATTAAAAAATATTTTTCTCCGAAAAAATAATTTTTTAAGTCATAAAATTGGCTCCGGTCATTACTACGACTTCGGTCAGGGTACAAATATGACATCAAGTATTTGGCACTCATGGTCAACCCTAAAAATTTTGACTTGAGACTGGGGGACAAATGATGATGCTAAAATATTATACCCAATGACAATATTACACGTGGCTCCGAACCCGGGTCTACTAAGGGTATTTTAGTAATTATACCCATGTGGCTCAAATAGGCCCGAATGGATCAGGTATTATATATTCTATCCACGGATCGTTCCAACCCATTGGTTTAGGGTATAAATATCAAAGTGACAGATCAGATTCAAAAAATTTACTTTCCTAATTATAAAAGCTCTGAATTCTTATTGAATTTTACTCTCTGGTCTAACTACTGACTTGAGCGTCGGAGGCTACCCCGGGGGACAAAGCCCCGCCTTTTTATTTCAGGTGATCCGGACGTGAGTATTACGTGCGGTGTCCAACTTTCACTTTGGACGATTATGCACACGGGCTAACCCTAGCCCAAAATTTTTGTATCAACACTTTGTATTTCCCAGATCCTGCCTTCAGCCACTTTTCACATAAATTAACTGATTGTTTTTCACATCCCAAAAATTTTCTTCTCCTTTGTTATAGTTCTTATCATAATGCCCAATAATTCAATAATTATAACACAAGTCAAGGCATCTTTTGTACTTGAATTTGAGCCATTTCATTTGTTTCATTCAAATTGATCATCGTCCCCCTTAGTAAAGACAAATCGAGATCCAATTCAACAAACAACTTGAGGTACCTTCCTTCCTTGCTACCTTTAGGGGGAATTTTCACTTCTGTGACTTTGATAAATGAGTTTCTAATCTTTTTTCTTGCTGCTTTTAGATACCAGTGCAGTGGAAGGTTTCACACTTGCACTCGGATAGGAGTTATCCTAAAGGCTTTTACATTATCTACAATATCCTCTAACCACTTTTGCAACGCCAGGATTTGTATATCTATAAACCATGGTCTCATTTTTCAAAATTTTCAAAAGTGAATTGGAAGAAGTTTGGACCAAGTTCGACAATGGAAAGATTCTTCAGATAGCCCTACAGTTTGTTGGTAAAATTTTTCGGCCTGGTGAAATTGACCACTTTCTCCCCTACAATCTTTCCTAAGATGCTGAAATTACACTTTTCAGTTCCTTCCTTAAGATCCATCTCATTGATATAAGGAATCAAATTTTCTCTGTTGGAAAGATTAAATTTTTTCATGAAAGTCACCAGATCCTTAGCCAAAATAAGCCTAGGGAGTCAAAGACAAACTGAACTACAAGAAGATTGACCAAATCTCAGCACTTAATAGCCTTAAGAGAGAAAAATTTAAATGAGAAGAACCCTAGGAGAGAGAAAGATGACCAGAAACCAACAAACACAACAAAAAGAAATAAATGAGGAAGACAATTAAATATAAGAGGGATAACAGATCAAGGGAAACAAACATTGAAAAGCACATTAAAACTCATGAATAAATGCATTACAAACAGCTAGAAACAAGCAAACCAGACAACAAAACTATTATTATGGCATTAAACCTACAGTCGTTAGCCTACTGGTAGAAAGCAACCCTCACCAACTTACAATAACGGATTTCTCCACTCAATCTTATGCTGAAGATTAATTGGGTTAAATCTCATGGTGACCTGTGAAAAAAAAGAGAAGCTTGTCTAGAATTTTGAAATTATGAGAAACCCCAGGAGGGAACACTCTTACACCAAAGAGAGAGAAACTCTCAAGAGAGAGATGATTGGTCAAGTCTACGATATTGTATTATAGATCCCTTATTTTTGAGATGGCCATGTCATATATAGATGGTGTGGTTGTCTTAATAACAAGTAGACAGGTCTATAGTAAAAGACAAATTCTTACATGGATCAAAATTTAATTTACAAGACATAAAGTCTGTGAGGTTCTACAGATTTTATGTCTTGTTGGTCCATGGATTATAAAAGAATTTTCCATTGTACAAAGTGTTTTTATTGGCTTTTGGATATCACATGAGACCGTCACATGGCACCCGGAAGGTATGAACACAAAACTTCTTTCATTCTTGTCATTCTGAAGTTGTTGTTTTGTGTTCTTTTGTAGCACTTTCCTTCAACTGTACAGAGAGAGAATAGAGATTATTGGCCATGTACTTTTTCTTTTGGTTTTTGGGGATGGAGTGGACCCATGGGAAACCATCATGTAGTTTGTCATGCAGTAGCATGAATTTAATTGAAGATGACGTGCGATTTTTTTTAAAATTTTCTTTTATTTTTTCCAATAGTTAATTAAAGAGAAAGCGAGAACAACTTTAACAATCAACAAGCGAGTTGGCTTCCAATCTCTGTTTGGGTATGAGTAATGGTCGGGTTAATGTTATTATCGTATCGTAACAAGTGCGATTTGTTTCTTATTATGTCGTATTTGTGTTGTGTCATATGAGGCCTTTTTTTATTGTGTCATATTCGTATCTAACCTATTTGTGTTCGTATATATTTGTATTTGACCCGTTTACTCCTAACAAAAATGTATTAGTCCATTTGACAAATTAAATAACTTAACTTGAATTAAAATCATAAATTTTAATTATTTAATATTCTAAATAATTATTAATAGCAATTAAACTCTTGTTCCCATAGCAATTCAGAACACATAATTAAAATTATTTAAAAAATTTAGACAATATTTAAAATAACTGTTATATTTGATTTAATAATCTATTATTCACAATTTTAAAATATGCTATATTACATTATAATTGAGATAATGTTTTAGTAAATTAACAAGTTATAATGTCAATCCATGTGTTGATCTAACCTAACCCATTTACTTTCATGTCATAAACGGTTGACCTAATAATAACTCAAAAAATTTCAAATCGTATTATAATCTGTTAATTTCATGTCGTATAAAAATTACCAAACCTAAGTATGAGGTTGAAATTTAAGCCCCCGGCCTTACATATGTCAAAATTATTCTTGTACTTAAATTCAAATTCGAATTGGTGCAGTAGCGTGCTTATTTGGATGCATAGGGGGAAGTAAAAAAAGGGAACAGGCTTTAACTAGTTGTGAGATAAGAGTGGGTACTCACCACCATGGATCTTAAGTCATGCAGCAAAGCTAAGCTTCATAAGAAATTAGCCATTGATAGAGGCTACCATAATGTCTACCATGCACAAGGAAATTTTAACATGTGTAGGACTTTTATCTAGTGGTGGAGTCAGGATTAATTTTTAGTAAGGGTGTTAATGTATATATGTAAAGTTTATATTTGATTAACTTGGATTTACTTTGATTGATTAGTCTTGATTAGCAATATATTTAGTTTTCTTTTCTATGTTGTGCTCAAACCTATATAAAGGCATATTTGTATTATTTGTAATGTATAGAAATCATATACAAATTTTCTCTATATTTATAACATAGTACCCGAGCCTCCACCTGTAAATATGTTTTGTTTTAGTTCTTAGTTTTCAATCTTCAGGTTTTTCACAGTTTTTAACTTTCAAACTCTCTCAATTTTGGACCTTTGGATTCTATCACTTTTAAATCTTCGGGTTCTCTTGGTTTAGGATTTTTGGGTTTTCTCAGTTTTGGACTTTCAGGTTCTCTTAGTTTTGATCCTACAGATTCTCTCGGTTCCTTAGACTTTTGGGTTCTCTCAATTTTGAATCTTCGAATTCCCTCGATTTTAACCTTTAGATTCTCTTGGTTTCAGCCTTCGGGTTTTCAATCGATTTTGGTTTCATTTCTATTTCGTATCTTGATTCTCTTGTCTACTTGGTTTCAATTTTCTATTTTTAAGTTTTGCTTCAAATTCAATTTGATTTTCAATCAACAATATTGAGTTTACGGGGGATGTCAAGATATGTAAATATTATATTATGGTATGCACATATATGGTTGATATGTAATTACCCTAATTGTTTCCTTAAATTAGGTAATTACTATACTAGTCTAATTTTCTTGATTATCAAGACATACCATGTATAGATTATCTAGAATATTCTCTTGTAAACCTATATAAAAGCTTTCTATGTACTAATTATAATGAAACCTGATTTATACATATTGTACATACTCTTTTGTTTCTCTCAACAAAATGGTTGTGCTGAGCGTAAACACAGACACATACTTGACAGAACTTGTAAGCTCTCTTTATTTCCTCTTCTTGTCTAAAGCGTTTCTGGGGTGACGTTACCCTTACTGCTGTCTACATTATGAATCACATACCTTCTTCTGTTACTAATAACCAATCCCCATATGAGTGTTTATTTGGCTCCCTTTCGAACTATAAGAATCTGAAAGTCTTTATTGCTCCTGTTTTGTTATTTTCCAACCCCATGAATATCCTAAATTAGAATTTCGAGTTAGGTTATGTTATTTTATCACATACGATATTAACACAAGAGTTATTATTTTTGGGACCCTCAATCTAAGAGATCATGGTCTCTCGCCATGTTTTCTTTTGGGAACATAAGATATTCTCTACAATGTCAAGTTTCATCTATCACTATCCCCCTCACCACCTCTCTTTATCTCTACCATAAATGGTCTTTTTTTTCAGATACTATTCCCATAACAGAGGTATCCAGATCCGCTGCCCATGATCTCACTTCATCTGAGAATCAATGTCCAGCTGACGGCCCCAACACTTCAATTCCTTTATGTCTTCTTGAGTCTCCTACAACACCTTTACTCTGTCTCCTCGTTGATCGACTAGGGTAAGAGAACTATCTATTCGTCTTTGAGATTTTCATTGTTTTTCTATTGAACTTTCCTTACATGAGCCTATATCCTATAGAAAAGCTCGTTCTAATCCTGTTGGCAGTTAGCTATGTCCGATGAGTTGTAAGCTGTAGAAAAAACTCATACTTGGGACTTAGTTGATCTTTCTCCGGATAAATCCCTTGTTGGATGTAAGTTGTTTTACCAAATCAAAACCCACTCTGATGGTACTGTGGATTGCTACAAAGCTTGTCTTGTTGCTAAGGGTTTTACACAAGAATATGACATTGACTATGAAGAAACTTTTGCACCTGTAGCTCATTTAACCTTGGTTTGAAGTTTACTTGCAGTTGCTGCTGTCCAAAACTAGAAAATGTTTCAAATGGATGTTAAGAATACTTTTCTTAATGTGATCTTTTTGAAGAAATTTATGCCACCACCTAGATAGATACTCCTCTAAACCTAGTCAAGTATACAAACTTTGTAAGATTCCCTACGGTCTCAAAGAAGCTCCAAGATCTTGGTTTTCAAAATTCAGCCGTATTGTTGAACAGCCGTATATATTTGGTTAGTTGTGATTCAGTTTGATTGATTAGCCTTGATTAGCAAGATATATAGTTTCCTTTTCTATGTTATACTCAAGCCTATACAAAGGCTTAATTGTATTATTTGTAATGTATAGAAATTATATACGAGTTTTCTCTACATTTCTATCAAGAGATACTAGTAATACAAGAAGTTGTATGATTTTGAACGGCAAGACAAACAAAATGGTATAGATTTAAAATAATGGAGTTGAATAAGAAGTTAAAATTTTGTTTTTGAGGGGAGATGATGATAGAGTTCACTGAATTCATTTTCTTTTTAAATCATTCCTCCCACTACCCCTTAGTGATTTGAATTCATAGCCATTAGTTAATACGGAAAGTATCTTACCACCTAAATTGTATATCACCATGTTTGTCATGCTGAATTCAATTTTTTAGACAATTTTACAAAGAAATTTTGATGAAGATAAAAAGATGATGGAATTTTTTTATGAAAAAAAAAAAGTGATGTTAAGAAAAAATGGATAATTATTTTAGGGGATAAGAGTGAACACTTTAATAAATAAGTCTATATTTTATTAATTAGTGAGGGTCAAAACAAATTTTATATTAATTAGTAAGAGGCAAAATAAAATTTCCATATTTTAATAGGGACATACAACTAAATACTTTCAAAAATAGGTATATTAGAACATGTGATAATTTACATTTTTTGGGGCCAGGGGCATGTGTCTCCAGTGCCCCCACTGTAAATTTGCCCGTGGTTATATCAATCATGCTAGTTTCCCTACCACCGAAAGTTTTTAAATAGCTCCAATCAATTCATATTATGAACTATTTGATCTAAATTCACTTATATTCTATTAGGAAATTTATTTATTTATTTACATTGAAAGTGATATAAATAAATTTGAATAATGCAATAAATAACATAATCTCTAAATTCCATCCCACTTGATAATTTCCCTCTTAACACCGTGGTATTTGACCGTGAGATTGCCATAATACCACTTTCTGTTGTGACAAGAAAGATTAAAGATAGAGATATCGAGTAAATTCTTAATTCAAAGTAATAGCGTGACATTAAGATTTGGACTATGGTAATATTACCAAAAAAATATTTATACCGTAACTTAGGGTAAATAACTAGTAAGTTTATAAAGTAGATCACCTGCTTGATTCAACTTTTTCTTGCTATGAGTTTTTATTGATTTTTGTTGGTTAATTTGATAAATTCTTGACTATTTATGGCTAGCTATTTCATTGGCCAATATCTCTTATGTTATTTTTTTTTATAATCAAATTTCATTAATTGAAAAAATAATTATTATAATTAATTAAAATGCAATCTGATAAATGAATCTACCAAATTTACGTATTATAAACAAATATAAAAAATACCCCAATAAATTTAGAAATCTAAATATAATCTACACAAATATAAAAAATCTAGATCTAATTTCAATGGTTCAAATAAGTCTTGTACTAGATTTGACCATTTTCAGACATATCGCTAAACTTATTATATAAAGTACAAAAATAAGTCTAGTCAACCTGATCTGTCTTAACTGAATCTTTCATTTTCATCAACCACAAAAGGAAACTGCAACTCCCACTTATTCAAGAGAATATTGAAACTCACACTAATTTACAGGAGACAAAATTTTAGTGAGCAAATCTCATGAAAAAAGGGAAAAAAGTTTGCAGGTGATAGTTTGTATTAAAAAAATAATGAATCCACCACCTATAATCTCTCTTATATTATAATTAAATTGAATAATGCACAAATTTATGGACGAATCAACTATAATAATCAATTTGGCTTAGGAAAATACTTAGATTCAATTTTAAACACCATATGTGGACTTGGTCATGATTAAATTTTATGAAATCTTATAGTTATTTCATAAAATATATTCTACACTAAGGTCTTATAAATTGTGTTAAGACCGAATTTATCTAGATAATTCAAATTTATCTAAACCAAACATGTAAAACTAGTAGTTGCAATAACTCTCAGCCTTTAGAAAGCTTAAATCTATTGTAAGACTTGAACTTAGTCCTCATTAATCAAGGGCTAGTTATTTATATCACTTTTTTATTTTTATTTTTTGGTAGAAGTTATTTATTTCACTGAGGAGTTCTAATATACAGACGGGACTTCTTGAACTTATTTGTGGATACTAGGCCATTATTATTTTGATCGGATTCATTTAATATTTTGTGAATGAAAAATTTTTGTTTAAATTGATTTTTAACTCGTAACATAGATTTTTTTATTTTAAAGAGATCATATCAGGTATGTAAGTAGGAAAATATTTAGTTAAATTTGATTTTTGATTCCACCTATGATTTTTTTATTTTAAAGAGATCATATCAGGTATGTAAGTAGGAAAATATTTAGTTAAATTTGATTTTTGATTCCACCTATAAATTTTGTACTGATTAAGTTTAAAATTTAAAAAATCTTAATTACATCAACTGATGTCATAAATTATTTAAAATTTAATCCATATTATAAAATTTATAAATAAAATTAAAAATCAGATCGATCTTAAATATTTGTAAAGTAATGTAATCTTTGCGATCTTCAAGACAAGGAACCCATGCATTGTTGTGTGGATTCAGTACAAACAAGAACATCTCGTTACTTAAATAATTGTACTTTTAATTATAGTTCATTTACACCGAGATTTCTCGTACAGTTGAATTGGAATCTTTTTCAATATGAATGCCTAAACAATAAACACCACAGTAGAATCCAGAAGATAGAAAAAGTATCACAGCAGATTCAATTGGTCATATATCCAGCATTGCCCCCCCCCAAAAGTTATCTCGTTTTCTCAACTTCCACCCACTGAGCCATGCAAATGCAACTTTCAGTTGATCGATTGGAGAACTGAAATCATTTTCCCACTACATTTCCTTTTTTGTACCGAAAGCTAAAAATTGAGATTGGACGTGAAGAACAATTTGGGAGTTTTGGAGTTGGCATATTGGATTATGGACAATCATGGTCACGTCTCGTCCATTATTTCTAGTATTTCCTTAATTAGTACTACAAAGGAAATAATTAGTCTTTTTCTATGAGTAAGAAAATGAGTAGTCTATATATCATTATTTTTTATAAATCTATGGGTATATTACAAATAACCTTCTCATAATTTGGCTAATATTCAAAATACCTCTATAGCTTATAAATTTATAATTTACCCATTTTGACTTTGGGTTAAAGTAAATCGTTAAATATTCTGTTAAATGACTGTTAAAAAGTTAAAAATTTTAATTTAAAAATTATTTTAGTCATTTTAAATCTATAACCAAGGTTTACATTTACATTTAACATAAAACACAACTCTTCTTGTTAGCCGAGGATGTTTCTAGATGATAAGGGGTAATACGCTTAGAGATATTTTGTACTTTGTTTGTTTTTATGTGTGGGGGAAAGGGGGGTTGTTAAATACAATAATAACCTAAGTAAACCCTATTAAGGTTTTAACTATTTTATACTAAACCCCTTAACGTTATTTTTCTTCACTTTGCCTCTTTCTTAGTTACACATCGGAATTTGACTATTATAAAGTCAGAAAGACACTACAAGAATATAAAATTAACTTCTTAAAACTTATTATATTTATTATTTTAGTCTGCAATTCTAGTTTTTTGTCAATTAACCTACTTTAGTGATTAATCAATATATAAAATATTATCAAAACAACTAAAAATATAATGATGCCTACTAACACTAGTTATTTTTTAAAAATACATGTGAAAAAAATTTCAATACAAAAATGGCCTAACACTAGTGGTATTTTTGGTTTTTTCATTGAATTTTATTTTCATGTAAAAGGAAATTCTTAAATTTATGAGATCCAAAATCATCTATTAAAGTTATATTAGTCTATTTTCTTTTTACTTTTCGTTATGCTTATTAAAATGATTTTACCTTTTTTTTTCCTTTGTTAATATAATTCAACTATTACCTGTTGATTGATTATACGAAATAATTTTATACATATAAACCAATACTCAACGTAAAATAATTTAGATGAAACAACTTTAATAATTCATAAAAAAATTTAAAATTAATTATTTCATCGTATTTTTGAGTTTTAAATATTGAAGAAAGTATAATTTAAAAATTAGAATATTAATTAATTTAAAGCATACTTATAATTTTAACAATGTTGGGAACATTATTAAATGACACAAAAATTACACAAAGGACTAAAGTGAAATTTCGCTTAAATTTTAAGGAGGTTTACTATAGTTAATCTTTGGAAATAAATTTGTCTTTCTAAAAAAATTAAAGCAGAGTTATATCCCTAAGTTAGTCAAAGGGATAAAATAAGAATAAAATATTAGAGAATTTTATACAAAATACCAAACCTTACTGGGGTTTAGTGCATTTAATCATTTTTTAACAGAAAGTTTAAGAGGAGAGAGTATGTTATTTTAACCCTATGCTCAAAGTAAACCATGACACATATAATAACAGATAACATAACTGTAAGATTTCATGTTGATGAGCGGAGTTGTAAAGTACCACAATAAGTAACCAAGTATATGCTAGTAAATTTTTTTTTTTTTTAATTTTAAAATAATAGATTAACTACTCTCTTTTTAAATTTTTTATTATTAAAAAAAAAATCAATTGCTGCCAAGACAATTCTTTGTGCCTTCACTTCCTCGTGCCCATAGATATATTTATCTCTACGTCACGCATGTGCTTTGCCATTTAGATATTCCCATTTTAGGAGGTTGTTATTGGGTGCAGCCCTGACTTAGTTATTAGTTCTAAACCACAAGTTAATTTACCAACAGAAACGAAATAAGTCCAATGAAGAATGGCTATAACTTAAAGTGAATCCCATTAACTTCAATTTCTTATTGGTCTTCGTGGTGTACGCCATCATAGCCGTCACACTCCATCCAATTTAGTCCTTCGAGTTTGGGGCACGTAACGAGTGCGGACTCTGTTTAAGCACGGATGATGAGGGTGAAAAGTTAAAAAAAAGAGGGAAATTAGATAAATTAACTTGAGTCTTATTTGGAGTTGTGGTATTTTTATTTTAAACGTTTTTGAATGTTTGGTAAATAATATTTCTAAATTTAAGGATAGAGCCTTTGATTTCAAAAGTACTTTTAACACAAGTTAAAAATTGATATTTTTGGATTAATTTTTCTTTTTAAAATTCTTAAAGACAAATTTTAGCTATTTTATCATAAATTTATAATTGAATAAAACAGAATATTTTTAAAGCTCTAAATCATATATTACCAAATATTAAAATAGGTCTTTTGTAAGTTTATACTCAAACAACAAAAATTAATCACTGATTCTTGAAGTCCTTAGCCAAAACTCTGCACTTGAAGTCCCCAATCTAGGACCACTTATTCTTGAAGTCCTTATTCTAAGTTTTTTTTTTTTTTTTTCCGAGGTTCTAGTCCCTAATTAGACTGTTCTTTCTGAAACTTTCGTCTCAAACCTTTGAGCCGAAGCTAAAGGCACTCAAAATTTCTTCCTTCAAACTCTGAAGTCATTTCACTTTCTTGCAAGTGACTTTAATCGCACACACATCAGCCCCTTAATATGCCCAATAGCTGGATAATTGTTCCTTCAAACACTCCTCATAATTATTTTTCACTGATAACTGTAAAAGACTTTGATTACTGCATCCGCATTTAATGGGCCTTTACTCCAATAACTACTTCATTTTGTTATAGATCTACATAAACCTACAGTACACCATTGACTAGACCTATTAACCACTATTTTCTGATTTTCCTATTGAGCACTATATTCTGATTTTTACTTCATTCTTTAATTGGGCCCAGTAGCCCAAATTTCCCTGGCATAAATGCTCCAACTTAGAAATTTTCATCACTTTTACTTTCATCACTACTTGTAGTAGCTTGGATGCTGTTCTTGCTTCAGCTCAGGCAACCCGCAAGAAGACCCGAGCTATGATCACTATTTAGACGGATTAACACAATTGTTGTTGCAGCTGTGGAAACAATTAAAGAAACTAGCCCTAGTGGCTCTAGAGTTGTCCTAAGCAACTCAACTTGGCTAGAGAGACATCAGTCAAGAAATCCTGCCCTCCAGTACATCACTTCTCAAGGTGAGCGTCCCTATCCTTAGGCTCAGCTGACAGCATTTTGTGTTTCAAATAACCCTAATGTAATAGAATAATGCCTTCGTATAGGTGAGAAGAAATCCACCCCTGAGGAGGAGCGAACCTCAACAAGCTCACAAGACTTACCCTAGGCCTCCAAGATCATGGGTCTCCTATTGAATACCTCCACAACCGATAGTACTAAGTTCAGGTCGTATCCGAGCCTGGATATCAATGATAGGGCACAATTCTCCCTAATTGCTCGTGAGTTGGTAAGGCCAATGGTCTTGCCTCGAGACAAGGAATACGTCAAGAACCTAAATTCCCAATAGTAGCTCGATGAGCTGCATGTTTCTGCTATGAACGTAAGCTTAGGCCTTCCACTAAACCATTGTTTGCTCTTTGCCTTTGAATATTAACTAATGTTCCCATTTGCTTAAATTTTATTGCAGATAATTTCCATCCTCCCCTCCATCACATCAAGGGTAGAAGGACACGCCTTCGAATTAGCTAGACTTAGGCAAGAAATAAAACACATTAAGTCTGAGAACAACACCTAGACCACCAAATTAATAAAAGAGGCTATCCAAGAATGCAATATAAAATGCCAAGAAGCAGCAGTAGCAAAGTATGATGAGTGATCTGCTGCCATGAAGGAGGTGAAGGACAAGCTTTACCAGAATTAGTTTGAAAAGGCCACTCTGAAGAAGGACCTTAAGAGAGCCGAGGAGAAGCTTGCCAAGGCCGTTGAAGATGCCAAGAAAATGATTGCTAAGATAAAGGCTTAGCTTGCTGCTTGAGAGGTTGAGCTGAAGATTTAAGGCCGGAATAAGTTTCTTGCATCAACTGAAGCTAACAAAGGGATGAAGGAGTTTGCCCAAAATGTTTTCATCATGGATTCACAGCAACCTGTAATCGTTTGATCCAAAACCCCAACCTATATAAAGGCACTTCATATGACCCCAGCATCAATACGGACAAGTTGAATGCTATTGAGGCCCAGTTCAGAGCTCCACTGCCTGTTCCCCAATTACATGAAGTAGGCGGACCCTTAATCGAGCCACCTCAACAGCCTGAGACCAAGTCAACTCATTAGCTTGAAGTCAGCCTTGAAGTAGCTATAGTGAATTCTTAAATTCTTTCTCGTGCTGCTTTTGCTGCATCTTGACCTTTTCTATTTTTGCAATAGTTGTGTAGGAGGCTTTGCACTTGTAAAAATTTAGTTGAATGAAAAATAAGTTTGTGGACATCTTGGTATTCTTCTTTACATTGTTGTACTTTTATTGAACTGTATTCTTGCACTTAAAGTAGTCCATAACTCTTAATACGTCAACGAAATTCTAAGTGTAAGTTTTTTACTTAAAATTCTAAGTGTAAACTAGATACTCTACACTTATTTAAAAGTTCTTAAGAACTTTAAACACAAAGGTATTATACTCATAGTTATATCATATTTGAAGTTATATTATGAAACGAGTCTTGAAAAAGCCTCTAGATTTGAAGCCTTATAGGATCTCTTGCTTTTTTTTGAGCTTGATCCAGCCTCTTTAGTACCTCGGTAGGTCCAGGGCAGCTCCTTTTATTTTAAGGCAAACCTCTAGGTCTCAACTCCTTCTAGCACCTTGGCGGAGTTTAGGACAACTTTTTCAGTTTATAAGGGACCACTAGATCTTAGCTCTTCTAACACTCATACTCTTTTATTTTCATTTGCTTTTTTTTGAGTTTAATCTACCTCTTTAGTGCCTTGGCAGGTCCAAGGCAGTTCTTTTTTATTTTAAGAAAGGATCACTTGGTCTCATCCCTTCTAGCACTCTTATTTCTTTATTTTTATTTGCTTTTTCTGAGAGTGATCTTGGCATCTTTAGAATCTCGGTGGGTCTAGGGCGAATACTTTTTATTTTAAGGTGCGACTGTTAGGTCTCAACCCTTGTAGGACTTGTACTTTTTTAATTTACTCTTTTTCGAGCTTGATGCTGGCCTTTTTTGTACCTCGACGGGTCCAAGACAACTTTTTTTATTTTAAGGGGGGACCACTAGATCTTAGTCCTTCTAAGATAATATTTTATTTCTCAGCATAATTCAAACTTTATAATCCTAGATAATATTTTTTGAAATTTGCAATATTCCATATCCGGGGTACAAGGGTCCTATTCATGTGAACAAGTTTATAATAACCTAAACTGTGAGCCTCTATTACTCTGTATGGACCTTCCCAATTTGGATCCAACTTATTTGTTCCTTTGACTCAGCTGGTCTTATTTTTCCTAAGGACCAGGTCCCCACGCTTTAAATATCAATGCCTTATTTTGGAATTGTAATGCTTAGTCACCACCTGTTTATACTTTGCTTCTCGAATGGAAGCATCAAGCCTTCGATTCTTAAGTAAATCAAGGTTTATCTTATTAGCGCTTCATCAAAGCTGTCCGAGCCAAGTACATCCCAATTTCAACTCGGATAAACATCTCAGAGCCGTACACTAAACTAAAGGGCGTGTTTCCAATGGTTGTCCAAGTGGTTGTCCTGTAAGTCCAAAGAACACTTGACAACTCTTCCACCCAGGCCCCTTTGGCTTGCTCTAGTCGGGTTTCAATCCCGTAAGAGTGTTATATCACGTATAGTTGTTTGTCCATTTGCTTGTGAATAAGCTATTGAAGTGAAATATTGTTTTATTCCCAATCCAGTTCAGAAGCTAGCAATAGGTTCCCTCTCGAACTGTTTTCTATTATCTGAGACAAGAATCGAAGGAGTTCTAAACCTGCATTTAATGTTTTTCCAAAAGAATTTCTTTATTGACTTTCTCATGATGGATGCCAACGGCTCGGCTTTGATCCACTTGGTAAAATAATCAACGACCACCACCAAAAACTCCACATTCCCCGGACCCTTTGGCAAGGGCCCAAGCATTAAAGTCAATTTTTCATTGAGCAAATGCCAAGAACTTTGGATTGGGATCTAAAAGTTATTTTCAAAATATGTACTTGTTCTCAAGAGTTTATAGAAAACTGTTTATAGATTTTTTAAAATTGAAAAATAATATTTTAAAAAGAATTTGTTCAAACAAAAATTGAGTAACTATTTTTATTTTTCATGTTTAGAAAATCTAAAAGTTATTTTCAAAAATAATTTTAGACCTGTTTTTTTCAAAAAACCAATTTCAAAATAGCATATTATAACTTTGCATAAGCAATTGAGAACAAGGCTCTATTTGACTATTTATGAAAGTCTTTTTTTTTTTTTCTTTTACATTGGCTCAATTATTGTTATCTTTCGTTTCTTTCCTTTCTATTTTATAATTCATTTTTAATGATTTCAGACAGGAGCAAGCTTTTTGTATGTTTATCCAAAAGGACTGACAGATCTTCTTGTCTATGTAAAGAAAAACTACAACAATCCAATTAGCTATATCACCGAGAATGGTAAGAAAGAAAGCTAGCTATCTAGTAGACCATGTAACCAATTTTTTTCTTGCATAATCCAAATTAAGTCACATCTTTATTTAAATAAACCATATTCATTTGCTTGATTATTTACCAGGACTAGCTGAAATCAATATTGAGACTGTGAAGCAAGGGGTCAATGATACAAATAGGGTAAAATTCTACCGCGGCCATTTCAAGGCGTTGAAGGCAGCTATTGAGTGAGTAAACTTGTCGATTTCAAGTTATAGTTTAAAATTTTGGATAGAATGATTTAGCGAAAATTTGAAAATCTTCAATTTATTGAAGTAATTAACTTTAATTGTTAAAGTCAATAAATTTTAAGTTTACACAAATTAAAGAACGTTAAAGATTATTTCAAACAATTTATAATTTCAGTTGATTTGAAATTAGTTCATTTTATCTTTATAAATCCATCTAATAAATGAATAACTTTCAAATCTTTCACAAAATTTGTCTATCCCAACGTAACCATAGAAGTCACAGATGCCCTTGTTAAATGTTAGAAGATAGGAGTGCAGAAAATTTTCCTCTCATGTAAGTCAAAAGGTTCTCTTTTGTGATACAACCTCTAAAAACTTCTGTTATGTCCTCAAACATTTATAACGGAGTACATTATAATTATGATGCACAGCACACTTGCTACTCCGGCATACTCAAAAGAATCTATTTATGTTCTATAAGTTGCACCACCTTTATTGCAACAATTTGTCCTCCACAGTTCATATCATCTTTATTGCAAGAATTTGTCCTCCACATTTCATATCATCTCTCTAATCTGATTCTCTCCTCCATCACATTTGAGTTGGCTTGTCATCTTTGCATGCTCATGAGTTTTGTATTTGGACAATCAACTGCATTATATGTCATATGCCATGTAGAATGTATATTTTGTGTATACACACAACTATATTAATAACTAAACCTTGCATCTGTTCTTTCAGTATACAGAATGATCCAAAAGATAGGCTGTCAGCAAATGAACTCATGGTACAGTTAGTACTTTGATTAATTGCTTAAGAATTGTAATTCATTGTTGAACATGGTGGCTTACCCCTAATATTTTGAAATCTAGATGCACCCATTTCTCAATAAATTTGGAGATCTGGATATTGATCTTGCGCTTTACTTCACCAGTGCTGGGCCACCACTTGCAACATTGTAAAAATTCTTGGTACGGACGGCTTCTACATGCTGGATACCCAAAAGCATGAATTCTTTTTTCCCCATCCCAGCTGATCTAAAAGAGTATACTATGGATCTAGATAGGCTTTTTAGTACTTCAGAAACAAAAGGAGAGCTATTCTATATTGAACATTACAACTCTGTTGTTATGCATTTGTTTTGCTAATGTGTTGTGAGCATGGGAGGAGAAGATTTTGTACTGAGGAACTGTTACAGCCTCTTTATGCGTGCAAAAGTAAAGCTGTGTGGATCTAGCGATTGCCATACCCCCCAATGTGCTCTCTGATATGCTGGAATTAATGGAATCAGATTGTCCTTCCTTCCTCCTATTTCCTCCTGTTCTTTTTTTGATATCAATTGATTTCTAAATTTTTCTAATATAAAGCACCTGAAGAACTAAACTGAATCGGTATTAGCTGGCGTTAAAAATGTACTTTGACCCTTTCACTTGATATCTTTGGCAAGTCTTGACTTTTGATTCAATAGTCTGGAAAGCAGCTTCATCTATTTATTACGTGGTCGAAGCCGAGTTTGAGAGAGTGAATTACTTTAGTAACTCTCATGCCTGTTGACATGCGTTAAAATTTTCCCATTTTTAGTGTTATGATGATGTCCTTGGTGGGGTTTTTCAACTCGTGTTCAGTTGGAACAGTTGTTAACACATTTGTGCATTTTTTTATATTGGCAGCTTCTGTCATTTTTGTTTTTGCTGCTTTTGAGAGATAAGCTAGCTTAGTTTGGACACCTCGAGAACTGAGAACAGATTCGATCAAAGACGAAGATCCCAGAAGAGGTTCTAGTAAGTGCGGGCAGGATGACAAAGAACCCCATCGACAAAAAGTACATGCTTCCAGAGCCATCTACTTCTGCATTTTGGAAATAGACTGGAATTGATGCCTGGAGTTGATGAACTCTGTATTATTGAAATACACTTGCTCAAGTACAAGAATGCTAGTTCCATAGCAATGTATATCACCACCCCTTCAATTTATATCAATCTCCCAGAATTTTACCTGTGTGGAAGTACAAAGTGCGAAGATAAAGATGCCATCTCTATTTTGTTTTGCAGTATATGAATGTGAAACTATTGATGATATTTATTTTCATGTGGTTTTTTTGCTTTAGGCCTTTATTAGTGTGTTTGAAACAGCAGCCATTCAATTCCTAGAAGATCTTGATTGCTTTTGGATAAAAAGAATTTGGTCATGTTTATCTAAATTGTCGACAGCTTCAGCTTTATGTACACATACCAATCCCATATTTCTACTTTAATAATTACTTATGATCTTATCCAATAAATCCTAGAAAATGAAAAAGGGCATTAAGAATCTCTTTTGGTTGTAAAGTGGGTGTAGTCATCCACTTTTGTAAGGATGAAAATGGAAGTGAAATTATTTTGATCACTAAACCTAAGTATCCCAATGAGAATTATTTTGTGCCTTTCTGCCACGCCCATAGCTAATAATTGCATTTAAGAGCACAATTTATGCTCTCTAATAAAACAGCACAACAATGTATTCACTCTATACAAGCACACTACATTATATGATCTATTTGTCGAATCGTAAATTGAGTTTATATAAAAATCTTCGATCATTTACCTCTTGGAGGTTCTATGATAATAAGAACTTGAGAGAGAGAGTTGAGATTATTTATACTCTATACTATTATATATATGCGAGTTATTTTTCTTAATTTTTGTTTTTCCCTTCAAAATGTTTTTTCCATTTTTTGTGATGACTAAAATATCCGTCTTTAATGAAATATAATTTTCAATTCCGATAGAAAAACATAACATATTTTCGTTTCCCTTTTTGTGATATCTAAAATACCCGCTCTTAATGAAATACAAATTGTGATAAGAAAACATAATAAATTACTAGATCATCTATTTAATTACCTATTTTTAATAATACTACCACCTTTTTTTAATATACTCTTAATTAAATAGTTTTAAACATAATAAATCTTTAATAATTTTTTTCTATTTATAACTAATTGGTTATCTTATACCTATCTAGATTTATGTAAATATTTGGAATAAATGCATAATAAGATGGTAAGAATTTTTATTTCTAAAAAGAAATTATATTTGACCAAAAATAAAATAGTATTTATAACTATTATGTTTCTTCCTTAAATTTTTACAAAATTTTGGCATAAATACATAATAAAAAGATAGAAAATTTTAAGAGTAAAAAAATCATTTATACTTTATACAAATAATAAAAAATTATATAAAAATATCCCGATAGGAAAATATAACATATTTTTGTTTCTCTTCTTTTATATTATGACTAAATAACCTTAATGAAATATTCTAAATTGTGATAAGAAAACATAATAAAATTATTAGATATCTATTTAATTACCTATTATTAATAATACTACCACATATTTTTTGTCATACCTAATATACTCTTAATTAAATAGTTTTACACCTAATAAGTCCTTAATGATTTTTTTCTATTTAGTTACTTATTTCTAAGAACACTACCACCAATTTAGATTTATGTAATGCATAATAAGTTGGTAGAAATTTTTATTTGTAAATATATATATTTGAGCAAACTAAAATAGTCTTTATAACTATTATGTCTCTTCCTTGAATTTTTACAAAATTTTAGCATAAATACAAAATAAAAAGATAAAAAAGTTTAAGAGTAAAAAGAATCATTTATACTTTAGCAAATAATAAAAAATATATTATTTATAACAGTTTTATATATTCAAATTGTTTCTTTTTTATTCCTAATAAAAAATTGTAGGATCAAATATGGAGAAAAAAGATTAACTCATGGTACAATACAAATATGCTCACAATATTGTAGAACAATCATAGAACAAATAAGTAGGCAAGTAGTGTAAATAAATAACATAATTTATGCAAATAAAATCATACTATTAAATACTCTAAATAATTATAAATAAAGATTGAGTTTTCATGTCAA
Organism: Cinchona pubescens; assembly: GCA_025175665.1. NCBI lineage: Eukaryota > Viridiplantae > Streptophyta > Magnoliopsida > Gentianales > Rubiaceae > Cinchona > Cinchona pubescens. The sequence goes on from JANKKI010000324.1 coordinate 314,764, forward strand.
TTTAAGAAATTACAATGCAATTGTTACACTATTCAATAAAACAACACAGATGTATATTAAATATTTGGGTAACCAATTCAAGGAATTGATCACAAAAATTATGAACAAAAATAAAAATATAAAATTCATTAGTAGCTTTACATTTTGTTTATGTATTTAATAAATAAAAATTTTAATTTCATAGTAAAATATTTCATTAAAAGATAATTTTGGAGCTAACCATGCCATTTAAGATAA